>OZ038320.1:6665163-6727463 GCA_964035795.1 Pterobdella sp. o SKG-2022 | reverse complement strand
GACGATGGGAATGATGATAATGATTACATTAGCTATCTGATGATGATATAGGACATATACCTAAATTCATTTTTTAAGTTCAATGTTATTTCATTCATTATTCTTATTATTGTTGTTATTTTTTACTGCAATCATATCTCATAATGAAAATTAAATATATATTTATGATTCTATAATTTTTTTTATTGGTTTTCATTTTTATTATTGTCATCATCATCAAAGGTTTGGTGTGAGGTTCCAGGAAACAACTACAGCTTACGACAAGCAACTGCAAAAAGTCGCTCTGGGCGTTGCTAAGGTAATTCAGAATATATATTATCGTTTTATCTCCATTTTATTTATTCATTTAGTTTTCAGGATTTTATTTCAATCTTATGTTTTTAATATTTTTTGTGTCTTGTTAATATTAGTTTCATTATTATTATTATTATTATTATTATTATTATTATTATTATTATTATTATTATTATTATTATTATTATTATTAATATGGAAGGATTTGAATTTGAGCTACATCAGACAAGGAGTCTACCTGTATCAGCTGGGTCCTATCTATGAGAGTCCAGCAGAGGTGTGTGTATTTGGGGGGGAGGGGAGTTGTGGAGGTGTGTAAATATTTACAAACACTTATTCTAGGTGAGGTTCTGCAGAATCATTGGAGCTGACGTTGTGGGTGAGTGATTATGTTTCATCTATTATAGTTTTAATTTGATTTCAGCTTCATTACTGATTTCACAGTTGAAAAGTGTTTCAGTAGTAGCTGTAGTAGTAATAGTAATAGTGGTAGTAGCTAACGTTTTATGTTAAAGCTGAAATTACATTTTTAGTCAGAAATTTAAAAAAAAAAAATTCAGATTTTGATTTTCAATAAATTCATCAAAATATAACTCACATTTTATGCTTTTTTTGAAAACCCATCAATCAATTGAGTCTAAATTTTGATGACTCATTGACCAGGCATGAGTACTGTTCCCGAGGTTGTAGTGGCCCGTCACTGTGGATTGAGGTTCATAATAAAAATAATATTTTTTCTTATTTATAATTTTTATAACATTATTTTCGAAATTATTCATTATTGTTTCAATGTTTTTATCTTCATTATTCTTTTTTATAAAATTTTCTTTCTTATTTTTTTTATTCCAATTATTAATATTATTATTGTTATTATTATTTTTATTATTAGATGCCTGGGACTGTCCTTGGTGACCAACAAATGCGTGGATAACCATCAAGGCGATGACAAGCCACATCATGAAGAAGTCATGGAGGTATTATTATTATTATTATTATCATTTTTTAAATTTTATTATTGCTGTTTTTTCAGTTATGATAATATAACCGTATATGGTTTTATTATTCTCATTCATTTTTAAAATTGGTCATTATTATAATTATAACGATAATAGCTATCATTATTTTTATTAATATAAATATTATTATTATTGTTATTAAGGTGGGCGCTAAAAGGGCTCTAGGTTTGCAGGCGTACGTGAAAGAAGTTATCAAGCTAATCGAAGTCTAAATGATCGACAATAATAATAATAATAATAGTGAAAATAATTTATTTTTATTATTTGCAAATATTTTTTCTTCTGTCCAGTAAAATTGTCTATTAGTTGATATATCTGGAGATCAAAGCGATAAAAAGTTTGATTAATATTCTGTTGTGAGGAAGCTGCAGAATGGCCCCATTTCATTCGCTTCAATTCACTTTTGTTCAAAATTTATTTTTTCAATCAATTTTTTATTTTTAGAACTTAAAAGATTCATTTTTGATTTTTTCTTGAATTCCCAAGTTTCAAAAACTTTAAACTAAAAATCAAATATCTTACTATGCCTATTTCAACATTTAGAGCATTAAATTTTATAAAATATTCTTAGGTTTAGGCAGTTTTTTTGAAAAAAATTTTCTAGTTCAAACACAGAAATTATTGATTGAAAAGGTATGAGGGGTGCAAAGGATGTTTAAAAGCAGATCCAACTTTAGACTTTTCAGAAAAAAAGTTTATCCTAATTGAATATAATTTTGCAAGAATAAAAATCTCAATTTTTTTTTCTTATTTAATATTCCACACACTAGAAAATGTTTTCAATATCCTGAATGACCCATGCAGTTATGGGTCATCACTAAAACTGGCTTAGTAAAAAAAATAATAAGTGAGCCCATTGCGAAAACAATTTGGACCAAAAACTTGTATTAACTGAGTAATAAAAAGCTTTTCTTGACTTGAACTCCCATTAACAAGTATACAAACTATGCAGTATGAAAGTTTGTATACTTGATAATGTGAGTTCAACTCAAGAAAAGCTTTGTATTATTTAGTTAATAAGAGTGTTTGATTCAACTCGTCTTTTAAAAAAATAATGTTTTCAAATTCATTTTTAACGTGGAATTTTGAAAAAAAGTGAACATATTTTGTTTTAAAAAGAGCCATATAAGATTGCTCATAGTAATCAGAACGCCCAAATACATGGGTGGGTTGGACTTATGAATAGCTTTGCGCTTAATTTAAATTTTGAGTTCTACTGCCTGCTTAATCTTTTAAATTAACTATGAAATTTATCTCAATAATTGGATGAGCTTTCAATGGAATTAGGGCGTTTTAAAAGTCTAAATTATGATTTGTTTTGAGGTTTTAGTGTAATTGAAATAATTTCAAAAAGCTTTTTGGTGATTAAAAGTTTATATCAAGTATCTTGTTAAACAAAAGTTAAGATTTTATAAAGTTAAAATTATAAAGTTCATAAAAAGTGTGAAATTTTGATACTATATGAACTTCAGAACGTACTTTTTGCTGAACGTCATACATAAACAAAATAAAAATTAATATATAAAATTACTCAAAAAAAACCCTAAAAAATGAACGAATAATAACAAAAGTATCAAGAAAACTCAATACAACGAAGCAAAAATAGAAAAAGTCAAATATGGGAAGACGCCATAGTAAAGGAAGCAGATCATCAGATGGGGAGGATGGATGTGTGCGGGGGTCTAAGGATAACGAGTCCAGTAGAAACAAGCCAAAGAAGAAGAGTAGTTTCGGGGTTATGATGTTGCTGGAAAAAATACAAAACTCAAAAAAAATATCGGCTGAAGATAAACAATACCTACTAGGCGTTTTAAATTTGGATGAAAGAAGCAAAGTTTTATTAAAGAAGAGGATGATGATTTTCAATGAAATCATGAAAAGAGTTGCAAAATCAAAAGATAAATCCCTAAATAAAAAAATGAAAAACAAGACTAAAAGGCACAAGAGTGATAGCTCTTACGGTGGTGTGTTTGATGCAGAGTGGGGGACATACTCAAGTTCTGACGATTCGTCTAAAAAAGTTGTTTTTTCGTTAATAAAATATTTTTATTTAAAACCAAAAGTTAAAGACTTTTGTGGTCTTATTAAATGTATTTGATTTAATGGGTCTCTTCAACAGTTAATTTGTTAATAGGGCTTTATGTAGGATAAAATTCAACTTTTCATCTTTTCAAAATTATTTATGATTAAAAAAAATTTAATTTTTTTCTATAATGAGAATCTGAATACAATAGTTACTTATAATTTTTGTTCAGCAAAAGAAAAGCAAAAAAAGAACCAAATCAAATAAAAAACGTAAAAAAAGACGAAAAGCAAAGAAGAAACACAAAAGGAAATCTTCTGCCTCTCTGTCTTCAATCAGCTTGTCATCATTGAGTGATGAGAAGTCAACCGACCAGAGTTCCAGCCTCTTCAAATGTAAACGGTTATATGCAAGAGTTTCAAAATTATAAAACTTTCTATAAATTAGGATCTTTGCTATATTTCTTTTTTAGTTTTAGAAATTTTTTTTATAGATTTAACTTTTTGGGAATGTCATAATGTTTTTTAATGTTGTTTTAGTGTCATAATGTTTTTTTGAAAAGTTTTACGTTGGCCTGTGAGGTTTTTATTGAATTCATCATTACGGCAAAAATGGCTGTAACTTTCGCTAAATATTCCTGTGGTAAGACTAAACATATCTAGCATTGTAGCAACCTTTCTTGTTCGAAAATGCACCAACAATCTTATCGACCGACGTGAAACTTTTGAGAAATTATTTTTTTTTATATTCATGAAATTTTCTTGCACTTCATATTTTATGTAGTTTTCCAAATTCTTTACTAGACTTTATATTTCTCAGTGGAAAACACGCTTGGAACAGGTTCAAAAGAAACGTCTTCAGAGAGTTCTCATAAGATAAAAAGTAAAAAAAAATTGGAAAAAAGTATTAAATTAATTTCCAAGAAAAACAAAGAATTATTTAAAAAAATAAATAAATCTTTGGAACACAACAGAGAGTTGTTAAAAAGGAACTTGAAATTCATGGCAAAACCTTTTAGCCCCCAGCACCACAATGAAGTACCATTTCCCCAGTGTCATTCTCGTTCGGTGCACTTTGTTGAAAAAAATATAGAGCTACCAAAACACGAAAATAAGTCTAGCCAAGTTAACGAGTCTTTGCCTTCCAGTGAAACTACAAAGAAAAATGATCCCCTAGACCCTGTACAGATAAATTACATAGTTTTAACTCCTCCAAACGTTCTTTCAACCTTCAAGAAAACCTCTAGTCTTCCTAGCTTAGAAAACATTGGAGATAAGTTAAAAAAAATTCAACAAGACCCACGCCATACCAGTCCTGTCCCCCAAGTTCTTTCGAAACAAATCTCTTTCGATGGTAGTGAGTGTCTAAGTGGGCAATTTTTGATGAAAATTTTACCAAAACATAAAAGAAAAACTATGAGAAGATATTACAATGATCATCGTAACAAGTATTACAATGATTATCGTAATGAATGTTACAATGATTATCGTAACGAATGTTACAAAGATTATTGTAAAAAATGTTACAATGATCATAGAAACGAATATTGCGATGATTATCTAGGGTATGATGATGTATATGATAGGAGAAATAAAAAAAAGACTTTAGTAAAGAAAAAAAAAGCTTTTGAACTTTTGAGAGAAGACATACATTCAGGATTTGAAAATCTAGCAAATAATCTTATGTTTTTGAAGAACAATAGAAAGTCTCCAAGTAATGCTTGGGACGAAGAATCGGTCCAAGAAGTTGAGGAGAAGACTCCGTGTCGATTGTATGATTGCAAATATGCGAAGCCACAAAACTCCAATAAATGCAGTAAAAATAATACCCTTAAAGATAAAATTTTTTTCAAAAAGTCTTTCCCCAATCAGCATTCCCATACCAGTCTCAAAAGCTGTCTTTATTCTGAGGAACCGAGTTCAATCAATAGAAAAAGATATTTTTTGTATGCCAAACCAAGGCTCTAACAAAAGGAGAACAAACACCTAACGTTAGAATGTATATAATAATAACTGTATTGAAACTTTATAATTATCACTCTTTTACATATAACATGTAATTATTTAATAATGAAATATTATTTTTACTCCAATCGATTCAAAATTCATGTCCATTTAAGAAAAAACTTGTTAGTATCGAGGGAAAAATATTTGTATCATTCGATTTCAAATACTATTAAAAAAAAATAAATGAAATATATATTGCATAAAAAATTTCCATCTTATAAAAATCCATTCAGTTTTTTCCAAGTCGTCAAAACTTGACACCCTAACCAACTAGGTAATTCAAGCATGCGAAACAGCATTTAGTATGAAATAAATTTACCTCCACTCGCCTGTTTGGACCGGGATTCGAACCCTTGTCCCACCGACCCAAACACTTCTTAGTAAGTTTACATATAAAAGTGAAAGAAACTTTGTTGAAAAATCATCAACATACCTTTCAGACAAAAGTTGTATTTTATTATCGTTATTATCTCTTTATTTATGTTATTATTTCTATGGTTATTATTATATCTATTATTTTTATTGTTAATTTTTTAAAATTATTAATAGCTTCAGTGAAGCTGTATTTTACTGTAGTATGAGCAAACCAGACAAAAGCATAAGCTTCAACCACAGGTTTTATGAAGTTTCTATTAGTTTATACAACAAATTTCAAATTTTAACTTTCTTTGGTTTTTTTTATATTACGTAACAATCAAAATAAATTGATTAAACATCGCTTGCTTAAATGAATCATATAAAAAATTCGAATATACACTATTAATCCACTAAATCTTTCGAAAATTTAAAGGATATAAGATAATAATTGTTTTTTTTTTTTGATTTCACAATCAGAATGTATGATCTGGTTGGCAAATGTATGGGCAATAGAATGATGAATGGTGCATGGGTAGGTAGATACATCATTTCAATTTGATAACTTTTAATAGGCATCTAATTAATTTTATATTCATCAGTAAATAGACATTTCATCATCGAATAATCATGGTTGAATGTAGTTTGATGAGAAATAATGGTTACAGCTATCCCGTAGTTTTACTATAAAAAAGTCAAACTCCTTCTTGCTTCTACTTACCTTGATGACTTTTCATAAACAAAGTAACAGGCTTGGCTTTTTATTTCTTATACATTTTATCAATTTCACGTTTTGAGCTTCAGTCTATTATTGTATCCGAACATTGTATTCATTACAGAAACCGCTTCTTTGAACATTGGTGATATCACTCATACAAAATTTTCTTAAACTTGAAATTTTCATTGAATTCATATTGACTACAAACTTTTATATAGTTAACATAAAAAATATATTGAATGATATAAAACAAAACATTTTTGTAAATTCAATAGATTTCACTTCATCAGCTACTCAAAAAGGTTTACAATACTTTTTTGAATGCTATTTTTGGAAAAAAGAATAAATTATTAGTGAAAAAAATAAAAGACTGCAATTATTTATGCTTCTATTGTTTTATTTGCTTGTGTTCAAAAATTATGTAAAAATATTTTGTGGAAATATTTAATATTCTGCAAAAATTCACTATTAACCTTTGATTAGTGGTAGCTGGAAAACAAAGTTTTTTAAGAATAATCAACATATTTTCTCACTTGTGCAAATAAGCCACTAACTCCAAGCAAATAAACTCCTAGATCAAAAACTCAACAAAAATTTCTATCAGTTTTTTTACCTTTGTGAAAACTTCACTGAACAGAAGCTATATAAAAAAGCATTTATCTTAATTAAACGGTTGATATAACTTCATTCAACAATATCCCCCACTTCGCTGAAGGCCGCTAATGAAAGTTGCTTCAAAATGGCTTATTTATAAATAATTTCAACATATAACTATTCCAAAATTATATAGTTTTATTTTCACATATCTTCAATTGCAAAAAAAATAAAATTCAATATTTAAAAAAAACAGGATGTCGCTAAAAACATTCATTTCAAGTCATTTTTTCACTGAAATTTTTTACTTCATGGTATTCTTTCTGTTTCAATCCGTTCTATACTTTTTTAAACTCTTATTAGCAAGATCAGCCAAAAGCTCCATAATTTCATTTCATCAGTTCACCGATGATATCACTCCCTACCGGCGACTCTCACCTCATTCCTCATCCCAGTTTTACTAAGATCCTCGCCTGCTTTTCCGAGCCCAACTTCTGGTTTTTTAACAATCATCTTATGTTGAACCCCAATAAAAGTGAAATGATGTTTGCTGACACTTATACTTTTTTCCAAGTTAAATCTTTTCACCCAAGTATCAGAACGTCTTTATCAAGAATGAAAAGCGTCTTTTCATAATTATATTTGGCTAAAAACTGTTCAAAGTTGATTTTTCAAATAATTTATTTAATCCCTTTTGAATTAACATGTTATGAATATTATATCTAATTAAATATATTTAATTATTTATTTTAAAATATTCTATTTTTTTCTCCACTCAGCTAGTGAGAAACCAACTGTTTTAACAAAAAGAATTGTTTTTGGAAGTGAGTTGAAAATGTGTAACATTAACTATTTTAACAAAAGCTCTGTGAAAACTTCCATGTCATTAGTTGAGTCTTGTAATTTTTCCAGTTGCAAGCTAAAGCTTATAAAAACCTCACAATTTCATACTAGCACTTATATTTAATTGTATTTTAAATAGCTTACAACTCAACTCGAGGTGAGAAATATCGTTATTTATATCACTTATTATTATTTTTTTTTATTCATTATAATGATTATTTTTTTATCATCATTTTTCACTGTATAAATATGGAGTAATACAAATGATTTAGACGATAAATAAGACTAATTTGAGCTTTTAAACTCTTGGAGTTTTACTTTTTGTCAACAATCCTCATTACTAATATAATTTCATAACACTAGTTAGTTTATTAAGATATGAAGCTTTTCGTTAACAACGTAACACAAAACGGTTTCTAAAACTTGAAAATGTGACGTTGATAACGAAAAGCTTCGTATCTTAATAAACTTACTAGTGTTCTGAAATTATATTCATTTTACGGTTTGGATTTTGAAAAAATCAATCCTTATTACCTTTTAGCACCAACAATTTTAGAAGCAAAGTCATTTAAAGGTATAAATAATTGTATTGAAAGTATTTTAAAATTTTTCTAACTTTAAACCACATTACTAGTACAAAAGGTTGACTTAAACTTCAACTAGTCTGTCAGAAGCTGTATTGCATCTGTAGTTTTTAAATAGACCTAAGAAAACTGATAGTATTTTTTATACTTATAAAGTAGTTTATAAGTGAAAAAAAATTTTTCGACCAAACTTCAAAAAATATTTGTTTCACCATTGCTGTTCAAAACCCTCAGTGTGAGCCCAAGTAGGAGTTTTATTGTTTCAAACTTTTTGTTGAAGTTCAAGTATTTTTCCATGCTTCTTCAACAGGGTCACCTTCACATCTTTTTCGGATACTTCATCAACATTTGATGCAAACTAACTCTGGGTTGTTGTCAAGTCGAAATTCTTTGTAGTTAGTTTCGATAAGCCAGTTGAGTATTGTATTAAAATTTTAGAACCACCCATCCAAAAAATTTCATAACTAGCATCCATAATTTTTGGAGATGAAACAAGAGCTTGTATAGAAACAAAATTAATAGTTGGTCTCAAGGTTTATATTTTTAACCCTCCATGACTGATTTTCAAAAGTGCCTACGAATTTCTGCTGAGCATAAGAGTGTTTGAATTCTGACATTGACTTTTTGAAAAAATTCTGTCACTAGGCCTTTTATGAAACAACTGCTTCATCAACTCAGACTGGATTATTTATATGATTTTTTAGTTATTTATTTTAAAATTTAATTAAAAATATACTCAAGTATATAAAGTAATTAATAAATTCAAGAGTCCATAATGATGACGTGGATTGTTCCTTTGGTCATCACCACCATTGTGCTCTCAACTCTCACTGTGGCGTGAGTTATCTTTCTAATCGATTTAGATTTGTTTTAGTTAAATTGAAGTTTAGTTATTAGTATATTTCACTAATTCAGTTAAAATATTTTGTATATTATTCTATAAGTTAAGTTGTGCAAAATATGTCTTTAGTTGAAAATAAATGGTAATTTGTCTGCAGTTTATACATTCAATTTTTCAACTATTTTTTATTTTGTATAATGGAATTTCATAAAACTGATATTTTTCCACTCACTAAATGGAAATCTCAATGCTTTTGCAGCACTAGGCAAGTGATTGCACTGCTGCGTGTGTCCAAACGCCGTGAAGTCTCTTTTAACCAATATAATAACAATCAATATGACAAACCAACCTTCAATTAAAACGAACCAAATATCAAAAAAAGCAAGTTTTTAATTTAGTATTTCTTAATTGAAAAATCAAAGTTTTTCACGCATGCCATATTTTTTCGTGCTGCAAGCTTGGCCCAATTTTATGTTGGAAATTAATAAAAATATTCGGTGACTCAAAATTTTGCTGCAAAAATGTTTATGCACTACACTGAACAGTCTTCTAGAGATCCAAAACCACCACGTTTCTTTGAAACTTCAAAGCTGGTACCCACTGGACCATGTCGAGTAGAAACTAAACAATTTTATTTACGAATAAATAAAAAATATAATTATACTAATAAATTTGATCAAAAATTGTTTGAGTTATAACTATATTTTTGGTTGTTGAAAAGATTTTTGTTTTTCTTGAAAGAGCGGCATTAAATCTCAAAATTAACTTGAAATATTTTTTACCTTTATAATAAAATTTCCAAACAAAAATATATTATATAAATAAATAAAAATATAATTCCATTTATTTTTCATTCAACTTACATTCACTATCTTCCATGAAAAAGTTTGATTTGTGATGAATTAGGTCATTCGCACCTGACGATGATCTCATATTAACTTCAACCAATCAACTTCAAATATTCATTATTTAATATTATATTGTTATAAGCCGTAAACTTATTTTACAATACTTTGAAGCTTCAAAGTATTTTGTTTCTCTTTCATTAAAAACCAACTCTGAGCTTCAAACGGTCTAGTAAGTTTGGCCCACTTTATAGCTTAAGAACTTGTGTCGTAATGTCCCTACTAAATGGTTCCCGAGTGTATTTTATCACTAAAATACTTAATTTTTGTAGAAATAAATTACATTTTTTTCAAAACTTCAAGCTATAAATTTTCAATTTAATGAATTAACTTTTAATCTAATGTTTACTTTGTATTGTTTTCTTACTACTCAAACTATAAGAACCTCTTTGATATATTTGAAACACCAATGTAAATTTGAAAAAAACAATTTTATTTCCTATTTAATAAATATTATAACTATTTATAATGAAATCTATGTCTCTGTAATGATAATTCAGATTTCAGTTTTTTTTCTCTCTTTTACCCCACAAGCAAGTAAATTTTATCATTGTCCTCATTTTTCCATATTTTAACTTTTCAAAAACTTTTTGTGGATGTCTCTTATAGCAATTATCTTCATTACATCAATTTGAGGAATTTATACATTTATTTAATAAATATAAAGCTTTAAATTCCGGCTTTTCATTATTTCATTAGTTTCTTAATTATAAGTATTTTTATTTTTTTTTTTTCCATGTGTTATTATTCATAATTATTTTAATTCAAATTAATATCGTTTTAATTCATTATTATATTTTCCAGTATTTTATATAAACTTTTTTAGTTTTATTTCATATTTTGCATATTTATTAGGAAACTGCATCGTTATTATTAATAATTCTAATTTCCTTTCATTAAAATAACGCATAAAAACACAAAAATTTATCAGAAGAATAATAATAATATTAATAACAATCGCAAGTATAATAATAACAAAAAATCAAGCCACGGTGTTTAACACTGGAAAAATAGTAGAAAACTTGTGGCTAAGTTACTGCGACCTGGACACCGAAGAAAACTTGCAACTGCTTGTGAAAAGCCATAATATGAAATGCGTTGAGTTTGATCAGTTAGTTTCATTTGTCTCTTTGAAATACTCTTGCTGTGTTTGTTATATATCAAAAATTTGTTGTTTCGGGTTGTTAGTTTTGTGTGGTTTTGATTTGTTAAATATTTGATCTGATATATGAAAATTCTATTTATATTCTGGTTAAATTCATTTTTCGAATAAATTTCTAATTATTATTTTATCGAATGAAACTTTCCAAAAGTAGACAAAACACACTGCTTAGGAATGTCGATCTTTAGTGATTAGAAACGAATTGGTATTCTACAATGAAGTTCAATTAGATAAATAAAATATCAATTTAAAAAAAAACTCATCTTTAAGCTTTTTGCATAAAAGAAAAATTTATTGCTCTGTCATATCATCAGATCCAGTGCCCCAATGTGAATTTTTAATTAATTTTGTTGTCTTTGCAGACCAGATTGCTTGCTGATAACACTATCTCAAAAGCATCACATCAGCAAAGTGATAGTCAAGCCAGATGTTGTAGTCAGGTACTTTGAGTTTTATATTATGCATTATTTTATTATTATATATATAATATATTATATTATGCAGTTTTATATTATTTATGCATTATTTTGATTCTCATATTTGGCGCGGTTTTTAGAAATGCCGATCTATTTGCTTAATGTGTGTCGTTACAGTTCTTTTGCTGAGTATAAAAAAATTTTTCTTGTTTTTTACCAATAAATTTAAATTCATCAAAATCGTCCAACTTCACAAAATATTCATAATATTTTTAACTTTAATTTTTTATTTATCCTATTAGCAGTTTTTTTAATTCACTAAAAAAATTCATTTTTGCCTCATATTTTTTAAAACATTCATTCAAATTCAGAAATCTATCCATTTCATACCTCGGAGGTGACAAAAACTGCACGAAAATTAACCTTAAATGTGAGTTGAAGGCAAAGGAAATAGTGATTCAATGGAAGCAGAAGCACATGTATCTGTGCAACATTTTTGTCTATGGCGTGCCAAGTAACAATTTATCAATTTCTATAGAAATTAATCGTACTTTATACACAACCCTTAAAAGGGGTTTAAACGCAACGTGCTGTAAGACACCTCCAATATTATGAAAACAAACAAAAAGTATTTTAAAATAACTTCAACAAAGTATTTGTTATCAAAATTTCACGATGTATTTTTCGACGAAATTTCATTTTCTAAAGTGATAATCATTATCACCATCATTCGAGAATGTGAGATTCTATACAAAAAGCTTCGTGAACTTTCGTTCAATCAATAGTTTGTGTTTGATTTGCATAAAATTGTGTCAAGCTATCTTACTTCACTACAATATTTTTGTATTTGAAAATTTTTTAACAGTAATTTTCAAATTATAAGGATTTATAAGATTTAAAAGTAGAGCTATACTTTTTTCTACAACTTTGCTAATGAATTATGACAAGGTTTTACTTGTTGAAAATTTCAGCTAAATAAAATTTTTTCTACGTGTTCTTATAAATCCTCATAATTTGAAGTTATTGGTGAAATTCAAGTTTACAAAAAAACATACGATGTCTTTAAAAATATTAACAGTTACTCTCAGGAAGATGAAAAATAAAGAGACTAGCCAAAGTAACCGGCTCATATATTTAAACTATGTATATAGAAAATATAAATTTCAACTATAAATATGGAAAAGATAAATTTTAAAACTATAAGTATAAAGATGTATAATATATATCTTTAAACAATTTTCAAAGGCCAAGTGGATGTAATGATACTGATAGGACCAGTGTTGCTTTGCATTTTGATTTTTTTCCTCTTGACCTTGTTGTGAGTTTCATTTCTGCACTATAATGTATCAGTTTGTTCCATTTTATTTTTTATCATTTCATTGGTTTTCATGTTGAAAATATATTTCATACACGTTCATATATCAAAATTGCCATGTTGTATGCAACATCCAAACAAGCTTTATATGTTAATTAGGAAAACTTTTGACTTCGATTTGTTCTATGATGAACAAACAAAATGGCTTTCTTATATAAAATTCCACGAAGTTTTTTGTACGAAAAGCTTACATTTCTTATTCGCTATAACGCATTCCATAGTTGGCCTTTTCAATACATGAAACATCACCATGAGACCCAAAACCCATGTCATCTTAATCAAAAATGCTTAACCGCAGATTACGCGCTGTAGTTGTGAACGTTTGGATACCTTTGAAAAACTCAGAGTTTGTTACAAACGTCAATGAATACGTTAAAAACATAAGAATAGAAATGAAAAAACAAGAAGTAGCCAATAGGAAAAAATTCTTGTTGACCAGACCTAGGAAAACCACTTTAATGGAAAGTTTAGAGAGCGAGTATACATACGATTCTTCTTCATATGTTTAATTGAATATATCATTTGTTAATCAACTATATCAGTAATCAATAACTTTGTTTGGTGATCAATATATTTGGTTGATATTTAATTGTTTTAAATAATAAAAAATTGCTTAAATTCGTAACAAATTGCTTTAACATTCAAACTTGTGATTGATAAATTAAGTTTGATGAAATTTTCGAACCATTCATCATTTAATAATTTTTATAAATTAATATTGGTCTCTGTTAGATAATATGTAGATTAGTATAATTTTTGTTGCTAAAAATAGTTTGTTACTATTGATATTTTGCTTATATTATATATCATCAACAATGTTGAAAGATGGCAAAATATTTCAATGCTAATTACGAGGCAAAAAAATGCAAAATTTTTTTATAAAATTATTATTATTATTATTGTTGTTGTTGTTTTTGTTGTTATTATTATTATTATTGTTTTTATTATTATTATTATTATTATTATTATTATGGTTTTTAAATCGCGCAATTGCCAAATAAATTTGCTCCAAAATTATTAAAAGTATTTTCTACTTTTGTTCTCTTCAGTTATGAGTATGATAATAATAACAGATTTGTTCTAACAATTCATCAAAATGGAAAAGCGTAATTTTGACATGTTAAATAAACTTTTCAACAAAACGTCAGTGTTTTTAAAATTTTTAAAATCTGCTTTAAAACCATTTTTGTCATTCTAACGCTATATCACTGACAATTATCATTAACAGTTTTTATAACAACATATTTTAATAAAATTTTTTTGATTGAACTGGGAGCACCATTGGTTCTAAACACTGTCCAAAAACTGCAAAATTAAGGTTTTGATTTGAAAAATAACATAATGAATACTTCAAAATTGCATTTCCTTTTGAGTCTGTTGCTGTCTCATTTCCAGCCAAGTGAGTCTCCCATGTTACAGTTGTATATATGCTTGGTGGTCAGAAGTGGTTAGAAATTTTTGTTGGGACTCTATAGTTTTGATGGAAGTACGATGACTTAAATAAACCAAAAAAAAATCTGTTTTTCAATACAAATGAACCAGTCTTAACCAACAACCAAAATCCGCAGACGTAAGTTTTAGTGACTATGGCTTCATAAAAGACTTCAAAGGGATTTACTCCTGCGACTATTTTAGCAATACTTCCGAATTTTTAGCACTCATAGATTCAAATCCGAAAACTTGCATGCAATTCTATGGGTATGAAAATGTCAGGGTTGTATGAATATTATTTTTCGTTGTTAAAATGCAGGTTTTTTAGTATTATTTGTTTTTCTTACTTTTTTTTCAGAGATATTGTAAAGTGAATATAATTCAGTTGAACTTAGTGACAAAAACAAACTTTAAGTTTCATTAAGCTAAAAAATAAAAAAACCTTCCAAAGTTTTTTTCACTATCCCCAATTGATACATTATAATACTAACAATAAAAAAAATAAGACTAATGAATTTTACTAATATTTGTCCTCACAGAGGTGGGTGTTTGTACTTTCAATTAAACAAAGAGTACTATGTGGTACAGATCTTTTTGCACGACCAGCCCGATGAAGAGTTGGGGAATAATAATAACAATAAAAATAATTTTTTTTCCATATCATAATATAAAATGAAGTTCAATAACTTGTTTAATATAAAAAAACAAAATTTAAAATAATATGATAAAAAAGTTTAAATATAACCATCAAAAAAACTTGGATAAAAAATATTAACGATAAAAACAAAAAAAACACCAACAATATTAACAAAATTAATAAGACTAACAACTACAAAAAAATAATAACACCAACAACAACAACAATAATCAAAATAACCACAACATTCTCTACCCGCAACTACCCGACAGTGGTTTCATAGTAAGGATGGTGGATGAATCTTACGAAACTACCGAATGTTCATTCGAGTACGAAACATGTTCGGGCGTGGTGGGATCGTTTGTGGTGCAGTGGAGCTTGAGTGACAAAATCATTTGTGAAGTGATCGTTTATGGAGAAAGTAAGGGTTGTTGTTGTTGTGGTTGTGTCTTTGTTGTTTTTGTTTTGTATGTGGTTTGAGCGGTAGTGGTTTTGTTGGTTTTATTTGTTTTTAATTTGCTGTTTTTTATTAATTTTTTCTATTATGTTTTTTTATGTGTTTTAATGTTTTCTTTTTTTTTCAACTGAATGTTTTTTTGTTGTCGTTTTTTTTTCTTCAATTTTTTTTTGCATATTGTTTTTCTGCTATAGATAATATTCAGCATTCATAAATTTTAGTTTTTCAATGGTTGCACATTAATTTTCATTCATCTTTACATATTCTATCTCGGAAACATATCAATATTAATGATAACATTATTAATTCCCAGTCAAGCACTATGATGGTAAATTTATTTTTCAACCTTGAAAAAGTTATAATAGTTGTGATTGAAAATAGTTTGTTTTAACGAAAATTCCACGAAACTTTTTGTATATCACCTTACATTATTAATAATGATTTGATAATTCGAGGTGATCTTATGAGTTTTGGTTTTTAAAAACTGTTTTTTTTTAATTTGTCTTTAGATTATCTTATTTGAGTTCTATGAAAGTTTCCAAATTTAAAATTCAATCGATCTAGTTTTCAGTGATTTTTGCGATTATAGATTTATTTAACAACATCAAAAACAAAAAAACAATTTAAAAATTATTTTTCTGCAGATGTCCTCTCGACAAACAAAATCATTCTCTTAGCAATAATTTCAATTTTTTTAGTTTTTTTAATTATTCAGAAAATTGTATATTTCTGCATTGCTCTAATGAAGACCGAGTTTTTCTTGCTTTGATGACTCTCGAAGTTTAAATTGAATTCAAAATTCAAACGTGGAGTTTTATCTCATTAAATTTGCCAGAAAATTGTGTTTTGAATTTTTATTTTATTTATTTATAAAAAAAACTTAGTATATATTTGTATAAAAATTGTTTTCCATTTTTTGTTTAATTTCAGTATTTTCTACAGCGTCAACTCCTCTCTCCTGAGATGATTTTTGACAACTTTCAGGTTTTCCACCAACAATATTTTTTGCTCATCCTCTACATTTCTAGATTTTGCTAGGTAGATTCAGTGGCATGAAGATGTAACGGAAGTAGCCTCATCTTCACAACCATATTTTTTCTTCATGATTGCTTGTTTCATAAGTTCTGGTTTGTTAGCTAATTGCTCAAAAAATTCTAAAAACTTTTTAGTTAGTTTATGAGCGTTCCTAGTTTTTCAAGATATTCATAACAAATTTTAAGTTGGCGATCATAAGCCGATCCTGTGAATGTAGGCGATTTTTTATAAATATATTTTTAGTTGTTTTCAAACATGGTTTCCAGTTTGAAAAGGTTAGTTTTTTTTATTTTAATTTTTATTGTCCATTTAATACTTTTCAAAAATCAACCACTTTTTCAAAATTATTATTTAATTATGAAATTTTGAATTTCTGAGTTTTTGGTTGATATTTTCAATTTTTTTACTTTTAAAAAGTTGGACGACGTATGTTATTTGAAACAAAATTAGTAGAAAAAGTTTCTCAATTCAATAAATATGTAAATGAACTCACTTGATAAACCAAAAATCAATACAACATCACCCAGCTTTTGCTCATCTGAAACTTGAGATAAATCAAAATTTGAGTAATTATCAAAAATTAATTCCATAATCTAGAGAATAAAATTGGAAAGAAAAAAATGAGTGGATAAATGACTCACCAATTTTTGTTTCTATTGTTCTGTTTGCTTTTCACTACATTAGGTACATTCGGTACATGTCTTTTATCTATACTCCATGAAAATATTCTGAAAATTTCAATATCAAACTGGTTTTGTGGAAAGTTTAAATTAGTTCCATTCCATGAATTCATAATGATTTTTCATAAAATATAATTTATATTATAAATACTATTATTTATGCATTTAATAACAGTTTTAACTCATGTTAGCTTTCAGCACAAAAGCTCAATCCTTTATATTTTTGAAAACTCTATATACTTACACCGCAAACGCAGGTATATTAAGCGCGAGTAATATCCCAAAGCTCTCGACACATTCCATAGCTGAATGCTTCCCTGTGGACAACAGCACAGAATTTCAAAACCAGCTCGAAGATTTGATCGATCCTCGTGCCTCTGTCTGCAATGATTTTGAACGGTTTGTTAAAATGAATAATTGTAACTTTATTTTGGAGTAGAAATTCTGTAGCGATTTGAACTATCGCAATAGCTCTTTTAATTGTTTTACTTTGACTTGCACGAGACCAATTATTAATATTTTTTTTTTAAGAATAATTAATAATAGGTCGTAAGGTCAATAGAGTTGGTATGGCATTTGAACCATCTTAACTGAATTCGGCCTGCGTAACTTTTTTGAGAGCAGGAGTTGCTTTAAAATTACTTCAACATAATTTTAATTCTATCTTTAGACTATAATGTATTTATGCAGTGTTCAATAGATTGCTTCACAGTGCTTTCCAACTCAGTTTTTGATTTCATAGTCACTATATAGAGATGGGCTCAGTTAATTTTAAGTGGTTAAGCATAACTATCACGTATGTGCCAAAGTTCTTAAAAGCTTTTTGGAAAATATATGTTTTTATCCTATTAGTCTGACTGAATGGTATTGAAAAATAAATATTAAATGTTAACATAATATTTTTCATAACATCTAAATTTTATTTATTCGAATATTAACATATTTATACCACAGTTTGTCTTGTATCAAAGTTATCTTGAGCAAGAGAGAGCTGGTTGGTCACGTAGTAGTAAAAATGGACTCAGAGAAAAAAATAAAGTCAGAATTTTTTGTTCAAAAAATTGTTTTCAATATGCTCAGTTAATGAGTGTTATGATGAAAAAAAAGAAATTTTAACATACAACTGTTAAAAACCATGCACAAAATAACGGTCAAGAAAAGCTTGAATAAGCCGTTTAAACAGAGTAGCTTAAATAACTCAGTTATGTTTCTCAAAAACAATTTTGTTGATGATAATAATATATGCTAGTTGATAGAAAATATCAACTTTAAATCCAAGTAATTTTTGAAAAATTTTCTTTCAAATAGTATGGATCCTTTTTAAATAAAAATGCCGATAAAATAGTTGAAAAGACTAATGCAGTTATTTTTCGGGGTTACTGGCTTTATCTATGAATAAACAATGTTATAGGCTAATTTATTTATTCATAGTGGAAAATATGTATTTATTTTTCTTAAAACTAAATTTTTTTGATCTTTACTCAAGAATTTCACAAGTTATATCAAAACAAAAATCAACTAAATGAAGAATTTATAAAGAAGGTTATAAATAAAAAAAAACAATTTATTAAACCAAACCTTCAAAACCTTGATGAATACTTTGTAAATATGCATATCAATGTTCCAACTTACATGAACAGAAGGTTCATAGTGACGGGAGCTGACTGGGTAAAAATACCATGCTCAAAAGTGGTGGGACGGTGCGATGAGTATGGAGACGAGGTGCTTATTATGTTTGAAAATACTCAAATCCAACTCTGTAGAATCGAAATTTACGAAGGATCAAGTGAAGAAATTAACCTTTTTATTGTATATAGTTTTTTGACGTAAAATAGCCGATAATCAATATAATAGAGACAAACACTATGATTTATTGAGAAATTTAATACACAAAGCTTATCGTAAGAGTATCTTACCTTATCAAATGAGAATACACTTGATAATGTAAGATACTCGAGCGAAAAGCTTCGTGTATTAAGTTTTTCAATAAACCTTAATGTTTGATTTTATCGTATATATTTTTTGTTGATATTTTTCGTTGTATAAGTTGAGGTAAATATCATCGTTTTTTATATTTTTTACTTAATATTTTCAAAAAATCATTTTTAAACTAAAATCTACTTTATATTTTTTGTAGAGTTCGAGGCTTTTAATATTTTTTACAAAAGAAAACAGGGATAAAAGTTTAATAAGCGTTTTGATTTGTGTATGTTCGAAGTTTCCTTACAATTACCTTCTTCATATTGTTACTTTAGAAAGAGTTTTTTGCCATTTCTAAGATTTCAGATTTCTTTACAGACCTCAAAACGTTTCTAGAAAAAGTTTCCAGTTGTTAAATTGGAAAATGATTTGATCACAATGATTTAAGGAAAACTCTTGAAACAAAGAATCAACTCAAGCTTAGATATGTAACAGAATATAATATGGATATATATTTTATTTAAAAGGGAAACTTAATAAAAGCAGCTGTTTGACTACACTTTGAATTTTACTTTTTTCACTCTAGGTTTTTTGAGTCGAGAATCAATGTTACGCTACTTAATAGTGCACAATGTTATTTTATGTTGAACTAATTTCCAAATTAAAGCAAGTTTTTTGATAAAAAATTTAAGAAAACAATAACAATTATGATTTTTCAGTTGTTTTTTATTATTTTTAGAAAGTTTGTATGACTCAAAAGACAATGGTGAGGTTTTAATTAGAAAACATAAATTCTATACAAAAAATTGTAAAACACCAAAAAATGCTTATTAATTGTTCAAGATAGTATTTGAATAATAAAAAAGAACAATAGAAATCAATCTTAAGCTGAACTCACATTATCAAGACTTGAATATTTATTTTAGGCTTGAATAATTAAAAACAACAAAAGTTTAATATGTAACATCTTTAGAATAGATTACTCAAGTAAATTGAAATATTAGTTTAAATGAATTATAATACGTTAGTAATTTAATTAAATGCATTCATGTTCCATACATTGAAGCTAGTGAAGACTTGGACTGGGTGGCGAATCTTGTCTGCATGATTATCATCTTTGTCGCGTGAGGTTTATTTTAATTCTCCTAATTTTTTGAATCTTTATAGATTTAAAACTTTATTGCTTTGTAAGTGAAAATTTTCGGTAGTTTCAAGCTTTTTACTTGAAGTTTTTTATAAGCAAAATCTTAGTTGGTCTCCATAGCTCAGCTGATAGAGCATTAGGCTAGTTATCTGTAGTAATCGGGTTCAATCCCGCGTGGGCCCACAATTATATAAACAAGAAGAAGCGCCATGATGAAACATCTTTTAAACTAACGAAACCGCCAATATAGGGCGACTAAAAGTCGATCTAAAAAAATCAAAATCAAAACATTACAATAATTTTAAATTCATGAAATAAATTTGAGCTTTGATCATATTTTTAAACAGAACAAAAACCATCTTACAAAGAGTGTTTGACCAAGGCAACCTAAAGACTATGGACCCTGAAGTGAAGCATGAGTTTGAACTGATAGCCGAGCACGAATTAGGAAAAGACAGTATTAACGAAGTGAAATTACCAACAACTACAATTGTAGCAGACCACAACCAGGATGATAAGCTTTATAGAAAATCGGTGTTGAAAAGTAAGCTTGTAGCTGAAGTTCAAAATGTGCTAGGAAGAAGAAGAGTTGCAAACACGAAGAAATATAGAAACCGAGTTGAACATCCATTATGAATACTATTATTTGATAATGATTAATTTTTTTAAATATTGAATTATGGAAATTTAATCATTCACTGATAATGAAATAATAAACAAGTACTACAAGACAGTTAGAGAGAAAATAAGGAAGAAAAAAAAGAATAGGAGACTTAGTGGCACACATAAAAATCATCATAGAACCTTTGAGGAATCATCTGTTAGAATCGGTAAAAATAAGCAAAATGGGAATTTTTATATGTTAAATTTGTTTATGTGTGCTTATTGTGCTTTTTTGTATTTCATTTGAAAATTTTTTTTTTAAAAACTTTCAGGTTTTATAAAAATTTCAATATGTATGAAATTTTAATCGATTCCATTTTTTAAAAATGTCAGCGGCTTTCATGAAAAACAAAACAAATTAATTTTACAAACAATTTGAAAAAGAAAAAATATCGTCTAGAAAAAAATTAAAAAAATGGAAAACAGCAATGAAAAGAATGAAATGTGTGAAAGTTCGGAAAAAATAGTTTTCAAGAAAAAGGATTATTGCGACTGCTCCAAAAACATGAAATGCACAGCTGGATTAAACTATGATCTACAACTAACAAATTTCTACAAGAAATATTCAAAAAAACTCGATGAAGAACTCGGAAACGAAAACTCAAACAGTTTTAGTCCTACGTTTGGCCAACTGATTTGTGTTCCTGTCCCTTCTTCCAGTGGAGTTCAGTGTGATCAGAATTGCCAGTCTGCTCAAAGTTCTCCACCTCCTTCTCCTTCTTCTCCTTCTTCTCTTCATCCTTCTCCTCCTCCTTCTTCTCCTTACCCTCTTTGTGTCTGTTATTCCTGTGATCCCAGTTTTTCTACCAACCTTCCTCCTCCCCCTCCGATACCTTCTTCCTGTTCCCCTTCATCTTCCTGTTCCTCTCCATGTCCTTGTTCTTCTATATGTCCTTTTCCCTCTCCATGTTCATGTTCTTCTCCATGTCCTTGTTCTTCTCCATGTTCTTGTTCTTCTCCATGTCCTTGTTCTTGTCCTTCTCCATGTCCTTGTTCCTCTCTTTGTCCTTGTTCTTCTCTTTGTCCTTGTTCTTCTCCATGTCCTTGTCCTTCTTCATGTTTTTGTTCCTCTCCATGTCCTTGCTCTTGTCCATTAACTCTTTCTAGTCCTTCTAACGTCAATTGCTCTGTTTTTTTTTGCAAAACTAAAAAATCTTTAAGATTTCCACGGCATACAGAAGAAAAAGAAAAAATTTTACAAAAAAGGCTTTATTCAGAAAATACAGATCAAACTAAACCGGCTGATCAAAAAATAAAAGTTAATGGAAGAATTTCCGAAAACAGTATGGCAAAAAAGAAAGAGACCGAACCGAACGTTGATGAAAGAGCCGGTAAAAGCAAAGTTAAAATTGCTTTTGAAGATTTAGAAAAAACCGACACGGCTTCATTTAAAGTTCCCGTCGAAAACAATAACGAGCAAACTGACCAAACTGTACTCACAATAACCGACGTAAATATTAAAGAACATATGGGCAAACCTTCAATCAAAATGACTAAAAAGGATTTTTATGAAAAATTTGCTAAAAATTCAGTAAGATTTATTGACGGAACTTTGGAAAAAAAAGTCGTCAGACCTTCACTTAGAAATACTATAAAAAATTCTGATGGGAAAACCAGCACAGGCTCTCTTGTAATTCCTGTGAGAGATCCTAGTAATATCACAACTGTAGAACTTCGACCAAGTCGGCCTCACATTCCTAGTAAAAAACCTTCACTTAGAGATAAAAAATCTTTATCGAGTATAAAACGTCCATCTCTTAAAAATTCCAGTGCGAGGTATGTTCTTAAATGCATTCAACCCAGGTCTCACTGGCTGCTGGAAGACCTGCAATATATGCATAATCCTCTAAGAGAAGGGTCTGAGGATTCTGAGTTGAACAGTTACGATGCTGTTGTTGGTCTTGATACGGAAATGAAGTCTTCGTCAGAAAGAAGTTATGGCTATAAAATTAGAAAAACATCTCCAAAATATTTTGAAAAAGTCGCTTCCCAAAGTGAAATGTCAGTCTATGTTTCTGGATCGACCAAGAAAAAAAACAAAGTTTTTAAAAGAAAGTTACAGCGTTTTATTCAAGCCAACGGAGATATGTCCGATAAGTCTGTTCACCAATTGGTATACGTACAACCAAACAGAAAACATAAAACACCTAAGATTTCAAGCACTTCTAAAACTTCCAAGACACATAAACCACCAAAGTTTGACAGTAGTTTCATTAATCTGTCAGAAACTGAATCATCAAATGAAGATTACCCTTCAAAAAGGAAAGTTTTCAATCAAAATAATAGATATAACCATGTAGACTTGTTTACGGGTTCTTTGGGCCTCAACGAGTCGACCAGCGAATCCTTTTTCCGTCAAGCTGTAAGTTCGGTTGATTTATTAAAATATTTTTATTTTTAATGGGTTTTTTCTATCAAAGAGAAAATAAAATAAAATAAAATTTCCAATAAATTTTTCAAGGCTTAAACTTCAATGGTTGTCAAATATTCAAAGCTTAAGAAGCTAAGTTTCAATTAAAGTTCTAAAATTTGATATGCTTTTATATTGTTTAATGTTTTTCCAATATACACAGATGGCTGAAAAGAAGATAGAAACCAGAACTAAAAAATTAAGCTTACATGAGCAACTAGAAAAAATTATAGAAAATCTTTTAGGGGATCCGCATAAAAAAACATCAAATCCGAATACTTCTAAAGATCTTGATGAAATTTTATTAAAAAAAAAAAAAGGAAATTTTCTCGAATTTTTACTTCGAATTCATAAAAAATTACTGCAGAAAGAAACAAAGTTATGGAATGCTACAGAGGCGATGAAAGAATACTTGAAGCCAGCACATAGTTTCAATCTCTTGAATGATCTGGAAGCAAAAATGAACAGATGTATCGCTAATAGAAAAAGAGTCTTCCACATAATTACTTTGTTAAATGAAAGAAAAAATAATTTAGAAAAAAAATATAAATATTTGGAAACAAAGTTTAGTACTCTATTAAAAAAAAATCTGTCTTTATTGAACAGTGTGCGACAAAGCAAAAGTTTTTCAAAAAATGGAAAACAAGGCTACACAAGTCTGAAAAAGTTTTGATAATTAAAATTTTTTTATTTCACTTAATTCACATTTTTTCGAAAATCTCAAAAAACTCAAAGATCTTTAAAATCTCAACAAGTCCAAATAGTTTTGTAGTATAATTGAACTTTAGGCTATGAAATAAATTACTTGAATTCATTGATAAAACTAAATATTTATCTACAAAAGATATGGGAAATTTTCAAATTCAACTTACATTATTACCTTTTGTAAGTCTTGTCAAATGCTTAAGACATATGAAATCCAAATGATATTAACTAATCTTATAGACCGTATACTTGAACAATAGAATAATTTTTTCTCTACAGAAATCGTTGAAAGCATTTTATTTTAATAACTTTGTTATATCTCATTTTTTGAAAAAATGATTGTTTTATTTCAGTAACTTGCAAATCAGGTTAAACTGAAATGTGTTATACCAAGCTGACAATCAGATCAAAAATCATTTAATTCGTTTGTTAAATGTCAAAGTTTTGCAAAAAACTGACAAACTTAAATGAGTTGAATTAAATTTTATTTACTTTTAAAATTCAATCAAGTCGTAAAAAAACAGATAAATAACAACTGAAAAAAGATTAAAAAATATAAAAACTAAAAAACAATGAAATGAGAGAATGTTTTTTGCATCCTTTTTTGTATGGCAATCCACTGAAGAGAATGATTTCCCACACAATAACTTCATGTCTGATTCAACAAATTTGAATTGTGAGTCTGAAACTTTTGATGATAGAAATTCAACAATGAGAAATTTATTCGTAAAATATGGACCGGTAATAACTGAAAAGCTGGGCGCAGTTAGTAATACTAATCACAGCAATGCTAACAACTACCCTGTATCTACATATGTGAATAATAGGAATAGTGCTTTGTGTTCATTTCCTTTACCTCCACCCTACCCTAGTGGAGACCCTCAAGGTTGCTGCCCTCCATATTCTTCTTTCCCCTTTCCCCCTTCTTGCTCTCCTCGTTCTCCTTGCCCTTCTTGCCCTCCTTGTTCTTCTTGCCCTCCTTGTCCTACAAGCATGGATTGCCAATGTTGTTTTTTTCAGACGTGCCCAAAGATGCGGACACAAAATTATGAATCGTTCAATGATACATCTTTTAATGAAAATCTATTGAAGAGGCTTTCTCCCTCGACAAAAGGAGACGAAAAAAATAATAAAAATGAGAAAAAAAAGAGAAGTGCTAAGTTTTCTAAACCTTCCAATGAACCTGAAAGAATTTTCAAAGCTACGGACATTTCCGATGAGTCTCCGAATGCAATAAAAACAAACTCAAGAAAGTCCAAGGCTGAAAAAGCGCAAAAGCCAAAAAAATCCACAAAATCAAAAAAAGTTGGAACTTCAAAATCCTCTGAAACAGTTGTGTTTAAACTTTCAATGCCTTTGGAACATGATCTGTTTCCCAGATCTAATTACCCAAAATTTAACCAAACAATTCCTCTTAAGTATAAAACATCTGGCAAAGCTTTTGACCTATCGTCATCAAAGTTTTATCCAACAAAAAATTATCCATCATTTCATCCAAGTTTTTCAAATTCTGAATTAAATCGTTTGGTTTACAAAAGTTTTATAAAAACCCATGAAAAATTTCCAGTTCCATTTGGATTATCTGATAAAAATGACCCAAGAATGAAACAGAACTTAAGGACTTACCAAAAACCAGTTTCTTTTTTCCCTTACCATATCCCACGGTCTCGTTCACCTCACCATTTCCTCTCACCACATTCAGCTTCGATTTGTTCAATTCTTCCTCATTCACCTTTTTATAAATCTCTACAAAATTCTAAATCTGATACATCGGTTATATTTGGTAGAAATGAACTTGAAAGATACGAAAATACTCCACAATACCACTTCACGTCTGCCGATGATCCAAAAAAAGAAATGAAACGAATGAGTTTTAATCCATACTATCGAAATAACTTTTGTGGATTTGGAGAAGAGCCATATGATGAATTTATTGCTCAACAGCATCTCGACAGAAGATTGCCTGTTCAGGTAAATTTTAATGGTTCATTTTAATTTTTGGTTTTTAAACAGTTTGATTTTCAAACCTAATTTTTTTTTCTAGTACAACTGCGGGAAAAAAAAAATGGCGAGCAAAAAGAAGGAAAAGATTCCAAAAAAATATAAAAATAAGAAAAAGTTCAAAACTTCAAAAAAGAATAGTAAAAATTCATTTCAAAATTTACTCAAAAGGAAAACAAATAATATGCAAAGATTTCGCGAAAACTCAACAAATTTTTGTTCTTTTGCTGAAAAAGGAAAAAAATTGATAAACAAAATGCCCCCAAAAATGAAACAAGAACCATTTCATACTCGAAGATTCGATGGAGATTTTGAAAAAAACAAATGTCCAGAAATATCAAAGTATTTTTTTCAGTCTTTTGACAGTCTGTTCAAAACTCTTAGCCAAAAAACTTGTGAAACTAAGGGAGAAAACGTGCCAAATAAAACAGAAGAAGAAATAAAAACTATCAAGAATAACATTAGAGAAGTTTATGACCAGCTAGAAATGTTGAATGAAGAAAAAAATAGTTTCAAAAAAAAGTTTAAATCGTCAGAAGTTCTCATTCAAAAGTACTTGGAAGAAAATCTACCTAAGTTGTTTGCTGAAATATGTTTCACAAAAGTTTTGAAGAAGAATAAAATTTTAAATAATTATATGAGCAACTCACATGAGGCAAAACTTAATGCTATATTTGCAAAGAGACCTTTGAAAGTCAAAAAAGTTAAGGATCAAAATATTTCAAAGGGTCTAAAACCATTTGATTACAAAATTGAACCTCAAGTCACGTCTTCCGTTGCCAACATTTCCACTTTGACAAAGCAGCAAAATCCAAAAAATTTAAAAAACGGTCAAAATTTTAATTCTGAACTAGAGTACACCAAAGCCGATGTTACTCTGTCTAAAAAACTGTTTTCGAAAAATTCATTTTCTGAAAATTCTCTCTGTAAGGTGAAAAATGATGGCTTTTCTTCTTGTTTGCAACAACTGATAAAAAAATATGATTTTTCAAAAAAACCGCTAATCCCTTTACTTCATCAAACTACGAAAAATTTTGAAGTTTTAAATTCTCAAGCTATGAAAAATCCCATGACTGCTTTAAGGCCCAAAATACGCACCATCCATAAAAAGATGAACAAATCTTCACACAAAAAAAAGATAAGTAATTTATTTTCTGAAAAGCCTCAAAAAAGAGCTTCAACAAAGTCGTCGAAATTTCCAATAAGGAATTACAAAAAACCCTCTTCAACTAGATTATCGAAACTTTCTACTAGAAGCTCCTCAGCCCAATCTAGGAGTAGTCTCACAAGCATAATTGAACTCATGTCCAAACTCAACCCTTCTTCACTTCTCAACACTCCTCCACAACATCTCACAATTGGCTTAAAAGCATCAAAAACTCAACAAGACCTAGAGTGTTTTTTAGATAAAACAGGTCTCAAAACTGATTCTTCAGGAAATATTTTGCGGGCTTCTTGTGATAGTCACAGCACATTGTTGGCAATTGCAAAAGATAAAAAACCAAGTTTTGGCGGCTTCTACCAAATGTTATAAAGTCAAAAAAATAAAGTTGTATGAATAATGAATTCTAAATTATGTATGGATTAATTTTTTTTTAAGCATGCATATGAATTACTAGAATAGTTGGTGAAAAGTTTTTGTCAAAAGATTTGTTTGAAAAGGCAAGAAAAGTGTCAGCCATTGCTTTTTAGAGTGCAATTGAAACAATTGCCGAATTCAAAATTATTTCAATAATTATTTCTGTAATTGATATTTTTCGAATAAAACTTTGAAAACTTTTAATTTGTTGTTTAGGTATCATCAAAAGTAAACAAGCCTCCACATATAAACAAGCTAACAAAAGAAAAATTAAAAAAGTGGCCTTAATGACATTGAAATAATAAAAATGAAACTAAAAATATTTTAAATTTCAAATATTGGAAGTTTTAAAAAACATCAAATTTTTTGGGAAAACTTGGAAACTAAAAATAGGAATTAAGTGTTTTTTGAACATTAACTAAACCATCAAAAACTAACATATTTTCGACATTTTAACTTCTTGATTTCATACTTAATACCAAGAGTTTTGATTTTCCATGGTTTCTTATATATCCCTGCCTACACAGAATCTCATTCACGATGTTTCTTCAAATTCATCTTTCTCTGTCATTAGTAACAAAAATGAGATCAATTCACCGTCAGAAAATGTAATTGAAAAAATCAAATTTAAAGTTGAAAACGATCAAAAATTTTCACACGTTAGGCCTTTATCTGAAACTTTTGAACAAAACCAATGCGATGGTCTTCTAAATACTCACTTAATTAATTCGATTCTCAATTCACAATCTTGTATCATGAATTCGTGTTTTCAAAATTTTCCTTTCTTATTTTCTGTTAACAACAAAAAAAAACCTACAAAAAAACTGAAAAAAAGTTTATATACAATTTCAAAAACCAAAAATATGAAGAAAATTTGTACTAAAGCAAAAAAAGCCAAAGTGTTTAAGCTTCAGAAAAAAAAAAGTGGAAACTTTTCAAATAACCACTCCAGCATCACCATACAAGACGCACCCAAACAGTTTATGGCAAACCCAAGTGTTGTGACCACAAACGGCTCTATCCACCATGAAACTTTTGAGCGTAGAAACGAACAACTCGAAAGTAATAGCATTTATGATTTAGAAGACGTCATGTATATTTTAAATTCTCCTCCAAACGGGAATAGACTGCGTACTCGAGCTGATGACCTAACGAAAGTTCTTTTGCAAGGAAAACCTTCAAATTATCATAATGATGAGGAATACAATTTATACAAGCCATCAAAAAAACTTGCATGCTATGAAACAACAGAATTTTATAATTCTCCTTGCAAGACTCCCTTGTTTTCTTCCTCCCCTTTCAATGACAAGATCCAAGGAACATTGCAAGATGCTTTTTTCAATAGCCGTATACAAAAATTAATCTATTCTAACAAACTTGAAGGATTTGCAAAAAACAGAAATGAATCTAGGTATCGAAAAAAAAGAAAAATTTCTTTTGTTAGTCATGGAGAAATTGACACTTCTTGCCCAAAAACAAGGGGAAAAACTGAATTCGGTGAGAATGCTGAAACAAGTGAAGCAAAATGTAACTTTGAAAGAGAAGAAAGAACAAAAAAAGAAGTAACTCAACAAAATGAATTACGTTCCAGAAAGGAAACGAAAACTGTTCAAAATACTCCAGAGAACAGTTTCAAGCCAAAGTTCCGTTTTTACACACACCCAAATGATAATCCACTTGAAAGAGAAATGTCTAAAAAACAACGTATGCCTTCTATACTTTCTAAATACTTCAGAAATTTTCCGAAAATGGCAGGTTTGATAAAGGAAAATGTTATAACACCAAACGCTTCTGTTTCTGATGATTTGATCATAGAATTACCTTACCAGGATGCAGATGATTTTGATTCGAGATTATTGCATAATTCTCACGATCAAATGATGGAAGAAAATAAAGAAAATGATTTTATATGCATCGACGTTGCTGGTTTGAGCAGTGAAAACAAAAATCTTTTAAAAAAAAAGTTCAAGTACCACCTAGACCATTATAAACACTCACCAGAATATATAAACCATCCTTTATGCAATAAAGATTACATCAAACACCATAGAAAGCCTTATGTTTCCTACAACGACTACGGAAGATCCTACAGCTCAAATTCATTCAATGAAAAAAATTTTCCTGAAAAACATAAGCTGGAAAAGTGGAAAAGTGAATCAGATATTTTGAGTTGTAGCGTTGCCAGCAATTGCAGCTGTTTTTCTTCTTCCTACTTCCAAGTTAGTATGAAATTTATACAAAGTTAATCATTTTTGATTAATTAGTATTCTTTTTAACGTTATGAGAATAAATAATCAAATTATTTGAAACAGAAAAAGATTCCCATCATGAGAAATCAGCATACAATGACCTACTGCAACACTGTTTCTGAAACATCTGTACAAACACAAATCGATTACATAAAAATCAAAAATTTGCCAAAAAGTTCAAAATGCATCCAAGTTGAAAGCCCAAGTTTTCATTCAAAAGAAGAGTCCAATGTAGATCCAGCACACAAAAGTATTCCGTTTGTTTCTTCCTATGAAGAAGTTCTGCTCAATGAAACACATAACCTCCCTGAAGAAACAAATTTCGTGCATAAAAACCAACAAGACCTTGTTAATAGCTGCCCAAAAAACATTCCTCAAAGTCCATCAAAGCCTCAAGCTCAAACACCGACACATGTTTTAAATTGGCACAACGTACCTATGCAAAAATCGAAAAATCAAAAAAACCAGCGCTTAGAAATCAAAAATAAGTTTTTCGATAAAATTGATGTTTTATCTCAAAAAAATCAAGCTTTAATAAAAGAATTGACAGGAAACGTATCTTGTTATGAAAAGCTGGTTAAAGATACCTTTGATATTTTGTTGGCCAGACCTGATGTTGAGCTTGAAACAAACGATTTGACCGTGAAAGTTCAAAAGTCTTTTTGCGAAAGTACAATTAATTCACACGAGGAAACAAAGTCTTTTCAGTCAAATCTTAGTTCAAATCAACTGAAAGAAACAGTAGCCGACTCTAAACCTCCCGATTCCAAGCTTAAACTCCCTTCAAATTTAATTGAAACTAACGTATCAACTTTTAACCAAACAGCATTTCTGTTTCAGTTATTAACATTAGTTAAAAGTTACCAGGACCAACAACAAAAACTGCAAAATGAAAAAGAAAAACTACGAGAAAAAGAGAAAAAGCTAAAAAAAGAGAAGAAACGGCAAAAATCCTTGAAGACTCAACAAAGTAGTGGTGAGATCACACCGTTCTATAATAATAATTCTTCTAAAAGCCTTTTTAATGCATCTGAAACTTCTTCTTTAACCAGAACTAGGAAATTCTCCGAAAAGTATGATATCAATGATCATAAAAGAATACCTAATGCCCCGATCAAGAAATTAGAAAACTTAAATCAGTATGCAGAATATTCGTCTTATTATCCTAACATTTACAGACAAGAAAACATTAGTCTAGTACCACAGAAAATCAGCAAATGTCAGCATATACTACCTCAAATGCCACATCAACACGTCTTCAACACTGTCCCAACAAATAACAACAATTTCTCAGATTCTTTCTATAAAAACGCTCACAACGGAAACCAATCGAACACATCATTATCCAGAACCTCTCTAAACAATTCTTTCGCCAATATGCTGTATCCACAACAAAGCATAGAGCCATGCAAACCTAACTGTTCTCAATTTTGTTGTAGAAGTTATAATAACATTGACCAGAAAGTAGATAAAAATGACAAAGTTTCGATGAAATCAAAGAAGAGGAGGAAGAAGAGGAAGAGGTGTGGTGGAAAAGATTCAGAATTGAGTTTAATTGAGAAGTTGGATAGAATGAAAAACGAGAGAAAGAAATTGAAAAAGAATGAAAAAACATTGGAAATGTTGAATACGTTTTTAGCACTCAAAGTGATGAAGGGGAAAGAAAAGAGAAGAAAATTCGCAAGATATTATTAAATTTACTTCATCAATTTATTCTTACAAACTAATATTTCAACATTTAGATACATCTTAATAATCTATTTTTAAAAATTCAATTTTGAAAAAACAAGTTTGAAAATAGAAGTCTAATCATTGCGAAACAACATTTGAAAATGTTGTCCATGAATCTGAGCAAAAACCCTAGCGACCATTTTGAATAAATTACTCAGCTAATGAAGGGTGTTTATTAGACTTCAAAAATGCTGGTCTATGTATCTACACAAAAAATATTGAAGCGATTTGAATAAATTTGAGCAAAAAACATGAAATTTTAGAACTTCTCTGATGAAGGTAGATTTTGAGAGCAAATTAAAATTATAATAAAAACAAAAAAAATGAAAAAAAATTTTTTTTGCATAAAAATCGTTTGATCCAAATCAAAAGTTTCTAATTTATTCCCATTTTCATGATTCGCTTTTTGAATTATTATTGTTGTTTTCGTATGATTTAATAGATATCCATTCTATTTTATAGAAGATATAAAATCTTTAGTGATTGATTTATAGATTAATTTATTTATTTTTCAATTCAAACATATGAAGTTTCGTTTTGAACTTTTTTATCTATTAATAGTTATTTAATCTTTTGATAACCAAAGATTAAAAAATCATAAAAAGCATCACTTTTCGCCTGAGAGATTTAAATTTCAAACACTGGTATGAATAATGGAAATATGAAAAAAAAAGAATTGAAAATTATGAAAAAAAAACAATAAAAATTAAAATTAGTTCAATTCATAAGAAGCTTTGTTTTTTAAAATTTTGATATCAAAATTACATTTTTATCAAAACTATTATAATTTTTTTTTTATAAACTGAAGATTAGAAGGATAAAACCTGAACTATTTATTCAAAATCTTAATTTTTTTATTCTTATTTTTAAATCATTTCTTTATTATTCTTCTTATTGACTTTCTTATACTCTTTTCTGAATTCTTAGTCTGAAACATGACCCAGAGCTTTTGATTGGTCAAGAGAAATAAAAGAAAGTATTTAGTTGGTTGAAATTCTAAGAAAGACACGCCCATTTTGCTTTCACACTAAACAAACAAAATATTGTCATAACATTCGTAAAAAAAGAACAACAAAAACAATAAAGTTAAGAATATAAAAAATTTAGAAAATTCATGGAAAAGTATTTAAAAAGAAATAAAAAGTTGGGTTTTTGACCTGCTTGTGGTCATAGTAGGCGCATGATCGGATTGGTTATCAGTTCCAACTTATTTTTTCATTATTCTCATTTTTCCATCTCTTCTTAATAATTTAAATTTTTTTGTTATTATTTATACTAATCATTATAGTTTTTACTATTTATATTATCTTTTTATTGTTTTTGTTATTTGTTTTAATTGTTATTTTTTATATTAATTTTTTTTCATCACCATTATTATGCCCATTTCTTTCGTTTGAACATTCATTATTTTACTCCACAATGCAGACTATGCAAATATATAAAACAAAATGCATTTTGAGTTTAACCTAGTCCACGAAATATTTCGTAAAATGAACTTACATTAAGATAATATTTAAATACAGTCAATATAAATTATTATTATGCTTCCAGATTGTCAATCTACATACAGAAAGTCAATATTCTTCAAGTTTCATGGCATTTCGCAAGCCCTAATTTCTTTAGTTTTTTTTCTTTATTCATTTTTTTACACAGTTTTTTGTCTATTAAACTTCTATACTCAAACTCAGATACAAAATTAGGCATTCATATTCAAAATGATGATATCTTATGGAGAATTGGAAAATCTTGCTCCCAACTTGAAAAATGAAAAACCAGCAGTTTTATAATTAATAAGTGAGCTTTCATATATTTTAATTAGTTATCTTCTTATTCATTTTGTTTTAATAGTTAATTTTTAACAAGTTCAAAATTTTATTTTGCTCAAAAATAAGTTTTTTCGAAGTACATCCTACACATTAAACTCAAAAATCAATATAATTTGCTGAATTTTTGAATTCAATTTTGAAAATAAAAATTAAATAATTGCCCAAAGTAGAAGGAACAAACGATAACTATTATATCATAATACACAAAATATAGTTATAAAAAATAATTGGAATAATAATTATTATTTTTGCTATTTTTATTGTTGTTTTCACTATTATTTCTAATTTTATCATTTATAGTACTTATTAAATTATTATTAGTATTTTCTCTCAATCATTTTTTATGTTGTTTTTATCTTAATGTTCCACCATCCAAATTGAACTATGTTTTACAAATTGTTTAAATAAAAAAACAAAAAAAATAATAAATAAAAACGTCATAATACAGCGATAAAATTAAGCAAATTAAAAAGCAGAAATACAAGTAAAAATTAAAACAATAATACAACGATTACACAAAATTATGATGTCATAATAAAATTAATGCTAAAAAACACTATAAAATTATAGAATAATACTTTTTTTTATAATAATAAAAATACAATTTACTTATACAATAGTTTGCAGTCAAAGTTTTTTTTAATGATTTCTTTTTTGCTTGATATTAATAATATTTATATCCTAAAGTTTAGTCTGTTTTCACCTTTCCATTAAGCTCAACCGAATCATTAATCTTTTATTTGACTATCATTTTATGTGAAGCATCACTTTTACTTGTTTATTCACTGACGTACTTCAATTTTTCTACTTTCCTAGTTTTTCTTAATGTTTAGCATGTTATAAATTAGCCAATATCTCCAATGGATAGAACCTGAGTTTTTATATTAAGATTTCAACGTTATTATATACCGAGTCTCAGGGGTATTATGAAAAGTTACAGACAGCGATGAAAAATAAAAACAAAAAACAAAAATAAGAATAATATAATAATGCAAAAAATAATAATTAAATTCAATAAAAAAACTAATAAAAATAAGAATAATAAGAATAATAAATTAAATGACTTGATCAGCAAAATAACAATGCACATTCATGATTTGTTACTAAAAATAGCTTGAATTTCATTTTTTTTATGAGAATTATTTTATAAAGCATTATTTTTTGTTAAATTTAAAAAATATTTAAAAATATTTCATGGAGATATTATCAGAAAACACTAATGTAAATTTCAAATAACTAAAAATAAATAACTTAATATAGTTTCACAAAACCTTGGCGCGAAAAAAAATGGCATCCTTAACTTTACTATTATTCTTATCATTATTATCATTGGTTTTATCATTTCCATTGGTTTTTTAGTTCTCATCCCAATTTTCATTTTCCTTCATAGATGTAGATTAATTATTATGAACAAAAATGTTATTTACATTATTATTAATATAGTTGAACCTCCTGCTACTATCCTCATTACTACTATTATTATTATTATTGTTTATATTTTTATTGTTTTTGTCATTATTGTTGTTATTATTCAAACAGACGAGCATATCTTCAATACTTCTTATACCATCCTGTCTCTTGGATTTCTCCGTACTGCTCCTTGTGGGGATAACTGTGTTGCTTGTAATTGTTGCAGTAGTATTTTTTTCATTAATTTTGTTATTATTATTATTTATATTATTATTTTTATTGTTGTTAGATACATTATTCTTATTGTTTATATTTTTGATATCCATTTTGCTATCGATTGAATTATTATTTGCATTATTGTTGTTGTTATTGGTGTTCATAATGTTACTATTGATTTTATTTGTGGTTTCTAAAATATTATTATTTGGTCTATTATTGTTGTTGTTATTGTTGTTGTTGTTGTTATTGTTATTATTAGGGGATGCAAGACTTCTGGAGATTTTGTGAGGGAGCAATGAACTGATAGGGGACGAACCTCTTTTGAGAAATTTTTTTTGTTCTGACTGGCTCCACGGAGTAATTGGTGAGTTTTGATTAGTTGTGGGAGCGTGGCATATAGTGTGGGTAGGCGTTGAAGGTTTCACGAAAGGTGATTGGCTGGACAACCAATTTTTGAAAGTATTTAAATGTTCTGGAAAAAGTTTATTAGTGTGGAAGTTTTTAGAATCATGAAGTTTAGACATGGTGGCTAAATAATGGGGAAAAAACCACGGATTGAAGATGGCTAGAGGATGGTAACCGAGAAAAAAAGGGTTCAAATATTCAGTGGGTGGTCTAAAGGAGTGGCAGAGGGTGGGAGGAATTTTGAAGGGTTCTGGAGGGTTCAGCACCGTCACGTTGGGTGGACCTCTTTCTGGTAAAAATTTGTGTCTTAGGTTTTGATGGTTTGTGGGTTTTCTAAGATCGAAAAATTTGTTGAAATCGTTATCTTCCGCGTGAAGTTTTTTGTCTTCAGAGCTAAAGACAGATTGGGGGAAGTACTTTTTATCATCCGATATCAAGTTTGACATTTGAAAGATTTTGCGTTCATTTTGTGTCATATGTGACGTAGAAAAAAAATCTTTATCTTCATTGTGATTTGTTGAATGGAGGTATGAATGATGGAACGTCATTGGTTGGTGGTCTTCAGTGGATTGACGAATCACAGTTGGAGATACAGTTCCAGTTGGCCTAGTTTCTTTTTCCTTCTTCCGGGGTAGCATCACTTTTCGAATATGACTTTCTGTAATTTGATCGATATAATGGTGAACAGTTTAAAATGCTATCCTTACTGTTCATACTAATGGTATTCACATATATTATTATTATCATTGTTTTCATTCTCATTGTTGAATATTATTTTTTTGATTTTTCCATTTGAGTTTATGAACAATAAATCAAAATAAAAATGAAATAAGCTGAAGGTGAATGGCACATGTTATATTTGATAGCCTCCTTGTTACACTATCGCCTTACAAGGTTTACAAGCCCGTATCATTCTTATTTTTATTGTTTCTATTTTTGTTTTCAATATTTTTGTTGTTGTTTTTTTTTATTTTAACTTTTAAAATCGAAATTCATATTTTTTGAGTGTTTTCATACTTTGATATTTTCTCATTATTCATTTTTAATTTATAATTTATTTTTTCCATCCTTCCTAGTTATTTTCTTTTAACACTTTTGAATAAAGATGATTTCAAAACTTTTTTTTAATTGAAAAATGTATAATAAACTTAATTTTTACCGTAGCATGTTGTTTTGCCTTCATCTTCCTCTTCCTCTTTCTCTTTCTCATTTTTTTCTTTTTTTCTCTTGTCATTCCCATCATCATCATCGTCTATCGTATCATTTTTATTGTCATCATTATTTTTATTGTTATTATTATTATTATTATCATTATTATTATTATTATTATTATTGTTATTATTATTATTATTATCATTATCTTTATTATTATTATTGTTGTTGTTGTTGTTGTTTTTATTTATTTCATTTTCATCACTACTACTATTATTGAAGTTAGTATTGTTGTTATTTAAATCATTCCCATTTACGTCACCTTCCTCAATATCAGTGTTTATAGAACTATTGCTATTATTATTGCTATCATTAATGCTAGTGTTGTTATTGTTATTATTAATAATCTTGTTGTTATTTATATTAGAAACTTCTATATCATAAGTGTCACTGTTTAGAGCTTCGTCTTCTTTATTTTCAATGTTAGTCACTTTTGTATTAGCTATTGTATTGTTGGTACTTTCGTCACTATCATTATTGAATTCATTTTTATTGTTGTTGTTATTAATTTTATTATTATTATTATTATTCATATGCTCATTATTTTTATTGTTATTAATTTCTTCCCAATCATCATTTTTGGTGCAGGTTGAATCGGTTGATAGGTTTCTTTTTTTAGTTACGTTTTGAAGCTCTATGATTGGTTGATTGGAGGTATCATCATCATCATCATCGTCTACGCATATTTCATCTTCACTATCACTGTTATTGTCATTATCATTGTTATTATTTATCTGTTTGTTTGTATGTTTGCTTGTTTGTTCGTGTAGTTGTACTTGGTCGGTTCTGTTTGTGCTTTGTAAACGTCTAAAAGAAAATATTTTATTTTCAATTTTAAAATTATTTCTAATTTTATGTTTAAGAACACAAATAAATTTTATTAGGATACAAGGCTTTTCGTTAACAAAGTAACATTTTCAAGCATATCTTGTTACTTGGTTAACAAAAAGCTGCGTATCTTTATGAAATTTATTTGTTTTCTTAAATATACACGTTTGATTGTGGCTAGTGTAAAATCATTAACTCTTATTTTAGTTATAACACTGAATTTTAACAAAAACTTAGAAATAATTTTGCCAAATATGAAAAAATGAAATAACAATCCAAAACATTCTCCAAAAAAAAAATATACTATAGTTATTACAAAAAAAATAAAAACAAAAATAACAATAAAAATGATATCAGTAATGATAAAATAATTACTTTTTTTCTCTCTTCCCTCCTCCGGAATCCCTGAATCCCTTGGCGAAGGGATTATTGTCGATTTTCAGCTGGGTTATCTGTGATCCATTATTAATATATTTTTGTGATTACAGCTTTTATTGTTTTTTTTTATTATTTTTTTTTTCTATTTTCATCACAAATTATTTATTTAAATTTTTTTTCTTGTTATTCAACTATAAAAATTAAAACTGCGCTGATTATTTGACAGCCTATGATTAAACAAAGCTCTTTAAATTTAATTTATCCTCCATCGATCAGCTCAAAGCTCTAATGTTTATCAATGGTTTAGGCTACTATCGAGTTTCATCATTCCAAGTTATTGTCACTTATCAATGATATTATGGTTGATAAATTTTTTTATTCTTCAAAACCGTTCATTTGTTCATAGGTTTATCAAGTTTCTAAATGGTTTTCTAATTGGTTGTTCGGCAAATCCTTTTGTTAGTTTATCAACTTTAAAAACTTCTAAGCTTTTAAATCGAGTCTTCGATGATTATTAATTTTTATTTCCAACTTACCTCTTAATCTCACATGGCCACCTCTTATACTACTACATTCATTTCAGATGGTTACGATCTTTGTTGACCTCAATTTAAAAAACCACATTCAGAATACATAACCAAGCATTCATCTATTAACAAATGTTCAGTTATAGTCACTCAATCATACCTCTGCCTATGCACCCAACACTTATAACAGAACTGAGAATTGGTTACCTCACTGAATCATCACACTTGTATGTCAAAAGAGATCAAGAAAAGTTACACCTTACCATGCATTCATACGTTCACATATCCACACACCACACAACTTCACATCATAAAAACCCTTTTCTTTCCAACCTTTTCGTTCTGGTATGCAGTGACAGCGATGAATTCGGTTTCTTTGAATATGAAGGTTTTGAAGGAACAATATGGAAGCTTCATGACGTCATTACTTCTGACGAGGTGGAATCTGGGCTGGTATTTCTGCATGGAGTTCAAGATTGTCTGCGGAAAAAGTGGGATGTTGATAAGGGTTCAGGCTGGTTGTGATGATTAAGGGGGGATTGGAGAGTTTATTAGTTAGTCGGCTGTTAAGTACATTGGTTTGTGGGATGAAATAGTTTCCGGCTAATGGTTGGTGGTTGGTTTTGTGAGTATGCAAATATAATAATCTGATGTAGATATAAACTTTCATATTGACTTGATTTTAAGTTTAGGCGACGGGTTGGTGGTGGGTGGATTAGAAGAGCAGATAGATGAATAAAAGTGAGTATTCCAAAGAAGGTAACGATTAAATGAAGGTTTAGTAAATAGGAATTAAATGGTGAAAATAAGTAAATAAGAGGTGCATGAATGAGGATGATTAGGTAAAGATGGTTGAACAAGAGAAGGGTTGAAGAATTGAAAATCTTGGGTGAAGAAATAAGAGACAGATACATTTGTGTATAACGTGGGTTGTTGTTTGGAGGGATGTGTACTGATGGGTGTGATGTATGGAGAAATAAAGATTTGTGGTGTATGTGTGAATGTGGATATGTGCACGTGAGATAGGGGGTTTATGATGCTTCTTCAAGCCATATTTCTACTCAACTGTGTATAACTATTTTAGTTTTTGAACGTTATTTATGAGTTGATGGAGTATGTTTTGAATGATTGCTTGGGTTTTGATGTTGTTTTTGTTCCTAGGTGCAAAAGGTTTTATAATTAGTTTTTTCAAAGATTTTGTCAGTTTGTGCTTTATGAGTTAGTTATGGATGTAAACTTAACTGCTAAAAGTTCACTAACATATTACTAGTAATAAAAATAAAATATTGATAACGAAAAATATATATAATAATAATGGGGATGTGAATGACAAAATACTTATATAATAAAAGTGCCGAGAATAATTATAATAGTTTCAGTTATGGCATTGAAAATTTCTATAATAAATATAGTCAGTTGTTAAAAATAAATCAACATTTATTTGAAAAAACCTAAAATTTTAATAAAAAAAATAAATGAAATAGAAATTAAATGATAGTACTGATACTACAAAGAGCCATAATGAGACATACCCAATGAAACTTGGAGTGAGATTTGGCCACCCAGTCGAATAGTCCTTCGTGTAACTGTAGTGAATATGATTATAAGAATATCAATGAAGATAACAATAATAATAGTAATAACTATAACAAAAATAAATGTGAAAATTAATAAAAATATAAATAATATGTTTGAGAGAAATTAATAAAAATACTTTTTCAAGGGTTATAAATTTTCACCTTGATGGTGGTTCTCAATTGTGATAGTTATTCATGATTGATGTAGTAGTTGATATATATTGATATAACCATTTCTTAAAAATTACTATAACTCTTATTATTAGAATAACACTAGTTAGAATTTTGGGAAATAGCATTAAATAATAATAATAATAATAATAATAATAAAAAGAATCATTGTTGTTTTTTATTATTGTTATTATTAAGGCAGACGCATTGATTTCTTAAATGCCATGCAACATCCGCAATGTTAAATAGTTTTGTGAATCGATTTAATAATAATAACAACAATAGGAACAATAATAATAATAACAATAGGAACAATAACAATAAAAAAAACAAATGCTTATGATAAGAATATAAATAATAAAAGGAATAATAGTAAAATGGATCAATAAGGTAGTGACAATCAAGAACGAATAGTGAATCTAATCCTTAGAATAATAATCAAGGTAACTCACCACAAAGTTATTTTCAAGTCAAAGACCATAAATATTAAATGAAAAAATAATTTTTTAAAAAGTGAAAAAGTTTAGTAAATTAATGGCGATAAAAGGGAAAACGAAATATTTTGAAATATTCAGAAAGAAAAAAAAAGATTTTTTGTTTGAAAAAGTTACGAAAAATAAGCTTAATATCAATAAAAAAAATTAAAATCATAATTTATAAAAAACATAAAAAATTAATAAAAATAGAAACAAAGATGTAATGAAAGACCGGCTTGTTTACTTGTCGTGGACGATAATACAGATAGCGATAATAAGGTCTGGACACCACCGTATCAGATGTTAATGATGAGCATAAAAAAATAATAATCACAAAAAAAAACAATAAAAGCTTTTTTTATTTGTATTGTGGAGATTTTTATTACTTTTATTAGATAATTAATCTGTTTTTAAGCCAAAAATTTCGTTGTTTCCACTACTTTCAAAACAAATGATTTTTTTATTTTTCAAAACAAATTTTTGATATTTTTATTATTGATTTTCAGTATTTTTAATTTTATTTTGCTCATAATTTTAATATTATAAATCTTTGCTTCTATTTACCAGCCTCTTAATATTCCACGCACGATCTAATATTGTGCCTATGCAACTGTCTGTTTTTGTTACTATTGTCATTATTATTATTGTTATTGTTTTTTACTATACTTATTATTACTTTTTTGATAGTTCAGCTTTAAATGATAATCTTCTAAATTCATATTCAGTTATTCTTATTGTTTTGTTTTCCACCATATTTCCTCTTCATATAAATTTTTTTCATATGTTTTGAAACCTTTTTCGACTTTTACTTTTAATAACATAATAAATTTTTTATTTTTCAATTCTCACTTTCATCTCTTATTTTTTTCTAGTCATCATCTTTTTCATTTTGTCATTCCTCCATCGTACTTTTTATCTTATAAAAATTCTACTAGGATTTCCACCATCTTTGATTTCTTTTTTCATCTTTTTCAATATTTTTTCATTGTTTTCTCCCATCCTATTTTTGATCTTTGTTATCACCATCATCTTCTTCTTCCTCATCCTCATCAGCATCAACACCAGTGCAGGATACATTAGTAGGAAACAAGTTTCTTATCAAGATGAACTTTTAAACTTATTCAATTAGCAGTCATGCGTGACTATGTGGTGATGATGATGATGAAGAGGAAGATGGAAATAATGACAATGATTAAGACAGTTCAAAAAAAAGTAACAGTGAAATTTTTTCAAAAATTAAAAAATGTTTTGAATTTAAGCACTCAATTAAAAATCAAAAGAGTGATGAAAAGTGAATAAGTGAACATTGGAAAATAATTAATTTCAATATTATTTTTTTTTTGTATTTCCCCCTTACCAAGCTATTCCTTTTATTATCAAAATAAATATCTTGACCTAGAAGAAACAAAATGTCTCAAAATTCTAATTAATCATGCAATTAATATGCCAAAAAAGAAATAAACAAACATGATAAAAAACATAAATAAAAAAACAATGAATTAATCAAAATAAAATAATGAAAAAAAAATAATAACAATCCAATCGAAATGGCTAAAAATGCTGAAAACAAAGAGACTAAATACAGCTAAAGTTGTTTAGACAGTGCTTTCATTTGGCTTGATGGTCAGTCTAATAACCCGTGCATCATGAGCTTTGTGATAAATTGTGCTTTAACTTTATGAGTCTTGAAAATATAAAAAAAACGACCTTTTCTGAAGGTTATGGATGTTGTTGTCAATTTGAATGAAACAAAACGTTATTGATATTATTTTTGATTAGCATCGAAAAACAAATAAACAAACAAATGCAAAATTATGAAACATACACAAGCAAAAACGTACAAACAAACACACACACAAACACACACCCACAAAAACACCTAATGGACACAGCGACTAAACAAACAAACCAACACCATGACAACAACGACGGCTAGTGATAAATCACTATTGAAATCAAACACGTGCGCACATACTCAAGTCCACACGTGTGTGTTTGTATGTGTATCTAGATTTGTATATGTTTATAGAAAGAAACTTTTCACCTATGTATGTTTTTGTATTGAATAATGATGATATTATATATACATATTTATACAATCATAGTTGAAAACTATTTGAGTATAAATGGGCGCTGAAGATGAATTCATGAAAAGGTTACTAAAGAAATGGAAGAACATATTAAACAGACCGACACCAACACAAGCATTTATTTTTTCTATTGTGTAAGAGGTATACAACAAAACGAATAAAAAAAAAACAAATCACAAAAACACATCGAAAATACGCAGATACATCCAAACACTTAGACGCACACCTAAACACACACACAGACGTACATCTAAACACAAACACACACAGACACGCTGCTAAAAAAATTCGCAGCGTATCTGGAAACCACACGCCAGGTTAGTTTCAATAACGTTCTCGAATCTCATGAGAAACAAAACACATATTCGCACACTTAAACGCACATCTACATACACAAACAAAACTCACACACACACACACACACACACACACACACACACACACACACACACACACACACACACACACACACACACACACACACACACACACACACACACACACACACACACACACACACACACACACATATAAAAATCTTTCCACATGAAATTAATGAAAGTCATGGAAAGGCATTAAGACACATTAGCATCACATTCACACACATAAGTGCACACTCTTTTGAGGAATATTTATATGTGTTTGGGTACTCTTGAGTGAATCAAGAATTGAATGAATAAATGGAAAGATGAAGTGGTGATGTTGTGAAGTTAAACTCAGTGAGTGTTTATATAGCTGTTTTGGGATGTCCTTATTCTAAATTTTTATTACGTTGGTGTTCAGAGGGTGAAAATACTCGCTGAATGATACATAAGATGTGACTAAAAAAAAGCCATATTTATTGAATAAAAACACGCACACAACATACACAACATGAAATGAAATACCATGAAAGCAAACAAAAAATTAAGATGCTTAAACAATCCCAACCAAAATAACTTAGAAGCAAGATGAGACTCAAAAATGAAGGCCGAGGATTAAGTCAGCAACATAAACCCTTGTCAACTTAATGGAGGGGGGGGGACGAGGAGGAGGAGGAGAAGGAGGGGTGAAAAAGGAGGAAGAAGAAAAAAAACGACGAATGCAAAATACATGAGTATATGAGAATAAACAATTGGAAAAAAGGGATTAAGATGGAGATGATAATGACGAGAGAATAAAAGACAAGGATGACGGGAAAGAGGAAAAGGAGTTAAAAAGTGGAATTGCCAATAATGATGAAGTAAGAATGATGGCAATACTGATGAGCATAAAAAAGTTAGATGCACTTAATATAGCGAAAAGCACTTGTTTCGTTAAGTTTGCCAAATTTAATTACATGAACTCAGATACTGCTCAACTTGGTGCATTTTCTCTTTGTTTTGTTTTGCTGTTCAGACTGTTACACTTGATCGAAATTTACTTGAAAAAAATCAATAGATAAATATATATTTTATTTCAATTTATGTTTTTTCTAAATGTAAAAATTAGTCAACACAAGACGATTTGATGTGCCACCAAGCTCCCTAGCGTACAAAATGATGTCGCCAACAGCTTCAAGCGATGAGCTTAAAGGTGAAGTTCATGAAATTTCAAAAAAAAATATTGATTTTTCTGAGATACATCTTACGAGCTTTTTTAGTTTTGTTGTGAAAAGCTTCATAACTGTTTTTTTACAAAAAAGTAGGATTTTATTTAATTCATATAAATTTTCAACGCTGAGAACAAAACTGAAATAAATGTGTCTGAACTTGCCTCATTCTAAAACTTCATCAAAAAATATCGGAAAAGCATTTTAAAATTAAATGTTTGAAACAAAAACTTCTTCAAATTTATTTTCAAGTTAACACAAAAAAAATTTAAAAAAGCAAATTTAAGGATTTGAATAATTAAATAGGCACCCTGCCAAGTAGAATAGCGGAAACGGAAAAAGATCAAAACAAAAGATCACAAAAGTATAAGCTGAAAAAACTCAACAAGTGCGTAAGAATTCATAAAATTCACTAACAATTTTTTATTTCCAAGTAAAATTACTTTTATTTTTAATAAATAACATCAAAAAATTAAAAAAAAATAAAATTTAAAATAATAAATGGGTAAAAAAAATTGAATATCGAATAATTAAGGTAAGAATTAAATCAATATAAAAAAAAAATAATAAATACCAAATTGTAGAAAAAATTTATGATTCAAAACAGAAATGATCAAAAGACCACACATACACAAGAGATTATAAATAAGACGATAATTATCCAAAGATCACATATATGAAGCTTTTTCTAACAGGGCTAATAATGGCCAAGATGGACTTATGAAACCAAATATTCTATTTTTCTTTTCTTTTTTGTCATGTATTTTATTGTTATGATTTTCTATAATGTTTTCACTATTATATTTTCTGTTTATGTTTCAATTCTTATTTGACTTTCTATTTCAGAAACTTTATTTTTGAAAATAAACATGATTCAAAAGTGTTAGAGGCAATCAAAAAAATTTGAAAAATGCAAAAATAATAATAATACTGGAAATAAAAACAATAATAACAATAATAATAGTAATAATAATTCTAAAAAAAACAACTCACAAAGCCATGCTTATCTGAAATGTTATTGGTCAGTTTGAGTTTGTGAAACGATAAAACTTTGTTCATCCACTGTTCTCCTGTGTGCGTGATTTAAGTTATGTGCGTGACTCAAGTTATGTATGTGATTCAAGTTATTTATGTGATTCAAGTATGGGTGGATTATAAAGTTTCAAAGGTAATAATATTCTTAGCCACTTTCTTAAAAATAATTGTAATCTCGACCAAAAAATAGCTCTCATCACGTGATGAAATTGTATACTAAATGCCTTGATGCACCTTATATACCGTGTACATTTTAAATGTGAAAAACTTCTGCACGTGATTAAACTCAAGCACACAAACCGGAAGTAGGTGAATCTGGGTGTATGTACATTCTTTTGGGCATCTCAGGGTCTGCCTTTCCTGAGACCATCCATCTTGAGTTGTGAAACTTGTATCTGTGTGTGTGTGTGTGTGTGTGTTACATTATTTCTGTGTCTTTGTATGTTCATGTGGTTTCAGGAGTATATCTGTATTCATACAATAACACACAATAATAAACAAAAACACAAAAACACAAAAACACAAACAAACACATACCTGCAGTCGTCTACAGCTACAATGTCCACCAGCATAATATACTTGGCCCTCTTGTCCAATCCTGAGATCTTCACTTTAAAAGGCGGGAACATACGTCTGTGTGTACGGTTGTATGTATGTGTGAGTAGGGTTGGATGAATGGGTTAATAAGGTTGGTTGTATATGTAAGTTTTTTTGGTTGTATGTCTGCCTGTATTGCTGTTTCCTGTTAGTGAAATTATAGAGATATGTTTGTTTCTAGCACAATTAAAAACCAATATAAACCATTAATCCATGAGCCTCTCAAGTTTGGAAGATTTCCATGCTGTAGTGCCAATAATGTAGTATTTTAAACCGAAAAAATATCATATAAAAATTAAGAAGAATGGAAATGAGAAAAAAAAATTTTATGGAAAAAAGTACAAGCGGGCATGCTAGAATCGAGCCTTCACTGCCAGGTTGACAGACAAGTGCTCTACCAATTCAGCCACAACGTTTGCAGCTTTCAAGTGACTTAAAAATTAACGATGCAAATGCTAGTAATGTTGCCAAAAGATTTATCGCAAAAGTCTCGAAACGAGAAACAAAGTATAATAAAAATAAAAAAACTGTAAATAAAATAAAAATAAAAATTTAAATAATAAAAATAATAAAAGTTATGTATGATAATACTTTAGCCGAATGAAAGCAGTGCTAATTATAATCAAAAAGGTATAAAAACAGTAATGATGATTGGAGACTGCAAATGAGTGATAATAAAAGAAGTTAAACAAAGATTTTTTTTTTTTTAATTTTCGATAAGATTTATAGTGAAATAACTTTAAAAAACAGCGAAAAAATGCCAAAAACATAAAAATAAAAACGATAACAATAACAAAAAAAAACATATAAAAAAGAACAACATAACCTGTTTTTAAATAAAAATAACAACATAATAAAGACGGCGATGACGAAGATCAATAAGGGATAAAAGTGAAATAAGCTGAGATAAATGGGAATGTACCCAGCCCATGCAAATATTTTGTGCCTGTCTGTGTTCTAGGAAGTATGTTTGTGTGTTTGTTTGTTTGTGTTTTTGTGTTTTTTTTGTATGTTTTTGTGTGTTTGTGTGAATTTTTGTTTGTTTATTTGTGTTTTTTTATAATTTTTGTGTTTGTTCGTATATGTTTTTGTATGTTTTTGTGTAATTGTTTGTGTGTTTGTTTGTATGTGTGTGAGGTTTTTTTTATTGTCCATATGTGTAGGTATGTTTTTTTGTTTTTTTGTTTGTTTGTGTTTTTTTGTTTTTGTGTTTAGTTTCTCATTGGTTTCAAGATTTATTTTGCACATAATTTTGATAGTCTTCCATTTTCAAAAGACAATTGATTAGATCTCAAATAAATCATTCAAATGAACACAAATATTGACTTTTGTTTTTAAATTTCCATGTTTAACTTTAATTTCTCATTAATCTGTAGATGTTGTAAATTCTATCCGTTAAAATATGTTTTTTTGGGTTCAACTGCATTCAATCATTCATGGTTTATTTTCTTTGAAAAAATTCGTTTTTGAAAAGCTATTTTCATTTTTCAGCACCTCTGAGAAAGGCTGCAATAAAAATAGTAGCAAAATCAATAAAAAATAACATCAAAAAATTTAAAATTTTCATGAATCAATAATATGAATAAAAATAGTGATATAACTAATAATAATAATAATAATAATAATAATAATAATAATAATAATAATAATAATAATAATAATAATAATAATAATAATAATAATAATAATAATAATAATAATAATAATAATAATAATGATAATAATAATAATAATAATAATAATAATAATAATAATAATAATAATAATAATAATAATAATAATAATGAGATAAATCATTAGGGGAAAGGATAAAGAGTGTAAATTTATTCTGACAAAAACGATATTTATTTCCATTAAGCAGTATTATTTATTGCTATCGAGGTAAATAAAAAAAGCTAATAGAAATATAATAAAAATAAAAAGTATATTAAATAAAATGGCATAGTTTTGTTTGTTATTATTATTTTTTTTCATGAATTTTTTACCCATATCAATTTTTCATTGTTGTTTTTTTTCAGTCGATTAATTCCTAATGATCGTTATTGTTCAATTTCAAGTCAGTTGCTCAAAAGGTAAAATTTACATAATATTAACATTTTAAAACAATAATATAAAAAATAAGCACAAAAAAATAGTAACATTTTTTGTTTATTATTATTTGTTTATTATTCTTTTTATTCTTATCTGCTAATAGTAGTAGTAGTAGAACTACTCGTGATAAAATCTGTTATAACGAAAAACGAATAGAAGTGAAAAACTAAGATAGGAAATAAAAGTGCTTAAATAATGATAAATTAAATAAAAATTAATAATTATAGGACTGTTTCATAGGAGTTCATGAAAAGCCTTATGCTTTTTTTATGGATTAGTGAAAAACTTGTGCCAATGTTGATAAAAAAGATTTTTATGAAAGATAATAAAAATTTAATAATGAACCCAGCAACAACTAAAAAAATGATAACAATAAGAATAATAAAAACCATAAAAATAATAAACAAAACAACATCATAATAACGTGAAAGTAATTTATAGTTAAACTATTGGTTTTATTTCGCACTGAATCTGATTAGTAGAGGCGTCAATAATAGTAATAAACATTTAGAATATAAATAATTAAATGAGTTTTGCTAATAGTAATTATGCTCAAAATAAATTCAATATAACAAACTAAGCCTTACTTTTTTTTGTTTTGTTTAGTTTTTTTTTTTTGAAATAAAATTTCTTTTTTTACTGTTTTTACCTTTTTTCACATTATTATTTGTTTATGTTTTACTATTTTTATTTTTTTTTTTCATTTTTATTTTTTTTTTCATTTTTATTTTTTTTTTCATTTTTATTTTTTTTATTCTTATTATGTTTTTCTTATTGTTTTTACAGTTGTTATTAATGGTAACTGGACTTTAAGTCTGTTATCACCATTACGTCTGATATTATCTTTGTTAATATTGTTATTTTTTATTTTTATTTTTATTGTTTTTTTTTATTTCAACTTTTCATTATTTTTTTTTGTTGGATTGTTCATTATCTTTTCATCATAAGCATTTTTCATATTTTGGTTCAGCGCAAGATTTCTGATTTTTAATGATTTTCTTATTGAAAATTTCACATTTTTTAAATTACAAAAAAATTATTTTGTGTTATGAATAAGAAAAGAATGTAAATCAAGACTGAAAGTTGATATAAAGTAGAGATGTTTTTAAAGAATTTGATTGAAGCATTGGTGGATTAAGTAGGCGATTTATCATTGCAAAGATTTTGATATGGATGAAGAAGAAAAAAAGCAGACAAAAGAGGAGAAGGAGGAGGAGGAGGAAAAAAAGGAGAAAGAGGAGAAAAAGAAGGAGAAAAAAAAGAAAAAAGAAGAAGGAGAAAAGAAGAAAAAAAAATAAAAAGGGGAAAAAAGATAACAGGTAGTGATTTCAACTATGAAAGGAATGAAAAAGCACAAAACTACTCTGTAAATGCATGTGATGATAGAAGTAAAAAAACTACAACCAAATACATAAATACAACCAATATAACAAAAAAAATTATAACTAGCTGCTAAATTAACTACAGCTAAATAATCTTCCATTTTAATTTATTACTTCAATTTAATCATTAAAGGCTGTTTATTATGTAACAAACGTTATTTATACGCTAATGTGTATATAATAGATCATGGTATGGTATTTGCCCAGGTTAAAGTAACATTATTCAGGCGACGAACAATAAAAATAACAACAAAAAAAATTAAATAATAATGATAATAATAATAATAAACAGAACTTTGGCAATTATAAAAGAACTATTACTATAACTACCTTCGCCACCAACCTTGATAATATGATTATTCTTACTGCCACTTCCCCAACCACCTCCAACACTACAACTACTTCTATTATTACTATTATTCTTACTAATATTAACACTTTTACTACTACTACTACTACTACTACTACTACTACTACTACTACTACTACTACTACTACTACTACTACTACTACTACTACTACTACTACTACTACTACTACTACTACTACTACTACTACTACTACTACTACTACTACTACTACTACTACTACTACTACTACTACTACTACTACTATTACTACTACTACTACTACTAATACTACTAATGCACTTATCTCAATTAACTTTTAAACAGTGTGTTGAAGCGCAGATTAAATAATCATCAAGAAGTGGTGCTGTTTAGTTTAAAACAATGTAAAAATAATAATAGCAGAAATAATAATAATAATAACTATGAATATAATGAGAAAATTTGAATTTTTTATTCAAATTTTCTCATTATATTCATAGTTATTATTATTATTATTATTTCTGCTATTATTATTTTTACATTGTTTTAAACTAAAAAACTATAATAACACCAAATAGAAAAAATGGAGCTAAATACAATGAAAAAAAATCCGCAAAGATTATTTGCAATAGAATATTTAAGCTGAAAACAAATATATACCAGTTTTAAATAGAGTGGCCTTTCAAATAAAAAGGTTATAAAAATCAAAAAATAGCTATAATAATGTTTTAACAAATTAGAATAAAAATTTAATGAGAATACAAAAAATAAAGTCAAAATTACTATGGAAGAATAGCGAAAATGCTTTTTTTTTGCCCAAAAACGCTAGTTAAAATTTTTTTGGCCCATAGCATGTATTATCAAACCCAGTATACCTGCTGATTAGTATGATTTCTCTAATTCATTGGCATCGACTATTTAGATCTTCAGCTGAAGTTTCCTCAAACTTGCTTTTAAGTTTTTACTTCTCCATTCAATCCCCACGTTCGTGGAACTCTCTTTCGCAAGTTTTTTGAAATTCATTCGTAACATAGACTCTTTTATTTATAATTTCTTTACAACGCTCAAGTTTTGTTGAACCAATTCCGTTTGTGAATCACTCGTTATTTTGCGAAATAATAACTTAAGAAATTTCAATGTAATATAAAGAACTGGCGCCATATTATCGTAAATGCAATCAAATGAAGTTAAAGAATGACACCAAGGCATTCTCATGTTTTTAAATAGCCGTTATCACTTGATAATGCGAGTTTGCATCATAACAACCGCTGTGAAATTTAATAATTCCCAGAATATTGTTTCAATGTTATTAGTTTATTTTAAGCTTAGGAGCCATAATTAAGAAGGGGTTAGCTCAAAAGTAATAAATCATAAAACATACGTGCTTGAAATCATTATATGTCCATTTTATTGGATTTCATTTTTAAGTTTTTATGATATTTTTATTATTATTATTATTATTATTATTGTTATTATTATTATTATTATTATTATTATTATTATTATTATTATTATTATTTTTTTTTTTTTATTATTATTATTATTATTATTATTATTATTATTATTATTATTATTATTATTATTATTATTATTATTATTATTATTATTATTATTATTATTATTATTATTATTATTATTATTATTATTATTATTATTATTATTATTATTATTATTATTATTATTATTATTATTATTATTATTGTTATTATCATTAGTATCAGTATTCTTCACCATTACTGTTATTTTTGATTTGTTTTTTTTATTCATTATATTTACTTCTTTTTATTTGATAAAATTTTCCATGAATATTCATTATTTATCGCTCTATTTAAATAAAAAAAAATAACAAAAACGATAAAAATAACATTATTGATTTATTTATTATTTTTTTATTTCATTATGAATAAATCATTGCTTAAATGGATTATAAGGTATTTGAAGAGAAGCAATAAAAGTTTCTTATCTATCAAAAATTGCTTCTTCCTACCTTTCCACATTATTCTCCAGTGTGCTTATTAGTTTACTTCAATTTACATTAATTTTTTTTATTTTAGTATTATTATATTTTTTCTACTTTTATTTTTTTTATGAAATGGTTTCATATCTTGTATCAATATAAAAATTTCCAATAAAGCATTACCAATTGAAAATGTTTCTTCAACGTTAAACTACTCCTCAACAAGATAATTCTAATCTAAAACTCCACAAAAATTTAACAAATGGAAATCCATTTCTTTATTTACACTGAACATCTCATGGAGCACCTAATGGGTCTACCCAATGGTAACAAGTGTGTTTGGTAACAAAGATTATTGAGTGAGAAACAAACAAAATATTTCAAAAATATCATAAAAATTGAATGTGCTAACTAAAACCAGTTGAGTGGTCTATAAAAAGAAGAAGAAAGAAAAAAGTATTGGAAGGTCCAGCTGGTTACTAATTGTTGAAAGTGCTTGGAGAGCCACGTTTCAAGCTGGCCTTCTTACCTTAACTTCTAAGAGATATTGCAGTTATGTTTGATTTAAATAATTCTGGATTGTAACAATTAATATTACACAATGCAGTGTTGTAAACTTCTATCGTTATGTAGGATAATATTGATTAGAGTATAAACTTTCAGGTTAAGTTTATATAACTAATTTAAATAATGCATTTATTTTTTTTCAGATCATATAAAATCTTCAAACCCCTTTAGACTGTGACTGATCATGCTATGCACTAAATTATCTTAAAACACCAATTTGATATTTAAATAAAATCATTAATAATTGAAACAACTTGTTTTTGTTACATTGATGAAAAGCCAAAAACAAAGATTTTATGCCTAACAAAAAAACTGTGAAAAACAAAGAAAAAATAAAAAATTAAATAAAAAAACAAATAAATAGAATTCATTCCAATAAAATTAATAATAATGTCAAGAAAAAAAGAATAATCAATCAACCTTCCAGACTTGGTGATGACCATCTCAGTACCCAGCTTGTAGAACTTACTCCAGAGTTCCTTCGACTCTAGCTCCACTCTAGGATCGTCTCTGTAGAATTGGTCGTTATCGTGTGTTCTGAAGGGCTTGTTGAAGTAATGAGGGAGGAGAAGAGATGATGGGGGTGACATCTCAGGTCTTTGCAGGTATTTGATGAAGGGTGGGGTCGGGAAGAGCATGTGTTGGTCGCTTTGATGTTGGGATAGGAACGGGTTGAAAGGCAGCATGGTCGCTGATTAGATGGGCTGCCGGTAGGATTGTTTAGGGCCGGTGATTGCTTTTATATAGGTTTTGTTGAGATTTGAATGGGTTCAATGTGCAAGAGTGGTAAATACTTTTTGGGACTTTTCCATTTTGTTCATTTTTTTATTTTTTATGAATTATTTTTTCATTCTTTTATTATTATTATTATTATTATTATTATTATTATTATTATTATTATTATTACTATTATTATTGTTGTTTTTATTATTTTTATTTTTATTATTACTCTTTTTTTCGAGTCTTGGCAATTCAGATGTCTTTGAAGTTGAAGCGAAGTTATAATTTTTGTTTTTTTTTTTACTTTATTGTTGCTTTTTTATTTGTTCTATATTATGTGTTTATTCTATGTAACAATGTTTTCAAATTTATCAATTAAATTTTAGCATAATTTGATCATCAATTTAAACTAATAATTATTCAAACGCGTTCTGATTTTAAACAGGTATTTAAAAACGTTTGCTCAGGTAATCAATAAGTTGAGCAAAACCTCTTAGAAATTAACCAAGAAATATTTTACAAATATAATCTTATTATATCAAAAAATATATTATTTACATATACAGTAAATTTCGTTTCAAAAATATTTTGAGACCTTCTTCAAGATACAAACTCTTAATACTGTCAATAGTTCTCACAATACTTCTGCCAGAACAAGTCTTTGTTTCATAAGCATTTGGAGCACTACAATAAAATGTTAAGTTTTTGACAGCGTCGGTTGATAGGTAATAAAGGAAAATAAAAATTAATGAAGAATGTGATACAGTACTAAATTTTTCAACTGTGGTATTATTGTTATACTTATGTTATCAGTAGTAACACTAGTAGAAGTAATTGCAATGAAAGTAAATGGTTTCAGCGTTTAAGATAGGATTTCCAGCAAAAATCTGATTCAGAGTATAGCAAAAAATAGAATGTTTAAGATGAAGTCTTTTTTTATATATTGAATACATGTAATATCTATAAAATATGTAAATAAGTGGGGTGCTTCTATAAGTAAGAGTGATTTTCAATGAATAATTGGCACAAAATAGATGCAATGGGCTTACAAAAGTATGTTTTAATACAACAAAATCACAAATTTGGTCATAAGAGCATGAGTTCCATGGGTCTCTAGACCACAATATAAAAGACTGGAAAGATAAATTTCAATACATTCATGGGTTTAAATACAAGGTAAAATATTTTTAATGATAACTCAAATGATTCCTTTGAGCAAAAATACTTGGTTTTTCTATTGAAGATTGTTTATTTTGTATTAGTTTTTTGGCAAATCTCTCAATAACTTTTGGGTTTTGCGTCAAACCGTTAGTATATTTTGTATCAAATCTTCGCTTTTCCTTGTATCAAGTCCTTGTTAGACCAATTTTATGGGATGGTTTTTTTATATTTCGAGGTATTTTTCGGTATCACTCAATGCTACTTTTGGGGTACTTTATGTATTAATTTGGCTTCTTTTTGAGTCTCTATCTGACAAGGTGTAAAGATCAATACGGCGATAAGATTGACAGTACTATGGTGTGTTCATTTGAGTATTATCTATTTGTTTAGTGTATTGTTATTGTTTGTCAATGTTCGGTTGTTGAAGTTGTCTTGTTGGGAGTTTTTTAGTTGTTGTTGTTGTTGAAGTAGGAGTTTCTGTTGTAGTAGTTTTTTTGTTGAAGTAATTTTTTTGTTGTTGTAGTAACAGCAGAAATTGTTGAAATACTGAAGTTAACTTTTGAAATCACCAGTCTACAATCGGTAGCATAAAAAATAGTATAAAGATGGTGTTTAAATATATTATGGATAATGAGTTTATTTATAGAAAAGCTAAAAATCAATAAAATTGTATTGATACATAAAAGTTTAGCGCAAACATAAATTTAACTATATTGATTGGTAGCAAGATTTTGCTTTGATTTCGATAGGAAGTTATTGTGTAGATTCAATGTACTTTAGTCTTTCAAAATAGTTTGGTTAGTTTGGTGTGAATTTAATTTTACTTTTAAAGTTTTTGCTTATTGCAAATTTGGCGATTTTCTGTGTGTTTAGGCTGATCTTTCCGCATTATAGCATTTATTGATCTTCATCATTAGATATTGTTCAAATAATGTTTTTTGTTACTAATTTTTCCAATTAACATAAAAGTTGTTGTAAATTGATGTAATTTAGTGTAAATGGCGTGAATCTTAGTAAATTTCTTTGTTCTATTTGCATGGATTTTGTAAATTAAGCTTGTTTTTACTTTTAAATCTTTTTGATTCATGCGTAAGTTTGTTATGATGCTCTTACCTTTTCACGTTTATATCAACACTCAACGTTATGAAACATAAAACAAAATAAAACTCAAACTTCTATCAAAGCAACCTAATCCAAATCAAAATCTTCAAAAAAACAGCAACTAAATCTTGTAAATCGTTTAAATTTACAAATAATCTGTGATCGAAAACCCCAAAAGTTTAGCGTATTTTAATTTACAAAAGCATTCACTTATGAAACTAACGTCAAAAAGCATTCACTTATGAAACTAACGTCAAACCTAAACATAAAACGTATTACAAATCCCTCGCTCAAATGATCTTCACTAGCTATATATATGTGGCCGCGAGAACTTGTTAAATATATGTTGAATAATAGATATATATGTGTTTTATATGGGCGTGTGTGGATGTATTAGCCGAGAGAGTAAATGTTCACTTCATCATTTTATGTTGAATTTAGAACACGAATTTTAATTTTGAACACTATGTTACTAAAAAAAATATTTTAATAAAAAATAATTTTTTAAAAATCTTTTATGAATTGTGGAAAGTAGTTTACAAAATTTAAAACTTTTTAAAATGTAATGACTAACGTAAAATGAAAAAATCCTTAAAAACGAAATGTTCTATTTTTAGAAATGAATACATAATTATGCCGAAAAAATGAAAGAAACTCATACAAGTTATGATAAGAACAGAAAACTTGGCGTCAAACAAGCTCCACCCTCTTTGCTTATTGGTTGAGATAGTATCTATTAAAAGCATTTTAAGCCAATCAAATTGAAGAATTGGTTAATGACGTTTCTTTAAAGTTTGTGTTGATTTGTGTAGATATTACTGTGGTTTTGTGTTTTTTTTTGTTTAGTCTGGTTATGTATGTTTGATTGTGATGGTTTGTGTTTATTTATTTTTGAATGTTTGTTTTTATTAAAAATTTTTTTCAAGTTTGAATATATTTTAAATATTTTTTTTTTGGTATTTGATGTTATTGATTTTATCTTGATTTGAGCATAATTTTTCATATTTTTTCAAAGATCTTTGATAAGAAGTTATTTCCAAAAATTTAATGAGACTGAATGGAAATGGGATGAAAGAAAAAAAATTGATATGAATTTGTTTTTTTAAGAAAAATTTACAAAATCCAAAAAAAATTAATAAAAAAAATGATGATTTTTTAATGATAAAAGTTGAAAAAAAATATTTAAAAAATAAATAATTAAGAAAAATTAAAAAAAAGATCAGCCTAATAATAAAAAATTATGGTAATAAAATTTCCCGATATTTATTTTTTTCTGCTATTTTTTTCTTCTGAACGATGATGATGATGATGATGACGACGATGATGAGGATGATGATGATGATGATGATGATGATGATGATGATTAAGCATGACAGGCTTTAAGTCACGTAGAATTCTTTAAAAATAAAAAAAAACGTCTAATTTTTTTGTATTTCATTTTTTTCAATTTTTCGAAATATTCAATCAATATGTGGTTTGGTGTGTTTTATCTTCAAAATTATTATCACCGTTTCTCTTTTTCCCCCTTCTATTTCATCCTCTTCATCAACACAAATTGATTAAGTGGCGATTACCAAATGTTATTAACGTCCTCGAAGCATGCAATTATAATATAATGTTATGGAAGAGGAGGAGGAGGAGGAGGAGGAGGAGGAGGAGGAGGAGGAGGAGGAGGAGGAGGAGGAGGAGGAGGAGGAGGAGGAGGAGGAGGAGGAGGAGGAGGAGGAGGAGGAGGAGGAGGAGGAGGAGGAGGAGGAGGAGGAGGAGGAGAAGGAGGAGGAGGAAGAAGAAGAAGAAGAAGAAGAAGAAGAAGAAAAAAAAGGTGAAAGAAAAAAAAGAAGGGGAAGAAGATGATGAAGGTTTGTTGGGCTCCACTATTATTAACATTGTCTCAAGCATTTTTTTTGCATATCAAAATAATAAGTTTTTTTGATTATTGTTTTTTATTGTTTTTATTGTTCTTTCAAGAGCCGAGTAATGAAAAGGAACACACACGTCAACTCAGGCTAACTTTTAAATTCTCCACCTTTTTGATGTATTATTTCACTGCATATTTTTTTAATTAACAAAAAGAAAAACAATTATAACATTTTTAGTGAAGAAAATTTTTTCTAAATTTTACTGTTTAAGAATTGATGGCTTAAAGGAATTATGATGTTATTTTCACTAATACTCAATCATCGTTTCATTTATTAAATTTTCTGTCGGTTAAGTTAGGGACGGCTGTTTAATCGTTGAATGATAAATAAATAAATAAAATTTTAAAAAATCATTTAAAAAATTAAAAAATCATAAATAAATGGGAAAAAATTAAAATAAAAACGGTGAAGCGGTGATAACAATGCATCCATCCATACAATGATATTTCCCTAAACTTTCTACAAATCCTATGAAAACACTGATGGCTATAATAATAAAAAAACAATGCTAACTGAAAAATTTTATTTTTATTGTTATTTATGGTTTTATTATTATTATGATTTTTATTATTTTACTTATTATTATTAGATTATTAACAAAGAAAGCAAAAAAAAGCTCAAACTCAACGTCTAGACTGTATATTTGCATGTTCGTCTGCCTCTTGTCTCTATATTATTTATCGTTTGTTATTCTTATTCTTTGTTTTATACTTATTTTTATTGTTATTATTGTTTTGTTGTTGTTATTATTATTATTATAGTTTTCGTTATTTTTTGTTGGTATGTTGTTTTTTATTCATGTTCTGGTTGGTATTATTATAGTTAATTTCAACCTTATCATTATTATATTTTCTATCATTATTATCATTGTTATTATTGTTGTTATTTTTAATATTATTTTTTTATTATTCTGTTATTATTTCATTATTCTTTCAGTTAACTTTTCATCAGGTTTACATGCTTGTCTCGCTTTGTCGTTAAAACTATTTATCGCTCTATTCCAACAACCACACAACAATAATAATTGTAAAAAAAATAATCAAAATAAAAAAAAATATAAATTCATAATAAATATTATTCTTAACCCTGATGGTAAGAAGATGAATATTTATAATATTAAAGATGCAAATGGTAGTTATAAGGACTATGATACTATGCGGACCAGAACACAAATTTTAATATTATGACAATAAGAACAATGAATAAAAACAAATGAAAATAAATGAAAAAAAAAATAACAAAGAAGAATAAAAATAATAAATGTAAAAAAATTAATAAATACAAAGAATTATATATGAGAGCCAAACAAGGTGTATCGGTGTTGCAATTTGAAAGCTCTTATTGTTAGCAAAAGAAGGAATAACAAGAATCAGAAAAAAATAATTAAAAAACTAATAACAATAACGATAATGATAGTTTTTCAAAAAATTGTATTACAAATGAGAACAATTAAAGATAATAGGAAAGTTTTGAAATAGAAGTAATATTCAAAAGGTTTTTGATTCGAAGCAATCAATTTCAATATTCAATTAAAAATTCAATTAGTTTGAATAATTATATTTTGATTCTAATTACGTCTACTTTATCGCATAATTTATTGATCTCCTTATCACAAACCGCTTTTACTTCTGTGGCATTTGTTTATCTATCTACTTATCTATCTACTTATCTATCTACCTCTCATATAAGAAGTCTATAACAATTTTATACATGCATTTGTATATCTATCAATTAATATAGTTTTTTGGGACCTTTTGTCTTTGTTGAAACATCTTCTTGGCTTAACCATCATTCGCCCAGATCATCCATTCATTCATTTATTCATTTTTTCATCAATTCATTTATTCATCCATCCAACCATTTATATGTTTATCCATCTATATATACTAATTTAACCAATCTTTCATCAAAACTCCATCAGTTTTATAAACCATCTAGCAATGTGTGCATCTTTTATTACATTTGAAAATTCATCAATAAATTTATCTATCCATTTTCTCATCCCTCAACCAATCAATTCATTCTTCTATCCATCCATTCACCCATCCATCCATTTATTCATCCACCTACCCATTTCTTCAAAAACTAATAGAAACCTTAGAGACTCAAAAAACAAAACGAAATCACCATTATGAAACGTGTCAAATCACAAATAAAAAAGTTTTAACATTCTTAAGGTGTCTTTGGTAACATTTTTGTCGCCATCTTTGTTATTCCTGTAAAGTTGTCGCCATCTTTGTTATTTCTGTAAAGCTGACGCCATCTTTGTTAATCATTCATGCATGTCGCCATTTTGTTGCGTCATACAAGTGCAGTTTGAGACTTTCATTGTTGTGTGGGTTTTGGTGTGAGTTTTTTTAGTTTATCAGTATTACTGATACTGTTGTATGAAGAATGTTATATATGGTGATAAGGATGATTTTGATGATGATGATAATGGTGAGAGAGTGAAGGTGATGTTGATAGCAGTGATGATGATGATGATGATGATGATGATGAAGAAAAGGATGATGATGCGGGTGGCAGGAATCAATGTGATGGTAACGATGATGAGAATTATGAGAAGTTCCGAGAGAGGCAGGCCTACACGTGGTCGGAATGTGTCCTCAAGGGGACCAAATCTGTCTCAACACCCTCCGTCCTCTCTCTCTTCAAGAGGAGGATCTCAAATCAGGTCATTTTTTTTATGGCCTGCTCCCACTAAGACCCGGACTGGTGGAAAAAAGCTCAACTGCTTCTCGCAGGAGATGTGGAAAGCAACCCGGGACCCATGTGGTACTGTGCTATATGTACACATAAAATCACTTTATATCAAATCTCCATTCAATGCAATCATACCACCCCTCATTAGATTCACCTCAAAGGCTCACACATCAGACCCAAATCCTACTCACCCTCATTCATATGTCACACACATCAAATCCCTAACACAAAAGCTCCTCCTCACACACACAATCTAACACATAAGACCTTCCACACATATCAACAAACCAAACCAACCAACCAAAAACAACCAACTCCCCCTTTAACAACACCAAACAACATCAACATAATACAGCTCAACATCAACATAATACAGCTCAACATCAACTCAATCACCAAGAAAAAAAATGAACTCACCCACTTAATACACAAACAAAAAATACACATTATCACACTACAAGAATACAATCTCAACAACAAACACAAAGCCCCACGCATCCCTAACTTCTCAGCCATTAGACTAGACAGACCCTCATCCCAAAAAGGTGGAAATCTACTAACCTACATCAACAACAACACAACCTACTCATAAATCCCCACTCTCACAAACCTGATCACAAACAACAAAAATACATCTCAAACACACCGATCTACACATTTCAAACGTCTACATCCCACCCAACACCAACAACATAGACAACTCAATCACCAACCTCTTCATCCACCTCACGAGCCTTCCCAATTCCATAAGCACGAGTGACTTTAATGCCCACTCACAAAAATAGCACTCTCCTTTCACGGACCACATAGGCCAACTCATAACCTCACTCATCCTCAATTCAAACCACATAATTCTCAACCAAAATACTCCCACCCGACTACCATTCAACCCAAATCAACAACCTATCTCCCCCGACATCACCACAGCAGACACCACAATATCAGCCAACCTCACTTGGCAAACACTTAAAGCCTTGAACTCCGACCATCTTCCAATCTTCATCACATTCAAAAAAAAATACAAAATACCCACAACTAAACCCCTCAGAACTCTCAATAATTACAAGAAAGCCAACTGGCCCCAATTCACCAAACACATAGAACACACCCTCAAAAACACCCCCCTCCACGAAGCCCTCACACAGCTAACCACTTCATCACAAACGCCATACTCACATCAGACCGAATAAACATCCCTAAAGGAATAATGAAGCCCACCTACATCCCACTCTCCGAAAGCATCACTACACTCATATCGAAACGAAACCACACCAGAACCCTCAATAACAAAGATCCCTCACTACCCATACTCGACCAACACATTACTCACCTCATTCAACAACACAAAATAAATGGGAAAAGCACCTGAAAGCCGACTGGGACCACAAGAAAAGATCTCACATCCTATGGTCCACAGTAAAGGCCCTCAAACACTAAAAACCTACTCGTCCCACCAATACAACCATCACTCACAACAACAAAACAGCTCACACAGACACACAAAAAGCCAACACTAAATAAATATTTTAAATCAACCACAAAACACTCCTGGAACCCCACTTCTCAGAACCAGACAATATCAGCATCAAACATCTCAAACACCTAGGACCAATAGCCATCAAACACCTAACCAACCTCTACAACATCACAATCAACACAAACACCACACCCCAAATATGGAAAACCTCCAAAATGGCCAAACCCAACAAAAACCCTTCTCTTCCCTCCTCATACAGACCAGTAGCCCTACTCTCTCCCATAGCAAAAACTTTAGAAAAAATCATCTTACCACACATCAACACCAACATAATCCTCCCAACACACCAACACGGCTTCAGAGCCGCACACTCCACCACCACAGCCCTACATCAAATCAATAACACCATACTCGCTGGTTTCAATAAAAAAAACCTCTTCATAGAACAATCCTCACCGCCCTCGACATGACCAAAGCATTCGACACGGTCAACATCCACCAACTCATCCACAAAATACACAACACACACATTCCTACAACAATAATCAAATTTCTGGCCAACTACCTAAAAGGCCGCCGACAATACACCTCATACAACAATCACACATCAAAAAACACAAACATCAAAGCAGGTGTCCCCCAAGGGGGCGTCCTATCACCCACTCTCTTCAACATATACCTCTCAGACATACCACTTCCCAAAATCAGCTCACTCAATCTCATCACCTACGCAGACGACATCACCATAACATCATCCCACCCCAACATCAACACAGCCACCCAGAACCTCCTTCCATAC
>OZ038320.1:6657663-6660163 GCA_964035795.1 Pterobdella sp. o SKG-2022 | reverse complement strand
ATCAGAAAACTTATTTTTCAATTTTTACAAAAACTTTTTTTTTCGTTTTTTTTCTTTTTTTTATCAAAAATTATTTTTCTTTATTTTTCTCTACCTCTTTTTTTTCCCGCTTTCTTCATCTCTTTTGCTTTTTCTTATCTTCTTTTTCTCTCTCCTTTTCCTCCTCCTTTCCCTTCTACTCCTTCTCTTTTTCTATTCTTTCTTTTTTTTTCTCTTAATCTGCTATACCCTGTCATTATTTTTTGCGTTAATAAAAATTTCAAAAAATTGTTAAAAAATTCAATATGAAATTATTATAAAATATTTTAAATAAAATGGGTCATTAAAAAAGTACATTATTATAAAGAAATCAAAAAACTTTGAAAATAGTCAAAAATATATAAAAAAAAAAGTAAAAAATAAGAAAAACCGCTCAAGATTAAAAGCTTAATGAAGTGTCTCTGAGTGAAGTGATCAAAGAAGAAGAAGATTAGTTAAAAAACATAAAAAAAAATCTTTTTATGAATTATTAATAAGAAGACTAACTATTTTTCTAACTAAAAATACTTCCAATTTCCTCGTTGTGTTTAAGTTTCAAATTTTAGTTAAAACATTTATATCCATCAAATAAAGACACTTTGAATTTTTTTCACCCACAAATCTTTTCAAAAGCCCATAGTTTTCATCATTAGGTTATAAACAAACTGATTATAATGAACGATGATTAGCAAGATTGACAACATAACTATCAAAATAGTATACAAAATAATCAGTTATTTCAATACAAATAAACTTTAAAGGTGTTTGATATTCAAAATGGAGATGAACCAAAAATGTGTTGAGAACACATGTAAAAAATAGAAAACATCATTGAAGTATAATAAAAAAAAAGCATAAAAAAAATAAGAACGAAAATAAAAAGTAGAGTAAAAACTATAGTAATGAAATATAAAATAAAATAATTTAAAAAATAATCAAACCAAAAAAATTTAACAAGTAACAACATTAATATTTAATGTAATAACAAAAACAAAAATAATAAGACTGAGGACAATAACAACAATAATGATAAGACTGGAAAGGATGATGAAAGAAGAAGCAAGCACTCACTCAAAAGAAGCATGATCGAGTCTTTGATGTAATACAGGTGATAATAACAATAATAATAATAATAATAATAATAATAATAATAATAATAATAATAATAATAATAATAATAATAATAATAATAATAATAATAATAATAATAATAATAATAATAATAATAATAATAATAATAATAATAATAATAATAATAATAATAATAATAATAATAATAATAATAATAATATTAATATTAATATTAATATTAACAAAAATAATGACAAAAAAAATTTAAAAAGTAATAGGGAAACATAAAAATAACAAGAGTAATGGTAACAAAAAAATAATAAAAGGTTGAAAGTAATAAATAGTAATAATGTGTTGAAGGCAGACGATAGACGTCAAAGAGAGAGACTTGCGGGCAGACAAGTAAATAACTATCCTAATATTAATACCCTTTTAGTTATTATTTTAATTATTTGTTTTTAGCATCATAGTTTTTGTTGTTATTATTAGTGTTACCATTCACTTTTAATTTTAGCATTAATAATTAATGTACTATCTTTGTCGGAATTTTGTTTATTATTATTGCTTTCGTGTTTATTACTAATACAATAACTTTCATATTTATTCGTATTATTATCGTTAATTAGTTGAATATTGAATTTTGCATTGTTGCTTCACAATAAAAATGAAATTTTATCTTTTTGATACAAATAGTAATAATAATAACAACAATAAAAGAAATAATGGAACTTTTTATTTTCTTATTTCGATTAAATATATTTTCTGATTCATCATTCAGGTTATCGTTATTTTTATTATTCTTTTTATTTTTTATGTTATTATTATTGTTGTTATTGTCGTCATTAGTGTCGTTATCATTGACTATTTGCCATCCAAGTCCGAACTTTTAGATGCCTATCAGTAGAATGGTATTCAACAACAAGAATAACAACTGAATTAACAAAAATAACAATACCAATAATAATAATAACTTTGATAATAATAATAATAATGATAATATTAATAATAATGTTGAAAACAAGAATAACAGTAGTAGTATAATGGAAATGATAATAAGAAACAAAAATGAAGTTAAAAACAAATTTTGAAATTAGAATTAAACTCGAAAAAAACGAATAAAATTTCGTTTAATTTTAAAAATTTATTGAAAATATTCAAAAAAGATTAAAAACACAAAATAAGAAAAAATATCAAAAATCAATAATAAAAATAATAGCAAAAAAAAATAAAAAATATAATCATAATAATGAAATCTTTTTCGATTAACAATTTCAGCAAAAATTGTTGACGTTTTATAAATCAAAATGAATCGGAAAAGACTAATACAAATCACCTTAGAATAGAATCGAGAATTCGGTTGGGATGCATTTAAAAATTAACTTAAACTAAATGGATCAGTAATGAAAAAATA
>OZ038320.1:6595163-6655163 GCA_964035795.1 Pterobdella sp. o SKG-2022 | reverse complement strand
TAGTAGTAGTAGTAGTAGTAGTAGTAGTAGTAGTAGTAGTAGTAGTAGTAGTAGTAGTAGTAGTAGTAGTAGTAGTAGTAGTAGTAGTAGTAGTAGTAGTAGTAGTAGTAGTAGTAGTAGTAGTAGTAGTAGTAGTAGTAGTAGTAGTAGTAGTAGTAGTAGTAGTAGTAGTAGTAGTAGTAGTAGTAGTAGTAGTAGTAGTAGTAGTAGTAGTAGTAGTAGTAGTAGTAGTAGTAGTAGTAGTAGTAGTAGTAGTAGTAGTAGTAGTAGTAGTAGTAGTAGTAGTAGTAGTAGTAGTAGTAGTAGTAGTAGTAGTAGTAGTAGTAGTAGTAGTAGTAGTAGTAGTAGTAGTAGTAGTAGTAGTAGTAGTAGTAGTAGTAGTAGTAGTAGTAGTAGTAGTAGTAGTAGTAGTAGTAGTAGTAGTAGTAGTAGTAGTAGTAGTAGTAGTAGTAGTAGTAGTAGTAGTAGTAGTAGTAGTAGTAGTAGTAGTAGTAGTAGTAGTAGTAGTAGTAGTAGTAGTAGTAGTAGTAGTAGTAGTAGTAGTAGTAGTAGTAGTAGTAGTAGTAGTAGTAGTAGTAGTAGTAGTAGTAGTAGTAGTAGTAGTAGTAGTAGTAGTAGTAGTAGTAGTAGTAGTAGTAGTAGTAGTAGTAGTAGTAGTAGTAGTAGTAGTAGTAGTAGTAGTAGTAGTAGTAGTAGTAGTAGTAGTAGTAGTAGTAGTAGTAGTAGTAGTAGTAGTAGTAGTAGTAGTAGTAGTAGTAGTAGTAGTAGTAGTAGTAGTAGTAGTAGTAGTAGTAGTAGTAGTAGTAGTAGTAGTAGTAGTAGTAGTAGTAGTGGTTGACAACATTTGCAAGTATAATTATACGCCAGACAATAATCTTGGCGCCAAAACTCACCCAGCTCTCAGACGAATAATAATAATCACACTAAAAAAATAATAAAAATAATGATGAAGGTACATTAGTAATTTATTATAGTAAATACTTGAATTGTAAAATGGAAATTCAAAATTGAAATTTTTTAATTCAAAAATTCCAAATAAACCTTTTTTTACATTTTCCATAAACACCAATGAGCAAAGTATAAAAAATAGCTTCCCTTTGGTGAATTTAAAATATTAAAGTGAAAAACCAATCTTAACTAAAAAATTTAAATTCTCTTTTAAACCATTAATCATAACTATATTCCGTTTATAATAATTTTTCCCATTCACTAATAGACCAAACTTACTTATCGATTGGAATAAAAAATTTGATTATAACTTCAACTCAATTATTTTAATTCCAATCACCGCCAGACAATTGCTTATATAATTCGTTTTTTTTTACTTATATGTTAATTAGACAAAATTTATAGCTAATTTTTCAAACTAGAACAGATATATAATACAAAAGCTAGTAATAAATAAATTATCAGCTAATAAAATTTCAAAAAATTATTATTAAATATTATTATATTTGATCTAACCAACAGAATAACCTCAAATCCCAAATTACCACCAACTATCAAACATTCAAACGACCTTCTAAGCCAGCTGACCATCAACACCACATCAGCACCAACACCCTGGCAAAACAACCCACCTTCTCGTGGTGCCGGGTGTACACTCCAACAAGAGTGTCGAAGAGGTTCTAAACCACGTCAGCTTCCAATCACAAAGCATTTCTAAAATTCATCCATAATTTTTATCACTGCTTACCAAAAGTCACAAACAACTCGAAGCTGCAAGTTGCTTTCAGTACTCGCTCCAGAGTGTCGGAAGAGTCTTTGGAAGCTGGCGCTCAACAACAACAACAAAAATCAGCACCAACAAGTAGTAATGAAGAAAGTCCTCGATGGTGCCACATGGGGAACCAAATCTATGTAGACCTCCAATCATTAACATGATATGATACGTTTCCCTAGACAGCTATTCTTGTGTTTAACAAAGTTGTATTTCATCAGCAGGTTATACCATGAGTTTCTGAGGATATTTCAGTGGTAGCTAATCATCACTTGCATCTGTGAATGACCTTCATGAACGCATCTGTCAAGAGCACTGATGACGAGTTTGAACGAACTTAAAAGAGATTGACCCTCATATGGAACTTTTATATTTTTTATTGTTTCAACTATCCAAGTTTTTGCATGAACTTAGTTGAAAATAATGTTTTTGAACAAAGTACGCAAAAAAATATGATTTGTTAAAAATTCTGAGCTTTTTGCAAGTGGAGTTTACTTTGTCTAGTCATGAAGCATTTAAGGTATTTAAAGATGTGTTAGCTATAAAATGAAGCTTCAAAAATTTTTAAAAGCAACAGAAAACTCACTAAGACACATCGATATTCTCTGAACATAGAGAAGTTCTGTTATTCTTATGCTTTTATTGCCAACTGAATATCAAATACCTTCAAAAAGTTTACAGTTTGAAACGCAAGAGTTTATTGAATGCCATGGGAAACACTGTTAACATGATGATTCTGGAAACAAATGAATAGAGAAAGAGCAAAATGACGCAAATCAAGATGATGACTTATAAGAAAGCTTTTAATGAAAACAACGTTGTTGCTTCTAATGAAGAAGATGAAGTCTCATAGTAAAGACCTCAAATGTTTGGAATCTGAACTTTACGAAAATAAAGATTCCCGTAAGATATAGTTAAAGATGATGGGACTTGAGATATTGAATCAACTGGTTGTATTTTTAGTAAAAATAATAATTAAATGTAGTAGTTAAACCATATAAAGTGATTTGATTTGTCAATTATATTATTCAAATTTTACTGACTCGATATTTCCATTTTTGTTATATATGTCATAAGATGGAGTTTTAAAACGAAAAATACTGTCAATTATAACAGAGCATTTAAGCTATTAGATCTTATTCAACTTTATGACGGCAAACGGCCTGATGGGCTTACCATTTTCCCTTATAAGGCTGGCAAATGCCTCATCTGGGACGCTACCTGCTCTGATTCTTTTTCACCTTCACACTTGCTTCAAACTGTAGCCAATCCCGGCTGGGCTTCCCAACAACAGAAATGGCGAAAATACAAAAATAACGAAGCCTTGCAGATAGCCATAATTCGTCCCGTTAGCAGTTGAAACCTCTGGTATCTTTGGTTCTCATGCTTTCTCATTTTTGTCTCATTTGGGAAACGTATATCTAAGGCTAAAGATGAGCCTAGAGAAACTAAATGGCTGTTTGAAAGTTTGTCACTGGCCATTGTTCGTGGTAACGCTCAGGCAATTCGCTGCGAGGTGTCTTAGTTTGTCATATACTTGTGTTTTGTCATATACTTGTGTTTCGTTCTAACTTGCTTTATTTATTTGATACTTTATGATAGGGTTAAACTTATATAATTATTGTTCTTTAGATATATGTGTTGAGAAATCTCCTAATTTAAAGTGAGTTTTTCGAAAGTTTTTATTTAATAACTGAAAACTTCAAGTTATAATAGTTTGAACGATACAATGAAAGTATCTTTTTTTGATTGGTTAAGCGCTTTAAACTTAGACTGTGAAAAAGGATAGAAGAACGAGTAGTAGTGTTTAGGAAATGCTTCAAGTGTGAATTGAAACAAAAAAGCCAAGACAAGTCAAAACAAAGACTATAAGGAAAGAATGGAGAAAGAAAAATAAATTAATATGAGTAGTGATGTATGAAAAATTGTTGAAAAAATAATAATATAATAAAAAAAATGGAAAAAAAATATCAAAAGAAGAAGCAAGTGAGATATAGTTTGTTTTGACTTTTGATTTGTATGTTTCATATCACAATAACAATAATAATGGAAATAATAGTAAAAATTTAAATGAAAAGTATTTAGTAAAGATAAAAAAAGAGTTTTTACCTAAATATCTATCTATCTATCTATCTATCTATCTATCTATCTATCTATCTATCTATCTATCTATCTATCTATCTATCTATCTATATCTATCTATCTATCTATCTATCTATCTATCTATCTATCTATCTATCTATCTATCTATCTATCTATCTATCTATCTATCTATCTATCTATCTATCTATCTATTTATCTATCTATCTATCTATCTATCTATCTATCTATCTATCTATCTATCTATCTATCTATCTATCTATCTATCTATCTATCTATCTATCTATCTATCTATCTATCTATCTATCTATCTATCTATCTATCTATCTATCTATCTATCTATCTATCTATCTATCTATCTATCTATCTATCTATCTATCTATCTATCGGTCTGTCTCACCCTTCAACACATCATCATTATCTTTACTACTCTCACAGAACCACAGTCATTCCACCATCATTATTATTATTATTGTTATTACTGAACTGCTCACAAAGCTAATTTTCACAATTACTTCAATTGCCGGCTGTTACGCCTGCGTTTGATCGCGTGTCCAGACCATAATAGTGTTGAGAGTAATTCCATTTTAAGTATCAAGGAGAAAATGAACGATAAATTTTTTTAAAAATAAATAATAAACTTTTTATTTTTCTTAATCCACTTTTTCAAGATTAATTTGCTAAATATCAATTGCTTTTGTTAATTATTTCTTCAATCCACTTTTGCCCTTTTCAGTTTTTATAGGGCTAACATCAAATTCAATGTTATCATTCCTTCATCTCAGTAGTTATCCATTTATCAGTTTCCAAACTATTTTCAAATCCCATCATTTTTGTCATCATGACGTCATTGGTACGTCACGTGCCTTCAATTTGGCGCCATTTTTTTTGTTAATGTTTATTATTATCGTTCGTTTTGTAACCTTTTTTAGTTTTTTCCATTATAAATTATTTCAAAAAGACTTTTTTTAATTCTTTTAACTTATTAATATTTTTTCTTTTAAATTTTTAAAATTTTATAAATAGCTAAAAAAACGAATTCATTAAGGATATAATTGTGCAGAGAGCTTTTAGAAAATGCATCATCCCATCTTCATCATCTCTTTTTCACACCATATTTGTGTCTAATGGTGGAGATTATACACTGCCAAGCCATTCTTATAATGGAGAATATACACTTCTAAGCTGTTTAATGGAGAGAAATACGCCCTGCCAACCTTTCTTATGGTGAACAATACCGATACTATTTTCATGAACAAGATGTCGAATGTTGGTCCTTGAAGGTTTTCTTAGCTTATAATCGTTCTAGTTTTGTTGAGAGCAGACGGTTGAAACAGTCACCATCTTCACCATCTCACCATCATCATCATCATCATCACCATCATCATCATCCTCAACATAATAGTTGTAGCGATTAAGCGTGAAGCAAATTTAAATTTATTTGTTCTCAAATATGGCGCCCAATAACAAATATTCTTCTTTATTATCGTCCACCAGTCTGTTTGAATTTTTGCTTCTCGAGCTCCTTATTTTTCCAATAATATTTTTAGAAAACAGATAAGTACAATAATAATATCTATAATTTTTTTAGAAATAGAAAAACAGAATACAAGCATAACAATATCAATAAAAATAAGAATAATATTAGCATAACAATAATAATAACAATAATAATAACAGAAGAGGTTGTCGTGTGTGGTGGGCATAAAACGGACAGCGATTGAGTTTGCTGTCTTCAAATTAACGTTGCGTGACTGCCAAGATGTTCGTGATGTCATAAAATAATAAAAATAATATTAAAAATAAAAAAAAAATATTAATAATAGCAATAATCGTTAGCTTTATTTGTATTATCATTTTTTGCAGGTCATGAGTAGTTTTTATTTGTATATCATTAATCTTGCAGCCTTACTAATGATGGTCAATTCTTACTAATGCATCATGAAGAATAATAAAAATAAAAACAATGAAAACTAAAAAAAATATTTTGTTCACATTTTCTTATTTTTATTTAAATAAACTTTTCGTTTTTAGAAAATAAACCAACAGCACTCGTGACGTCAGAGCGGAAAAAGAAAAGATTTGAGAATTAAAATGTATTTATCTGCTGGGAATAATAAAGAGGAGGAGGAAAAGGAGGAGGAGGAGAAGGAAGAAGAAGAAGAATAAGAAAAAAAGAAAAAATATAGTTATATTTTACTTTTTCTTTTTCGTTCACTTTTAATATTATTTTCGAAAGCATTTTCGATTAACTCAAGAAAAGTCAATGTTAGCTGAGTTAATCCATGCAAACATCGTCAAATCACTTATTATTTTTATTATTTATTTTACTATTTTTCTTAAAATTCTTATTACTGTTCTTAATGTTTTGACCTCAATATTGATCAATAAAAAGTTAATAATATTATTTAAAGCTTCTTATTATGATTTTTTTCACCATATTGAGAGTTAAAGTTACGACCCCCTTTTGTTTTTAAACAAATCATGAGCAAAAAAATTTTCAAACGTTCACGCATTAAGTGAAACAAAAAATAAATAGGACCGGAAAATTTAAAATACATGCAACAAAACAAACACACATACTAGAAAACACTCAAAAGCACTCTTACACATCAGCATAAACAAAAACAAACATGCAAAACACATAAAGCACATAAGCCCACATACAGTATCCCACAATACATAAAAAACACATAAACACACGTACGAAACCACACAACACACAAATTATCACCACATAACCCTGCTCTTGGTTGCAAGTAGATACAAGAATTTTTTGGGTTTAGAATGGGAATTTGAACCTATGGAATTAGCCATGTTTAAAATGTTGAGTAATATTAGATAATATTAAATTAATAAATTTTAATAATTAAATTAATAAAACAAAAACAATAATAAAAACAATAAGAATAATAACCGGACTGGCCAGGGCAGTGCTACAACGGTTCTCATTGATAACTTTAACAATTGTCGATAAGTAAAATATCATCAAAATCTAGGAAAGCTTCCACTCATTATCTTGTTTTTATTCTTATTTTTATTTGAATATTATTTTTTGTTATTGTTATTATTATTTGAGAGCCAAAATGACCAGATGAGTGGCTAAACACTTGAATTTTTAAGTGCCTGTGTGTTTGTGAGCTTGTGTGCTTAAATGTTTTTCCAATTGCTTGCAATTTTTTGTGTCTATGTTTGTTTATATTCATATCTTTGTTTTCTTTGATTGCTTATGTTTCTTAATTTATTTGTTTACGTCTTTGTTTGTATGTTTTTGTTGTCACTTTTGATCACATGTGTTTGTTCCATTGGTGCTCCTATCATTTGTTTCTCAAAAATACATGTGTTTTTTATATGCTAATGTATACTTTTATTTTTTATTTTTTCTCTGTTTGTTTTGTTTAAATTTCAGTCATTTATACACGATTTGTTCTGTTCTTGCCTCATATAAATATCTTATAATGACGATGAGATATGTTTGTGGAAACTCACATACAACCACACATACACAAAACGACACTCAAATGTATGCGCAACAGTACACCCACAAAACCCCACCTAGACAAATACACATACATAAATAAATGTGCGTGGACTAACACAGATTGATGTCGGTGATTCAAATGGATTTTGATCTTGATTGATAGATGCTTTTAATGTCATATTTTTTATTATCATTATTATTGCTATTGTTTTTTTTTGTTATTTTTATTATTTCTGTCATTTCTTTTAGTATTTGCTATGTTTAAAATTATGTTAATGGAAGTTATTTTTAGCTAATTATAATCATAATTTTTCATTTAAATATTCATTAAAATTTATAATTTTTAATAAAAATAATTTTAAATATTATTAGACATAATATTTCAGATCTTATCAGTGGTTTTGACAAGAAATGTTGCTAATTTATTGTTGATGGTATTATTATTTGCATTCTTAATAAGAACAATCATAAATAAAAATTTCTTTTTATCGTTATTATTTAAATAGAATTATCATTCCACCATTATTATTTTTATTATTATTTATTTACTATTTTTATTAAAATTATCACTATTTTTTATCATCATTCTTATTAATTCATTATTAGTTGAGTATTATTTCAAGAAAATATAAAAGATAATTTAATATTAAATTTTTTCTAAAATCCCTTTGAAACTCACACCTATAATATAACCCTTCAAACAATGATACTATTATTCAAAGTACAAACCAAAATAAGAGTAGAATATTATCATTGTTAATGCCAGTTCTATGTCCACTAAGAAGCCAATTTATGATGCATCAGAAAGTAGCATAGACGATGCGTGTACTTTTTTGTTTGTTTGTTAGTTTGCTTGTTTGTTTGTTTGCTTGCTTGCTTGTTTTTTTTTCAAGTTTCTTCAGTGTGAGCATGTATGTGTGTGCTCACAAGTATGGGACCAGCACAGACAAACGAACCCAAACCAATTTACACATACACACAAACACACACGGAAGAAAGCTTAATAATGAAGCCGTTTTATAAATAGTCTCTTAATTACAAACACTTGTTTATAACCTGGATTAATTGAATATTCTTCGTTTAATTATCTCTAATTAATACCTGTGTATGTGTGTGTGTGTGTGTGTGTGCGTGTGTGTGTGTGTGTGTGTGTGTGTGTGTGTGTGTGTGTGTGTGTGTGTGTGTGTGTGTGTGTGTGTGTGTGTGTGTGTGTGTGTGTGTGTGTGTGTGTGTGTGTGTGTGTGTGTGTGTGTGTGTGTGTGTGTGTGTGTGTGTGTGTGTGTGTGTGTGTGTGTGTGTGTGTGTGTGTGTGTGTGTGTGTGTGTGTGTGTGTGTGTGTGTGTGTGTGTGTGTGTGTGTGTGTGTGTGTGTGTGTGTGTGTGTGTGTGTGCAAATTACTTATGTCATTCCCCATTGATATATATTCTTGCTGTTTCCATGTGATAAACTGTAGACCACCTCTCCATCATCAACTCCTCCTCCTTTTTTACTTTTTTTTTCACCATTTTATTTTACATTTTTCTTATTTTCATCATCATCATCATTGTCGTTTTTTTCTTGTTCATCCTCATCAGCATCATCCTTAGCAGCTTTTTCATCCCCATCTTCTTCTTCATCATCATTTTCATCCTTTCCTTCTTCATCTTCATCTTTATCCTCTTCTTCTTCAACATCGTTTTCAGATCCATCAGTGTCAACATTGCTCTGTCATTTAATTGGTGATGATGGTGATGGTAATGATGATAGTGGTGGCGGTGATGATGATAATGATGTTTATAAAGAGAAAAAAGATTTTAATTGAAATGGTTGAAAAGATAATAAGAAACAAAAAAAATAAGCGAAAAATTTGAATAAAAATTGTCACTTCAATATGGATTCTTTGCTGAAATTGTTATTCTCTTTTTTTTTGTTACTTCATTATTTTTATTGTTATTTTTATTACTTTGCTTGTCTTATTGTTTTAAGGTTGCAGTACGTGTCAGCTATCTTCACGGGGACCTGGGCTGCATCACCTTAATTGTGCATAATAATAATAATAATAATAATAATAATAATAATAATAATAATAATAATAATAATAATAATAATAATAATAATAATAATAATAATAATAATAATAATAATAATAATAATAATAATAATAATAATAATAATAATAATAATAATAATAATAAAAAGAATAGTAATAATAATAACAATAATAACAGAAATAAAAACAATAACAAGAGATACAGTATTAAAAACACTAACAATAAAAATAATAATAAAAATAATGAATCAATAAATCATAACAAATCTGAATAACATTATTTTTGTTAACCCCGAGATGGTTACATTGTTACTACCATTTTTGGCATTCTCACCATCCATTAAATCTTTCGAATAATTTTTACTTAAAACTAATTTTTATAATTTTATCATCTATATTTCACCAACTAGTTGTATCCTCAATTCACTTCCCTTAAACTTCAGGCTCTTAAAAACTTCCATCAGATCGGTAATATAAAATTCTGCCCAAAACCTCCCTTCATTTCAATAATATCTCGTATACACCTCCCCCAATCGTGGCTTTCAAGCTTTATTCTCCATCATATCTTCCATTGATCATCAATGTAATAGGACTACTAAGACTTTAAGCCATGTATAAATATTAAATTAAGCAGACGTTAAGTGGTAGTGTACAGTTTCTCCTTGCTTCTCGTTTACCACTTTGATTTATTTCTATTTTATTATTGCCATTAATAATTATTAGTTTATTACTTTGAAATTTCATTATTCTTTTTATTATCACCATTTTTAGTATTGGTTATTTATTATTTTTTTGTTATGTTTATGTTCATTCGAATTATAAAAATATTGACTAATATCAAAAGTAATTGGGATAGTTATATACATTCTTAACACGTATTCAAGAACAGATATTATTGAAGGCCAGTCACAACAGCAAAAAACAAACTAACTGAGATTTTGATATCTCCTGTTTGTATTTTGTTGATGAAGTTTTAAAATGACTTAGTTTTAAACCTCATCTTAAGACCAGCTTTCAATGCATTGTTTTATTTATGGAAATTATTATTTTTAAAGTTGTTCTATTATTATTGTTATTTGTATTGTTTTTGCAACTATTACTACCACCACTAAAAGTTGAGGTAGTCAAAACATTCTTTAACAATACAACACACTCAAACAACAATAATAATAATCATTGGAAATGAAAACAATAAGAATAATAATAACAGTGAAGATGATAACAACAACAATAATAATAACTATACTAATGGAAATAACAAAAAGTATAATAAATATGTTGATGATAATAATAACAATAAAAATAAATATGATGATAATAATAACAATAATAATAAATATGATGATAATAATATTCATAATAACTATAGTACCAATAGTAATGACTTCATGGAGATAATGAAAATGATGATGATTGTGATGATAATTACAATGAAATAACAGTAACCATGGCAATAATTATAACAGTAATAATAATAAATAAATGAATAAAAAATAAAATAATATTAAATGAATAAATAAATAATTAAATAAATTTCTAATCGATAAATATGTCAATTCAAATACTCAAACGAAGGTTTCTTACGAAAAAAAATTTTCAAAGTCTCTCCATATTTATTTTCACTTTTTTTGTTATTTCTATTATTTCTTTTTGGTTTGTTATTATTCTTATTATTGTTGTTATTTAAAGAGGCCTAATAGCCAAACTGACCGCCAACCTCTGACCCTCCATTAGGCCTGACCCTGTCTATATCGTATTATTGTTGTTATTATTCTTTTATTTTTTGTTTTTTTTTTCATTATTATTGTTTTTTTAGTATATTTTTGTTGTTATTATTCAATTTTCATTTTGAAAATTCTCAAATAGTTATTTAATTATTAATATTTCATTGCTTCTTATTTTCTTATATTTTTTGTCACAGCCTTCTTTCTCACTACTCATTTTTCTTCATTAACAATAGATATATATATATATATATATATATATATATATATATATATATATACCCTAGCTAATTTAGTTATCATCAATGAATCAGACTCTCACAGGGTTGCTGACCAGAGCCCACCTGCACTCTAACCCGTGTTTGTATAGGTTGGTCATCCCGTAATGCTTGCAAGGATCGTTCAAACACGTGTGTCTAGGCATGTATCTTCCACTTCAAATTTAATTTTGTGTTGAGAATGTTTTTTGAAGGTTTTTGGTGCAAGTTTTTTCATATTTGTGTGTTGTTCTTCAGTTTATACTTTCATTGTTGTTGAAACTATAAAAATTTTGAAGTACATGAATATTTTAGTTCTATTTCTTTAAATTTTTGCTAAAGTTGCATTTTAATTGAATTAATTAATGTAAAATTCATTAAAACGTTTAAGTTTTCAAAAAAAATTGTGTAATGAAATAGAGAATGCTATAAATAGAAAATACACCAAATTTTCAAAATTTCTGCCAAAGTCTTTGTCATTTTGAATCATTTTGTGCCAAAGTCTTTGTCATTTTGAATCATTTTGTGCCAAAGTTCTTACTACCGTTTTAACTCACTAAAAATTCTTCCATGTTTCTCACTTTTTCAAATAATGAAAAATGAAATCTATATTTTTTTATTAAGTTATAAAATAACTTTATATTAAATTTTTAAATTAATTTTTTACCCGTGCAGACGAAAAACGCTTAGTAATACAAGCGTTAGTTCGGATAGCTTATGTAGCAACGACCCACGTGGACTCTCAAACCCGTTTTCTTCGGCTTCAAATCCCAATCTCGGATGTTTTAAACTTTCAATTTTTTTTGACTATAATTCTTTTCTGTTTAAAAAATATCTTTTTCAAAATTAAAATAATTTTCATCAAAAAGATTTGCCTTCAAACTTTGAAAACTTGTAACTTGACTACAAATTGTATTCCACAACATAAAATTAAAATGGTTTAGACTAAAAAAATGCATATGTTTCGTCAGTATACTGTGAGAAATGTGTTTCATACAAACTTTGAAAAATCTAAAAATAATTTGAGGTTTGAGCAATTACTAGTAGCTTCCACAATTTTCTTCAAGTTTAGCTTCAATGGTCTTTTGCTTTCACCTCATAATAAAAAACTATCGCTTTTTTCATGCTTAACCACTGTTTTGCTGCCAATTTTTTCAAAATTTCGAGGACTATACGTTCTTTTTTGACGTAGCTTTGTTGTAGTCATAATGGGTAAGAACCTTGAAGTTCTATTCAATTTAAAGAAACAATGGAAAAATTTTTACTTTTAACAGATTTTCAAAAACATCCGCTTTTGTCTTTTCATACTTTTTTTGCTGGAAAAACAAGTTTTTTAAATAAATATTGAACTTTTTTTATTGAATTCCAAATATATAAACATCAATATAAACATTATTTGCAACTCTCTCAACTAAAATATACAATGTTTATTTACAATTAAGAAGTAGTCTTCTCTCCCCTACTCGTGGATTGTGTTTAGCAACTTTTTCTTCGGGTTTGATCTGGCTGCAATGTTCCATCTTCCACCTTCCATTTTTCTTGGCAAATTATTACTTTTTAAATTAATGAATTTTAAAAAATTTTTATTTTAAAATATAAAATAGAAATGGGAAAATAATATTTATTATTTATAATGTATCATTTAATTTAAAATATTGCGAAATAAATTGTTTCAAATATAGCTATTTATAGAAGCTAACGGCGAACATAAATATTATATTGGCTCCGAGTTCAGCATTTTTGTCTTTAAATTTAAAAAAATTTAATTTTCATATTTTTTCAAAAAAATTTTTAATAAAAAAAAATCAATTTTATCTTTTAAATTAATTTATCTAAACTATTTTGAAATTATAATTATAAATGGTAAATGAAAGGAATGACTGGGTGTGTGTGGATTGTAGGATAAAGCGTGAGGGGCTGGAAAGAATGAAAATCTACTGTATAAGGACTGGCTCTATATATATATATATATATATATATATATATATATATATATATATATATATATATACTAAAGTGGTCTTGAAGACTTTATCAGTTTCATGCCACTATAATAATATTCGTTTTTTGTTTGTTTGTTTTTTTGTTATAAATTTTAACTAGCGCATGCGCAAGGCGCTTTACTTATAACGCCGTTAGTTTCGATAGCCTACTTGTCAACCACTTACGTCTTTCGAACCCCTATGTCTCAGATTCAAACCCCGATATTGGCTTTTTGAAAAATTTTCACCATTTTGTTAGATTATTTTATTTCTTAGTTAAATATTATTTTTTCGAATTTATAAATATTCCATATATTCTTATTATTATTATGTGCTTTCTCACGGCTAAGCCGGTTATGAGTTTGGTACCGAACTTTTTTCAAAAGCCTAAGGTGACCAAAATCTAATTTTATTGACTCCTTACCAGCACTTTTCTCAAAGTAAAACCACTACCAAGTAATGCTGATTTTTGTATTGTTTCAAAAGATATATTTACGCCAATGAGTTTAAGTTAGTTAATTTATTTGTTATTGTTCCTAAAGCACCTATTACCACCCAAATTACTGTTGCTTTCACTTTCCATAACCTGGTTAACTCTCTGGTCAATTCTTTGTATTTATCTATTTTTTCTTTTACTTTTATTTCTGTTCCAATATCTACTGGTATAGCTATGTCTATGATCAACAATTTTCAACGTCAATTTATGGGAAAAAATTAGTACATTTATTGAGCAAAAAGTAGCTATAATTTTCCATAAGTTTAACCTTATCATAAAACATCAGCTAAAAATAAATATGATATAATTCTTTCAGATATTTCTTTATGAAAACTATGTCTGGGCGTCTTGCATTGATTAATTTTTCAACATAAATGTAAAAATGCCATTATATTTTAACTTTTTCGTTTTCCATAACAGCTTCCGCTTTGTGCTTATTCCAATGTTTCGAATGTGGAAGATTGTTTGTTTTTAAGATGCTCCAATAAACCACTGTTGCGACTTTATCATGCCTTCTTTTGTATTCTTTTTGTGCCAACTTGCTACATTCGCTAACTAAATGAGTTACGGTTTCATCTTTTTCTTTGCACATCTGACTTTTGGGTAATTCTCTACTGCGTTCGATTCTTGCTTTACAATAACTAGTTCCAAGAGGTTGGTCTTGAGCTGCTATTAGCAGACTTTCTGTTTGACGTTTTAGACATCCTCTTTTGAGCCATTGCCAACTTTTCTTCGAAGCGAAATCTTCAACTTACCTTGTAAATTGTCCGTGCATAACATTACTTGTCCATTTTTCTTTTTTTTCTTCTTTCTGTTCCACTTTGAACTTACCATAAGAATACTGACAATGATATTTTTTTATTATAAATATATAAATTTAATATTATTTTTTATTTTTTTATTATTATTACTATTATTACGTAAGCAATACGGCAATCTGTTTTCACTTCTTTCATCTGTGTATCAAGTTCCATCAACAATAACAATAAAAAAATAAACAATAAAAATGATAAAAATAAATTATTAATAATAAAATTAGCAAAAATAACTTGAGAAGAATATTAAAAAAAACAAAGTTTCATAAAAAGAATAATAATACTTTTAATGAAATATATAATGATACGAATATGAAACAAAACTCATTTTTTGTCTTTTTTATTCTATTTTTGTGATATAATTCTTACCATTGTCAATAAAAAAAAATGTTTCCATTATTATTTGTGTTATTTTTATGTTTTTTATTTTTCTCGACTCACTATCAATTACTTCACAATCTTGTCTCTTGGGTTTTGCAAAGTATTTTGCTGTTTTTTGGTTCACCAGATTTTTTTAATATTTTTTATTTAGTAATATTTTTGTTTTTATTAATGAAATAGTTTACGAAGTTTAATTTAGTTTATATATTATTAAAATAAATATAATTGAATAAAAGCTTTATTTTTTGAAAAATCTTGAAAAATCCAAAAATCAAATTTTAAAATTTAATTCTAATCCATTTCAATTATTCCCTTTTCAAGTTTAAATTCTTTGCTAAATATAAATAAATTAGGACCAATGGGAGTAAGATGCAACAGTGTTCAACCAATCACCATCCAGAATTCATAACACGTGAGCAATTTGTAATAACATTTATTTTGTGCTTGTAAAATGGTGGTGAAAATCATTATTGTGATAGAAAGGGTAACAAATTATTTAAAAAATGAGAAGTTTTTGTTGTTATCAACCAATCAAAATAACCAAAGAATCAACAAAGAAGAAAAAATAAGCAAAAACTTATCGGAGAAAAAAAGGATAAATTAAAGAAAATACTAATCGAAGAAGAAAGTGGATAATTTATAATAAGCTTGAAATTATTCAAAAACTGAGTGATATTGTTAAAGGTAACGTTGTAGATTATATAAATATGTTTATTGTTTGGAACAATAAAAAACTCAAACATTAATCAAGCAATTGCAAAAAACTATCAATAATAATAATAATAATAATAATAAAAAAAATAAGCAATAATAATACGGAAAAAGAAGAGATAAGACAGCAATGTGAAGTATAATTCTTTCAATTATAGTAAACATTCTGAACATTGAAATCCGAGTAACGGAGAGTGATGTGTGTGTTTTTGTGTGTGTGTTTTTGTGTGTGTGTGCGTGTGTGTGTTTTTGTGTGTGTGCCTGTGTTTGTACGTATCTTTTATTTTTTTGTTTTCATTTATGCGTTTTTGTGATTATGCATGTTTTGATGGAAATAAATAGATGTTTCTTTTTCCAATCTTCACTTCTGCAATTATATACAAGTTCAATAATGTTCATGATGTATGTGTACATGTATGTATGCTTGTATGTATGTGCGTATGGATGTGTGGGAAAGTGTTGAGCACACTACCAGCAATGTTATAACTATCAAAATAAACATGCTACATACATTCCGACCATAAAAATTGGACACACACAAGAGCACACACGCAAGAACACACACACACACACAAACTCATACATTCATATGTGCTGATACAGCTGAAATTTATTTTTCAGCACACCGATAAACACACAAACAAAAATGTACATAAAAAACACATAAAAAGAAGAAATACAAATATAAAAAACCACACTTCATAAACATAATAAACAAATCTAAATGACCAAAACATACAAATAGACGAAAAGACAAAAACACACAAACACAAATTGACACACACAGACACAAACACATACTTATCGGGGTCAGAGGTTCTAGAGGGATGCATGCTAATTGAATTAGTTAGGAGGAGGAGGAGGTGTAGGAGGAGGAAGAAGAAGAGGAAGAAGAAGAAGGAGCAAGCTGGGCAGACGGGTGAATGGCGAACTTGAGTAAATATAAAGAGCTTTGAAGGAAAATTAAACAGCAAATACAATTATTTACATTTTTATTCTATTTTTTAAAATATCTTCAACCTCTCTGTGAATGTTTGTTTAAAAATTTTGAAAACTCATTCAAATTTGTTCTTAAAATTATTAATGTTCCAATGATTATCTTGAATTTCAAAACTTCATCCTAATCAACAGCGTTCCATTGTTATTAACATTGCTACATTTATAAACACCAAAACAATTTTATTGTATTAATTGTTGTTCCTATTATTTCCATTTTTATTATTATTATTATTACTATGATTAACAGCAGCATTAATAAAGATGTCGACGGGAAATTGATGTCCTACGTCACACTCCGGGTTGGTACGTCTTGGCCGGAAGTGTTTGTGTGTGTGTGTGTGTGTGTGTGTGTGTGTGTGTGTGTGTGTGTGTGTGTGTGTGTGTGTGTGTGTGTATAGGTGTGTGTTTTTGCATGCATTTGTATGTTTGTTTGCTTTTATTATATGTTTTAATTTTGGTTCCACCTCGCTTCAACATATGAATTCCCATTCCCATTCCAAACTTGAAGCATTCAAACAAACATCCAAAAATAAGTACAAATAGAATAATTATAAAAACGACTGAAGCACTTGGACAAGCAAATAAGAAGCGCGTGGGTAGGATTCGAACCCAGTGCATCCGGTTAAGAACACTTGTAAGAAGAAAATTTAATTTAACATTTCTCTATGGACTTGGAACAAATATTGTGTGTTTGGTTATGTCTGTTTGTTTCTGTTATGTGCGATGATTTCTCGTGCACCTATTACACAGTAGAAAAGCATATGAAGTGAAGTGATGTCTGTTTGTATGTGTTATTGTGTGGTTTTATTTGTTTGAAAATGCGTTTTTTAGAGCCACTTAAATGTATTTAATTAGCTTTTTTATACTTTTTTCAGTTTATGATGTTTAAACATATTTATTACCAAAATATCTCTAATTTCCATTAAGCTTAGCTTCGCCATAAAAGGTCTTCATAAATTATTATGTGTGAATTTACCTTTGATTTCATTTCATTTTTTTAATTTTGTTCATTTTATTTTAAAAAAATTTTTTGGTTTTGTTTTTGTTTACTTGTTGTATATGTTTGTTCTTTTCTGTATAATTATTTGTTTTTAGAACTGTTTGATGTATGTTTATGTGTTTCTCTCCCTGTCTTTAGAACATGTGTTTATTTTCATTTGTATGTTTGTTACTCTGTTAACTCATTTTTATGTTTGTTACTCTGTTAACTCATTTGTATGTGTTATTGTACATGTAACATACGTTGTATGTGTTATCTCACATGTTTATTATGTTTATGTGTTTAAATATGTTTCTATATGATATACAATTTTTAATGAGTTTAAATTTGTTAGATGGAGAATTGCTATTTTTCATCTCTTCCAGTATTTTTTTGTATTTCTTATTACGTTTATGTGTTTTGGTGTGTGTTCATGTGTTTTATTATATTCTTTTGTGGTTTAGCTTATTTTCATATCTCCTATCATGCTTATGTGGTTTTGGATTGCGTGAGCAGCGAATGGAACGTGGTACTTATAAAAATTGCTGTATTATTTTATAACGATTTTGCATTTTTACAACTAGAATTATTATTTTCATTATTTATTCAATAATTTTTCTGAAAATAAAAATAATGTTTATACTGTATTATTTTTTAGTTTAATAGTGGTTATTGATATAAGTTTGTAAAACTGTTTTCGTACTTTTTTAAAATCTTGCCAAAAAATCGCAAAATTTTGAAAATTTTCAAAAATCTTTGCTTCTAATCCTCATATAAGCAGAGCAAATACCAATGGAGACGATAAAACATGAAGCAAAGATAATTAAGTTTGGGCTTGATTGAAAAAGAATTTTTTTTTTCATTTTTGAATTAAAAAATTTTTTATTAGAAAAAAATATTATTAATGTGTAAAAAATTATTTTATTTAAAATATAATAAGAGTTTTCAGCATTTTTTACAATTTTGTTTTTTCACATTTATTATTTTATTGATATTATTTTATTATAAAAATTAAGCGCTACAAGAATATCGTGTCAAACATGGCCATCTACATAAGGAAGTAATTTCGAGCTGTAATGATAACTGTTATTATTATTGTTATTATTATTACTGTTATTATTCTTATAGTACTATTATTTTATTATTGTTTTTGAAAACTTTTCAATTTTTATTCATTGTTGTTGACAATTTAGACATTTTTGATTTGAATTTTGAAAATTGTGGTCTACATTATTTGAGATTGATTTTGAATGCTAATCAACTTTATTAGCCTTTTTAAAATTCAAAAATGAAAAATTCTGTCAGTTTAAAAGCAAAAAAATTTTTTTCCGATTTATTTCAAAACTGAGGAATTTTAACATTAAGAATATACATGAAAATAAAATGATTTAATTAAAATGTATCAAATGGGGTTTTGTTGAAAGCATGATTTAAATATGGAGATGATGATAATGGCGTTGGTGGTGGGTTGACGAAGATATGATAATAATAATAATATCAGGGTTTTAAACCCAATTTTTTTTCAATTTTTGTTGAATATCTAGAAAATGTGAACAATTTATGGAATACTAGAAAAATTAACTATCGAATACTGATTATTGAAATGTGATCGTCAATTGATAAAAAAGTAAGTAAGAATCTTTCAATGATTTGATCGATAGAGTTGTCAAATTGAACAATTTTTTAGTTGAGATTTTACTTATTTTTTTAAAAGTTAGTTATTATACTTCAAATTAATTAAATTTCAATCAAAAATTGATTCTTAAATTTTTGATTTTGACGAATTATCTTAAAATGTTTTTTAACATCAATGCACTTTTACAAATGCAACAAATAAAATGGGAAATCAGCTAACGGCAATCGCCCCATCGCAAGTCTTACCAGCGGAACAGTATTTAAACGAGTTTCCTCATTTAGAATACATCAAAAGTCTCGGTAGCACAAGGTTCTTCAAAGTAGTCAAAGCCCGTAGTGAGGAAGGGCTAATGGTGGTGAAAATTTTCGTCTTACATGATTCCACACTGCAATTAAAACAACATGAAGACCAAATTGAAGATGTGAAAAGACAACTAGATTTAACTCCGGAGTGCAAGCCCTTCCAAGAAGTTTTGAAATCAGACAAGTGTGTTCTCTTGGTGCGGCAGTACATTCAATACAGCTTGTATGACCGCATCAGCACACGACCTTTCCTTACTTTGACAGAAAAAAAATGGATCGCTTTCTTGCTTCTTTGTGCAGTGGAGAGCTGTCACAAGCTGAACATCTATCATGGAGACATCAAATCAGAAAATGTTTTAATTTCTGCATGGAATTGGTTGGTTTTAGCAGACTTTGCCACTTTCAAACCAGTTTTTCTTCCTCATAACAACCCGGCTGATTTTTCTTTCTACTTTGACACATCTCGCAGACGAACATGCTACATTGCTCCTGAAAGATTCATGAACAGTGCCTACAAGCCCTCAGAAGAAACTTTTGACACTAATGATGCAGGAGAATTAACAGAAGAAATGGATGTGTTCTCAACAGGGTGTGTTTTAATTGAACTTTTCACTGAGGGGCTTGCTCCATTTGATTTGAGTCAGTTACTAGCTTTCATTTGTGGAGAGTACACACCAGACAAAGTGATACAGAACATTGAAGACAAGGGGGTTCAGCAACTAGTGTGCCACATGACACAGAAGGACCCCCACAAAAGATTCACCATTGAGGGCTACTTGTCCCTCCATCGAGGCTCAACATTCCCCGAGTGTTTTTACACTTTTCTCAGACCATACTTTCAAAGGTTTGCATGCTCACCATTGCTGTATGCAGATGAAAGGATCGAGCGAATCCATCGAGATTTTAAACTTCTTGTGCACAAGACAAACTTCCCCAAGGAGAAAGAAAATTTTCTTATTGTTCTCTCTCTCATCACTTCATGTATTCGCAAATTACTTCTATGTCACTCCAAACTCCTTGCTCTTGACCTCCTTCAAAGATGTTCCCACATAACCTCATCTGATATCATTCTCGATCGTCTCATCCCATACATCCTCTTCTTCATCAATGACATTTTCCCAATTGTCCGATCTCAAACTATTGACTGCTTACTTCATTGTCTCAAACAAGTAACATTCATCCCTGAGAGTGAAAGTAATATTTTTATTGAGTACTTGTTTCCTTATTTCTTATCACTCACTTCTGATCGCAGTCTTCATGTCAGAGTTAAATTTGCTAAAAACATATGTAGCATTGCTCAGGAAGCTTTAAAGTTTCTGGAACTTTCCAAACAAAATGACTCAAAACTTCAAGAATCAACTAAACAAAATGACTTGCAAATCGATGATAGCCACAAAACAAAAGATAATAAAAAAGAAAATAAAGAAAATATCAACAAAAATTCATCTACAACAACCAAAAATGAAAACTTCTCAACCACCAACATCACCATCACAAACCCACCCTCTTCAACAACATTTACAGAAGAATACAACATAATAATCGACTTCATTCAACAACGAGTAGCTCAAATCCTCTCCGACAAAAACAACAACGTCAAAATTTCCCTCTTACAAAACAACGTCCGCCAACTATGTTACATCTTGGGACGTCAGATTACTAATGATGTTGTCTTCTCCCACATCATCACATACCTGAACGACAAAAATGATTGGAGGATTCGAGCAGCCTTCTTCAAGTAATTTTTTTGTCTGCTTATATTAATAGATATAGATTTAATTCAGTATTATGTTGTTATAACTTTAGTGTCAATGTAAAATTAATGCTATGTAATATAATGCGGTATTTATAAAGCGCTTTTCCTTATAGACCAAGGCGCTTGCCACAAATTCAATGTAGCGAAAACACACTGGAACTGTTAATTGTCGGCCCACACGGGACCGAACTCGGTAACTTCAGTCTAATGCTCTACCTCTGAGCTATACGGGCCATCAATAATAAACTTCAATTTTGTTACTAGTAGCTTTAATATTGGTTAATTGGTTAAACGTATTAATTAATAATTTATTTATTAAATGTTATTAATTCGTTAATGTTAATTATTATTATTATTGTTATTATCAGATGTGTACCTGAGGTGCTGAATTTCCTTGGCTGGCAGGCATCTAGCATCATAAGTCCTCTTCTTCTACAAGGTAAGCTATTGTTATGTTTGGTCTCATGAGAGCATACCATGGTCTGAAGTTACTGATAGTGGGTGCCTGATGAGGAGGATAGAATCAATGATATTGGGGTTGAACTCATTGGAAATATATTTCGTTTAAAAATAATTGAAGATAAACTATCAACTTTCATGTTTAAGCATTTAGAATATTTAAAAAAATTGTATTGAAAAGAGTATAAAAAAATTTTAAAATAAAACAAAATGGTTCATAAATTTTTTGACTCATGAAGCTTCTCCATTCACTGATAAATAATCATCAGACTTGAATTGCGAGCTAATTAACTAATAATTGATTCTGTTTTATCTTATCTTATAGTTATGAGGTGACTTAGATCAATAAAAATCTAAATAATAATAATATTCTCACAGGACTGAACGACAAAGAAGACTTTGTGATTACGGCGGCCTTGGACTGTTTCAAGAATCTTCTAGCATACAAGTGCTTAAAAAAGTCTACAATACTAGAAATTAGCAAGGATTCTATACCCCTTCTGTCGCACCCAAATGAATGGATCAGAGATAGTGCTGTGTCGGTGACCACTCGGCTATCGGAGCATTTAGACGCGGTTGATTTTAGATGCTATATAACACCGATGTTGAGAAAGTTTTTTAACCAAGAACCTCAAGATTTCACTGATAAGATGTTACTCATGTACCTGCTCAAGAAACCTTTGAGAAAGGATATCTACCAACAAATAATCACTCACAAAGGTCATCAGGTCATTGACCCCCTCGGAAATCCTATCGAACACGTGCTTCGTAGGCTTGGTGACGTCACAGTGGATGACCTCCAAAACATCAAGGTGATGAAGAAACATCTGACGAATCGCCACCACGTCAAACAAAACGAGACGGTGAAGGATGAGTTAGTGGAGGGGGTGGTGGAGTTGGAGTCTGGGTGTGTGCATGTGGTCAACATTGATGTGGTGTGTTCAGTGCCCTCTGGAGTGGGTAGTTTCAACAAACAAAGCAAGAAATCCAAGACTCAAGAGATCAACGAGGATTGGAAGCAGATGTTCTCAGACACCACTTCATCCCTCCCTCCAATCACCACCCCAATCGACACGTCATCTACCCCAGCTGACGTCATATCCCCCCCATTGAAAAAAAACCTCAAATTCGTCAAAGCTACCTGCAAAAAAGACTTAGAAAATCTCTTAACTTCTGTGAAGAAATCGCAGGCTGAAGTTCGCTTCTTTGCCGATCCACCCTTGTCCTCCCACTGGGAGCCTAAGGGAATCCTTGTGGCACACATCCATGAGCACAAAACTTCTGTGAACAGGATGGCAACCAATAAAAATCAACTGTTTGCTTCCTGCTCCAATGACGGCACCCTCAAGGTAGTTAACAACTGTGTGTCTTTATGATGTTTAATTATAAGTTTATAATATATGTGTGTGAGCTCAAATTGAAACACCTGACTTATAAGATTTTGGTTGATGGAGCTTTTTTAATTTCAAAAAAATTATCCTCAGCTAGTTCTTATATTTTCAGTTCATGAATACTTTTGTTAAGCGTGAGCAATGAACCTAATATGCACAAGCATCCACCAAAATAAATTTCTATCGAAAAAATAAAAAAGACAAATTTCCTTTCATCTTCACGTATTTGGTCATTGAAGATACACTAAACTACAGTTACCAAAAACATAAACATCTCTCTGCCTTCTTACACAATAACATCCAACCAACACACAAACCTACCCCACCTCACACACACACACACACACAAACACACACACACATCCCCCACCTCAAACACACACACACAGATCTGGAACATAGACAAGATAGAATCAAAGAGCAGCAAGAGCGTGATGACGTACAACAAGTTGAAGGGTCAGTTAAAGACATTGTGCTTCGTTGGAGGTGATCTGGTAGTTGTGGCCTCTGACCACACCAGTCTGCATGCCGTAGACGTCAGTGAGTGTTGTTGCTGTTGTTGGTTTTGTTATTCTTGTTTTATTTTTTTCTTTTTTCAAGTTATTATTATCACCATTTTTATTATGCAGCTATGAGCAAAGAACAGTCAGCACGACACATCGACACACATTCTCAAGTAGTCGATGTCAACTACATGGAGAATCAAAGGGTGAGCTTAACAATAATAATAATAGGAATAATAAAAATAATATGAATAATTTTTAAAATAATTTTAATATATTTTTCAATAAGTTTCAAGTAAATGAACATAATTTTAATTAATACTGAGATTATAATTACTAGTAACAGTACTTTTAGAAATTTTAATAAAACTATTAATAGTATAATTATTTGAGAATTAAAATTTTTTAGGTGACTTGCCTAGCAACGGCGCACGGCTCATTGCTAGGGTGGGATGTAAGGATGGATGGATGGGCCTGGAAAATGAATACAGATCCAAGATTGGGGCTGATTACGTCATTCGATGCTCACGTGGTACATCCCTGTTTAACTCTGGGAACTTCTTCCGGTCACCATTGCGTTTGTGACGTCAGATTCCTACTGCCCATCAACAACTTCAACCATCCTTTCAGTTGGTACCATATGGCTGATGTATTAGTTGGTGGATAGATGAGAAGATATAGAGTATATAGAATATATATACATGTAATCCATATTAATTCATCCAGTTATTAATTAAGTGTTTTGTTTAGCTTTAATTCAAATTTAATCACTAACACTTTCTATATGTATGTGTGAACAGAGAGCAAGGTGACGAGAGTGGTGGTGGACCAATCACAACAGAGTTTGGTTGTCAGCAGTTACCATGGAAACAACGAGATCTGCTGGTGGCAAGCTGAGTCAGGTACGCGTCAGAAGGTCTTGTGGGCTAGTTCGGCCCCCTGCCTCACAAATCAGGCATCCAACCGCCATTTTGTAAACAACTTTCTGTTATTAAATGACCGAGTGGTTATATCTGGTGGCACAGATATGCGCATAAGGTTTTGGGACTTACAACGACCTTCTTCCTCTTACGTCATTTCCGGTCCTGCAAACCAACCAGGCGTGATGTATCAATCCAAATTGGTTGAAGCCACCCAAGTCATACAAGAAATACAAAAACCCTCAAAAAAACAACAACAATCTATTTCCTCTTCTTCTCTCCAAGAAGCAGACGAAGATTGCCTCTACTCGTGGCACGTTTCAGTTGCTCATCGTGACGTCATTTCCGATCTGGCCATTCTCAATCAGTCACAGCCATTCATCATTTCCTCGTCACGTGACGGGATCATAAAAGTCTGGAAGTAACCTGAACTCTATTCACTCCATGATATTAAATTTTTTTTTGTTTTGATGCAGGTATTATTGGCATTTCAATTAATTTTCGTATATTTTCTGCAAAAGCGCATGTTATTTTACATATTAAAGATTTGTGCTTAAGAGCATTGAAAAGATGAAGAGACTATTACTATCCCACTAGAGAGCCACTTTTATATTGTTGACATCATAATGTTTTTATCATTTTATTGTTATCATTATGTCATCATCATCCTATATTTAGAACTTTTTCTCTTACGTCATCCTAAACTATAAACGCGAGATTAGTATTGATAAGATATATTAACTTCATAGTTATCCTATTTTTCATCGATTTATCTTTTATTATTCTCATTATGATTTTAGTGTTATTCATATAGTCATTAATAGAATATTTCATTTTTATGATTACTATTATTATTCTGGTTAACAAAACTGGGTTGGTAATCCATTTGACCAACCAACGGTACACAAACCTTAAAATGTTTATTTAATTTATTATTATTTGATTTATGCTTATTATTTTTATTATTATACTAATTTGTCATTATTATTGTTATTTTGTTCATTTATTATCGCCTGCAGATGTTTACATCATGTGACATTCCTCCACTTCCGTTACATTATCTTTGTTTTTTTATATTATATTATTCTTGTGTTTCAGGTTTATGTTGGAAATTATGCAATAGTAAGGTTTAATGATAGTCAAGTTGATAATTATATGGATATAATTTCAGAACACTGGTTAGTTTATTTAGATACGGAGCTTTTCGTTAACAAAGTAACATCTTCAAGTATATCTTCGTATCTTAATGAACTAACCAGTGTTCTGAAATTGAATTCATTTTATTGTTTGGCTTATGAAAAATCATCAAGTTGATAATTATAGTTCATTATTTTTTCCCATAATTATAAGATTTCCATTTTATGTTGCGCAAATTTATTTATAGTTAAATAACAATTTGTTATTCATAATATAAATTTATTTATTAATTTGATAACTTATGACGTAACGATGGTGTAACACAAGCTTATGTTGATAGTATGTGCTTATAATGAGAAAAAATCTCTAAAAATAACTTTAATACGTCATCACCATCATCATGTGTTATCCAGAAAAACCTCAACATTTTTTGGTTTACATGCAACATTAATTAAGTCCCTGTATCACTATCATTACCAAATACTCAAGTTTACCACACAGTGGACAGACTCTACGACAATGGCCCATCATGTAGTGTTATCTGATATTGCTACTATGTTACTTTTCAATGTTGTTTTTAGTTTCTTAATTATTATTCATTATTTCAATTAAATTTTTTTTACAAGTTTTAATATCATCAAATTTTTTTTGCTGATATTATTATTGTTGTTATTATTAGCCTCGTTTTTATTGGATCAGTTACTGACATAATACGGAATAGAAATGACTTCTTCATCGTTGGTCATTGATATATCAGCAAAATAAAATGAAAATTTTTTCCATCTAATTATAATGATCATTGAAACCTTGTTACTTTTTCCTAATCGATCCTGCCATCCAGGCATGCTGGCGGGGAAACAGACGCAAAACTATAATGATTAACGTTATCATTGGATTATTAATTATTAACGGTTATAAAAATTGTTTTAATCTTATATTTTTCTTTATTTGGAATATAATCACAATTATTATTCTATTGTTAATATAATATTTTTAAAAATTCAATAGTCAATAAGTAAGTCAACCATTTGATCGCCCCTATCTGGCGTTTCGGTTGCGCAATTGATTGGTTCCACAGGGCGCTTCTCCACGTGGACTATTAATGTAAACTCCTAGAGTAAATGAATTGTTTATTTGCTGACGTCATGACAAGCGAAAAGTGACATGCACAAATATGAAGAAGTGGTAACAAAAAAATAATAAAGATAGAGTCTAAGCTAGAATGGGAAACAAGGACATAAGCATTAGAATTGATGGTTTATTCAAGCCGAAGTGGAACAACTAAATTATTGAACACTGAATTTTTTCGTTATTTTCGTTAGCAGTGTAGCGTTATCATGAAAACACTGCTAACGAAATAATTTGTGCTGTGTTGAAAACATTTAGTGTTCAAAAATTTAGTTATTTAAATTAATAGTAGTAATTGAAGACAATAATAGTAATAATAATAATAAACAGTAAATATAATAATAACAATAAATATAAAAATTAGTATAACTCTCAAGTAGATGAAGATAAAGGCTAAAAACTAAAAAGATGCTGCAAATAAACATAAATCATGAATAAAAACAATTCAAAATTCATCATTAAAATTCTTAAAATATAAATTTGAATATATATTAATTAAAAATTAAATTAATAAATACATGAAATAAGTAAGTATAAAAAAGGAATATTTTAAGCCATCACATTCATCAAATAACAGACGTAAGCAATTGCCCTTCAATGATTTTTCTTATTTAATATTTCACTCTATCGAATAAAACACATCGGTTTTATATTATCCAATGGAATGAACAAAACGAAGCTTTGGAATACTTTGAACTAAACTTTCTTTCTGATCTGATGAAAAATAAATACTAGTCTCGTTATTTTAAATTTTAAGAAATAATATAAAAAAAACAGAGTATTTTTTTTGAGGGAGTAAAAATAAAAAATGGACATTCATGTATGTTTGAAAAAAACAAAAATGCACGCACCTTGATGCTAATGAATACGTAATGATACACCTATATAATTTATATAATAAGAATTTAAAAATGAGATCAAAAAGATGATATTGAGAAAATCATCAAAACCCGTTTGAAACTTTAAACATTTACATTGAAAGAAATGGTAATGAAAAAGATTATAGTGATAAAAAAATATATATATCGCTAGTAATGAACATAAGTTTATGCCTAAATTGAGCGAATGAGCAAAACAATAATATGAAAAAAAACAAAAAATAAAATACAAAATGGAAAGAAAACAAAAAAATATTTAAAGAAATGGTGGAATAAGTGAAAAATAAATCGGTATAAAAATAAGTTTGAACATAATTTGAAATTCTACATCGGAATTGAGCAATACGAGTGGAAACAATCGGAATAAAACCTTTATTAAAAATAAAAAAAACAACAAATAAAAAAAATGAAACAAAAAAACTACAATGATAATAACTTTGAAACAAAATCAATAAAAATATGACTATAGAAAAAATAAAAATTGAAAAAAATGAATTAATATCAAGCAAACGTGAAGAATATCATGCAGAACAATTACAATAATGAAAAAATCAATAAAACTGACAGTTGACGATAATATATAATAATAAAAACAAAAATAAAAAGATGATTATGAATAAAAAATGAAATCATCAGGTGATAATTTTAACTTTAATAATAATAAGCAATTTTGATAGCATATTATGGAAGGTGGTGGGAGCAACAAAAAAAAAACGAAAAAATCAATGATAAAGAATATATGAATCATCCTAATAAGAATAATAATAAACAAGAACCAACGAAAAACTATTCTTCAATACATATGAAATAATAATAAACAATATGATGAAAAATGATTCACAATAACAGCTGACATAAGAATGAGGACATTAGCAATGACAACAAACATAAAACGACCAGGATGAACTGCGCATCAGCCACTTCACAAAGATCACCTCGGATAACAATTAGAGGGAACTAAGTTTGATGTGAAGGATGATGAGGTGAAACTCGGCTATGTGGATCAAATGGTAGGTAACTACTCGATTGCCATTACTTATAGCGTGCTGCGTCGGAAAACTAAGATGTCATCGAGAAGTATGCTCTGGAAGAGACTAAGCCTACACATGAGCTCAGTAGCATGAGGCTGTATCCAGTATTAAGTTTTGATATCGAGAATGCCGGTGGCTTGGTGCTGGCAGCATTTAGACTGCATGAAAGAATTGCAGTTGGCGCACTCAACTGAAAAGGTGATCCAAGTATAATATGGCAACTGTCATCAAGAAAGATCTAAAAAGAGGACTTTTGAACGTGGAAGGAGCGTAAAATTTGACCTAGAACAGAGAAGACGAAAAAAATTTCCGTTCCAAAATATGTCTTGGAGGCTGCCTCTAATACGAGAAATGATAAATATTAATAAAACAAGAACTCAACTAAAAACAGCCTAGAACGACGAAAATTTAAAAAACAGAACTCAAAGGGTTAACTTCATCAACTGACTTGATAATGTGAGTCCGACTTCATTTGAAATACTAATACATCAATAATCTCAACAAAGTAATTATAACAAGCATAGCAAAAAAATAGCGACAGAAATTTGAAGAGATAAGCAGAAAAGAGTTTTCGCTGATACAAAAATTTTATTTTTTTATTCTATGAACACAATTTATTATTCATATTATTATATAAAAAAAACATTATTTTTATTATTATGTGAAAAAATATTTATTTCTATAATTATATAGCCAACATTCTTAACATTATATAGACAAAACTCATAATTTTTCTATCATTATTACTATGAAAATTTATATAAATTTATTTCTCATTAACAAACGGAAAAGACAGCTGAGAAGCAAAATGAAAAAATAGAAAATTTTTCAAATATCGCTTTGTGGGATTTGATATAGTGAGGTTTGGTGTAGTGTTTTACTTCATAAAACATCCATGGGAGAAATTTTAATACATTTAAACTTAAACTATAATTTGCGGCAAATGTGGCATCACCATAAAACATTAGCATCTGCTAAATAATTATAGTCTAAATTTCAATGTGTTAAAATTACTCAAATTAATGTTTTAGATAATTTATATTACTACTCATATATTATTGAATGTAAATAAAAATATTAATTTTAATTTTTATATTAGTTTTATTATAAACTTTTCACATAATTTTTAGAATTTTTTAATAGAAATTTTTCAACCTTGATTCAAACGTTACTTCAACTTAGTCTTTCATGCCGTCTTGAATTTCTGATACAAAAGGCTATTTGATTGATCGGATGGGGTTTTACCAATATTATTAATATAATAATACAACAAAAAAAATAATAAAAACGAGAGTTTAAACACCGTAATTTACACTGCAACGCCAACAATGAAAACAAAGATAACATTTAGAATAATAAATTAATATTTAAAAAATAATTAACATTTTAATTAATAAAAACAATAACAATAAATTATTGTTTTTGCATCATAAAGCAATATTCGCGAGACGAGTATTATTAGTGGAAATAAAAAATTTACTGCAGTAATTTAAAAAAACCTACTCTCCTTAACAAATAATGAATCAATATAAATATATTATTAATATTATTAAACCATTAATTTTATCAATATTATTCTTATTATTATTATTGATATTGTTTTTAATCATATTGATATTATTCCCATTAATTCTACCCTTATACTTACTATTATCAACACTACCCTTATTTTTTTTGATAATATATTATTATATTTATTATTAACTACACTTATAGATCGACGCCATCGGAATGCAACTCGACATAAATGATGAAACTGATCACCACCACCAACATCAACAAGACTACCACACTAGCCACGTGTAGAAGTCCCGTGGAACTTGTTATTCTATTATTATTATTATTATTTTTATTATTGAATGGGTTGTTGAAGTTGTAATTACTGTACGGATTAATATTGTTGCTGAAACTGTTGTTATAATTGAGATTGTTGGTATTGTTGTATAGATTGTTATTTTTATTATATATATTATTGTTGTTATTGAATATATTGTTGTTGTTAGTAAAATCATGTTCTTCAAAAAGTGGCTTGGGCTGGTGACGAAAGATTCGTCTGTGTCTAGCGGAAGAAGATGAATCCTGCGTTTCTATGGAAACGTGGCCATTTTTATAGATATTTTCCGAGTTATCCTGATGGTATTTGGTGTCTTTCGCTCTCAGAAAAGCGGAAGGATCGTGGTGGAAGCTGTCGAATAGGGAGAACGAGTTGTTGAGATATTTGTTGTTGGTGACGTTGTTGTTGTTGTTGTTTATGTCCGGTTCGTACTGACCGCTGTGGCTGAAGTCGTCTGAGTATAAAAAAAGTAACAATAACAATCACGAAAATAATAATAATTCAAATTATAGTAATAAAATCATAACATAAATAAATTGATAAAACTTTCTCTTTCACTAATAAAACCATTACAACTAAAATTTAAAAAAACTAAAAAAATAAAAACGTTAACCACATCTAATTTTTATTATTATGATTTAATTATTTTTATTATTATTATTTAATTATTTTTATTATTATGATTTAATCATTTTTATTATTATGATTTAATTATTTTTATTATTATGATTTAATTATTTTTATTATTATGATTTAATTATTTTTATTATTATTATTTAATTATTTTTATTATTATGATTTAATTATTTTTATTATTATGATTTAATTATTTTTATTATTATTATTTAATTATTTTTATTATTATGATTTAATTATTTTATCATTTCTAATATTATTGCAGAGCACCGTGATAGAGGGGCTGGGGGGATGAAGACCTCGATATGTCCTCCATGGATCTCCAGTTGCCTCCGTGCCTGTAGTTGTTGAGGCTGTCCACTGGTGGTGATGATGAGTGGTAGTGGTAGTGATGATAATTATGATGGAGATGATGGAAAAAATACTAATGGAAATAATAATAATAGCTCACAGCTCTCTTGAGACAGGCCGATCTGGTTGAAGGTGGCAGGCACGGAACCTGACCTGAGACTCGAGCACCTCTGTGTGAAGAGTGGATTGGCTGATGTCCTGATGGGAAATAATAATAAAAATATCAATTATAGTAATAAGAATGATAAAAATATCTAATTTATTATTATTTTCACCTATATTAGTGCTAAAGTATTATGATAAGACTATACTTACCTAAAATTATAGCTTTTTTTGCTTAATAAATGCCCTAAAATTCTCTCAAATCGACGTTAAGCATTGGTGAATATTGCTTATAAGATGTCTCTGATAAGATCCATATTACCATTATTATTATTGTTATTATTATTGTTATCATTTCAAACACAATTATTACCATTATCATTGCTATAGTAATAATAAAAAAACAATAATTATTATTTTTATTATTATAGACATATGACCACCTGATGAATCTGGGTTCATCTCGATCATGAAACTCCATGCGGTATGTCTCCTTCTCACAACGACCACTGGTGATGGTGTGGTGGTGATGATTATGATGATAGTGGTGTGGTGGTGGTGTTTATGATGATAGTGGTGTGGTGGGGATGATGGTGGTGTGATGATGAGGATGATGATAGTGGTGTGGTGATGATGATGGTAGTGATCATTATGATTATTATAGGCATGTTAGAGTGGGTGTTATTTTAGAGAGAAATTTTTGCATACACACATACCTGAACTTGAATCTTGATGACCTGGAGAACACACCACCCCCTGACACCACTTTGGGGACATGCTTCGCTGAGTCCAACCTGTGTGATGTGGAAATGTAGGTGTGTTTAGATATGGATTGGTGTGGAAATATGGTGGATGTCTGGGTGTGTTTAGACTTTCCTTAATGTTATATTGTCTTAAAGAATGGTGTTTAGAATTTCCTCGATGTTTTTTTTTTGTTTAAATGGTGGTGTGTGACAGAAAATAATTGTGTGTGTTAATTCTTAGCGAATCTAAGGTATACTTATAAGCGTTTTGACTGTAATGTATGATGAAGCTTGCGTGCATGCAAGTCCTTGAAAACAATACTTATGTACACTGAATTATTAATCATGTTCCTAAATGTAACTCCGTGTGTGTCATTGTTTATGGGTGAGTGAATCCTCATAATAACATAAAGCCTGGCTTTAATAGTGATGAAACAAATGAGTGAAGTGAAAAGAAATAATATTTTGTTGAAAAAATCAAATTAAATCTATGATTAGTTAAAAACTCAAAAACCCGCTCCCAAAATGGATAGTATCAAAAATAAAAAAAGAGTAACTAAATAAGAAAAAAACTAAATTCCCATCAGCCCAAACAAAGATCAACAAAACCCAATGAAACAAAAGAAAGAACTAAAAGAAGGACAAGGAGGAGGTAAAAAAAAAGGAAACATAAGAGCATCCGTACACACACACACACACACACACACACACACACGCGTACTTAAAAAAAGTTTTAGACACAAGTGTAAAAATATTCGCAAAACATTAATGCCCCTCTTATCACCATTTTTTGTTGTCTTTCCAACATTAGCATGGGTTAAAAACACACACACACACACACACACACACACACACACACACACACACACACACACACACACACACACACACACACACACACACACACACAAAGACAGACGTAAAGAAGCACTGTTGCTCAATAGCACATCTCCATAGATGCTTGCAAGATTTCAGAGTGGGACACTTGTATCCAAATACGTGCCTCCTCTTCGTGACGCCAAGTGGGTTGGTGGTGTTGTTATTGATTTTGTTTCCAATGAATTTATTTTATTTCTTACATTGTTTGTTTATTCATTTTTAATTTTATCTTATTTTTTAAATTTATATTATTTTTTTTTCGCATTAATTTTAGTAATGCTTTTCAAGGAATTTTATTATCTATTTAATATAAACTAGCATTAAAAACAAGTATTTATATATATTTTTCAACAAAAACACCAAATAAAAAGCATTTTAATACATTTATTATCAACATCTATAATCTTCGATAAATTTATCCTTATCGTAAAACTTTAGCAGAAAAGTTAAATCGTAACCATGGTTATGCAGTAATTCAGACTTTGAATTACTGAAACTACAATTTCCGATAAGTAAAACCCTACCATAAGACATTGGTAACTAATTTATCGAAAATTTTAGATTTCAAATAAATTGTATCTATAAAATCTTCATTTTTGAAGAAATGAACGAAAAACTGTTATCAGTATTGTTTTCATATTAATATTGCTATTAACTTTATCTTTGATTGCTTATAATATTGATTTCCCACGTACATATATATTGATTAATTTTTTTTAACTATTACTAGTACTATTAGTATTTTATTAGTATTACTATTAGTATTGTATTGATTTTTTGTTATCAATCATCATCCTTGTTATTATTGGCTGATTATTCCATTTATATCATTGTTTAATTTTAATTATTATTATTTTTATTATTTTGGTAGTTATTATTGTTGTTGTTTTTTATTAAATTAGTTGATAGATACAACTATGAGGTAAAACTAAACCAAAAAAAGTATACAAAAAACCATCAATGTTATTTTCAGATATTTCTCTTAATGAGATTATTCTTACTATTATCATCATCATCATTTTTTTCATTATAAAACTATGCTTGTTATTTTTATTATTACCATTATTAGTCTTGTTATCATCACTAATAAATTTATAATGCAATGATTACGAGTTGCTGGAAAGATGGGGCGATTAATGGCGGAGAAACAAGACCTATTTATTAATATGGTATTACTATTATTATTATTAATAATATATTATTATTATTATTATTATTATTATTATTAACCAGCATAGGTTGGCCTGAGTCAAACAATCCTGTTCCTTTCTGTTGAAAAATTTATCACAAAAATGATTATCGTTATAAGTAATAGAATAACATTATTTTATTAATACTGCTGTTAAAACTGATCCAGTGCTTTAAAAGCAAATTCCATTTGAATATTACGCGCTCTATAGATCTTAATAACAACAAAAATAATAATAATAATAATAATAATAATTGTTATTATTGAGACCTCTTGTATAGTGACGTGTACAATAAACATCTTGCCTTCAAACGTGATTTTCTTCACCTGCGGCCTTCAGTGGTGGCGGGAGTAGAGGTGTGAGAAATTTATGTATTAGAAACGATCATAATAAAAATGATATTATATGAAAAAATCCTAAATAATTTAGAGAACATAAAATATTATCAATATTACTACAATTACTACTAATAATAACAAAAATAATTTTATTGATTTATTACATACATTTATAAAGCTATAATAATAACAACAATAATAACAGTCACATCACTCACCACGTGAATACCCTAGTCTTCTTGACCCCTTGAAAAGTCACCACACCCAAATGGTTGACCCCTAAATAGGTCAGGTTGCCATTGTTGTCCTGTGGGCGTATCGTGGAGGGGGTAAGGGTGGAGTTGGGGGTGGACATGAGAATATCGGAAAAAGAATAAAAATTATTGTGATTTATTCAAAACACAAAAATTGATTATGATGGATGGAGTATACCATTAATAAAAAAAAACAAGCAATAAAATATGTCACAACTAAAATGAAACATAACCACTGAGAAGAACACAAAAATATTAAATGGAGGTGATAAAAATACAACAACCTAGCAATACACACAGACAATAAAAACCATCTCGACTAATAATACACACCACACAATAAACGATACAAACCCTCAATGATAAAATGATTCGAACCTTAACAGGATGAGGGTCGATACCATATGTGTCGAGGGTGGCAGACTTAAGTAGGAACTGTAGCTCCACTTCTGCTGCTGTGTTCCCTCTATGTGTGTTTGCGTGTTTAGATTAATATGTGTATGTTTCTGGAATGGATTTATTCAAGTGTTTGCAAAAAGGCATACATTACAAAAAATAAAAACTGCACACACACCCACTTACGCTAATGAAGCATGCATTTCAGCGATTTTTTCTTCTTGTTTATGTGATTGCTGAGGTAGCATCTTGAACTTGCTAACGTAATCCATCGGATGGGTGGAGCTGTCGTAGTCCCCCATTTCGGCTTTGTTGGTATGATGATAAAATAATAATGGTGACAAAAAAAATAATCATTAAATTGTAAAACAATCATGGAGTTTTGGGAAAAATAATGGATAATGCTATAAATATTATTGTTATTTGAATCACACTTTTATCAACTAAATATAAGTTTGTATACTTGATTATTAGGATTCAACCTATGAGAAGCTTTACGTTATTATTCAGTTTATAAAAGTGTTCGATTTGAATTTTTTTTGTTAATAGGTTAGTTTAGTTAATCACGTTTTACTATTGTTGTTAGCATTTTATTATTGTTTTTATATTTACACTGGATGATGAAAGCAGCCAAGAGGTTGGCATCATTCTGAGAGCACAAAAGGCGTCCATGATGCAGGTCTCTACGCAGTTGTAGGAAGATGAAATATCTGTGTGTGTGTTTGATTAAAAAAGAGGCCAAAAATGCATGCAGAAAAGCGCTCAATGATTGGTGGGAAGAGAAAGCTAAAGAAGCAGATTTACAAGCTAAAATGAACAATAAAAATGCTCGTGGTGGGTCAATTCTGAAATCTCTCAAAATAACTAACAATCTAAAATAAAATATGTCCATAGAATTCTAGACGCAGACAATAAGACAAAATTAATTGAATCTTCATCAAAAATAAAGTTATTTTGAAACGAATGCAAACGCAAATTCAACTGTTACCCACAGTTAATGATGATTTTCCTCTTCCAAAGATGAGTCTTGAAGATGACTTGAAAAAACTTCTCGCCTTACCCCCAACAAAACCAGAACTAGAAACAGCTTTTAAACAATGCAAATCGAACACAGCTGCAAGAATCGATGATCTGAGCTCAAACATGCTCAAACTGGGAGCTGAAGCTACGGTAAACTGGCTGAAGATAATCTCAGATCAGATATAGCTGAAAGAAACAGTGCCAGCTGAATGGAGAAAACAGATCATTGTCCCAATCTACAAAAAAGGCAGCAAATTGGAATGCACAAACTACCGGGAAATTTCACTATTGTTGGTGGCAAGCAAGGTTGTTGGTAAGGCCATATTGAACAGATTGAAACACGTGTTGAATACCCAACTTGAAGAAAACCAATGTGGCTTTCGTCCAAAAAGAGGATGCTGTGATCAGATATACGTGGCAAGAATGCTGATACAGAAAGCCCGAGAATTCAATAGACCACTATATTCTTGCTTCATCGACCTACAAAAAGCGTATGATTCGATAAATAGGGAAGCACTGTGGAAATCTCTTAGAAGATCCTTCAGCATTCCAGAGAAGATCATTCGCCTCCTACAAGCCTTGCACCACAACACAACAGGAATCATTCGAGCAGAAGAGCAAACATCTGAGAAGTTTTCAATCAATGTAGGAGTAAAACAAGGAGATGTCCTTGCCCCAGTCCTCTTCAATCTCTTTCTCGACGCAGTGACACGAATTGCAATGAACAAGAATCCTGATGAAGGTGTTTCACTAGAGTATTGCCCCAATCCTATTCAATTACCGCCATAAATTGAAGCAAAAAATAATGATACAGAGTCTGGCATACGCCGATGATATAGTTTTGGTAAGCAGCAACCTAGATGATCTGAACTGCCTAGTACAAACTGTCAACCAAATTTTCAACAACTTCGACATACAATTGAATTTGGCAAAAACTAAGTACATGCATATGATTCTTGAATCAAGCCAATCTATGACACACCAAACCCCAATGAATATAGAAATAGTCAATAATTTTAAATATTTAGGAAGTATATTATCAAATAATAGTTCAATTGAAGAAGATATCAATAATAGGTTAAGTAAGGCTTCAAAGGTTTTCCAGGGTTTAAGTAGGTTAATATTGTATAAAACATCAATAAGGTTAGGAACAAAAATAAAACTCTTCAGAGCCATCATTCTATCTATCCTCCTCTTTGGCAGTGAAACATGGTGTCCTCTCATTTCTCAAATACAGCGACTCCAGGTATTTGCAACAAGGTGCCTCAGCAAAATCACAGGTATATCCTCATGGCAAAAAGTGAGAAATACCAAACTGAGAAGAATGACAAGCATCGAGCGAGTTGAAGTTTTGATAAAACAAAGAAGACTCTGATGGCTTGGACATTTGCAAAGAATAGAGAACAACAGAATTCCAAAAAAAGTGCTGTCAGCTTGAATGCAGAGATAAAAGGACGCAGAGGACAGAAGCTAAAGTGGAATGATGTGATCAGCAAAGACTTGGAAGAGTTAATCATGCTACAAAAGTGGAAACAAAAGGCACTGAATTAGAATGAATGACGCAATGAAATATTCAAAATAGCTAAAAAAAAAAAACAGAACCATTCCTTATTCAGTGTCAACATTCTGGCTGTGTCTTCCTAACGGAAAATAAAGGTGGTTTGGCAAATCATGTCAGACAAACCCACCAAGCTTCCATCCACATGACGTGCCTACACTGCAACAAACAATTCAAGAAGCAGGGACTACCCAATCACCTCAAAAAGTGTTCTAGGCTGTCCAATTGATTCCAGTTTTTGTGAACCTGCTCTTCAGTGGAAAAGCACAAAGAAGAAGTGTGTGTGTGTGTGCGTGTGTACGTATGCTAATTATATATGCATATATAATGAGATAATTATACATGAATGTATTCCTATATAATTAAATAATTATACATGCAAGAATGCAAATATAATAAGGTAATTATATATGCAAAAAGCACATGAACCTGGTGATCTCCTCTTTGATCTTGAGAGGGTCTGATGGATAAAACTTCACTCTGAAGCATAAAATCACTGGGTCCACCACTGCAGAAATTCATAATGATAATAATAACAATCATATGATGATAATAATAATAAATGTATATTAATAATAATACAGATAATATAATTTATAACAACTGAATGGAATCATCATGATAATAGTGAATATAATTAAAATATATAAAAATGATAGTGTGAAGTTAAAACAGAAAATGACTTTTCCAATAATATTTAAATAACATGCAAATAGAAATAATAAAAAAATAGCAATATAGTATAATAATAATAATAATAATATGGCTGCCTGATGATCACATAGAATATGTTGAAAAGCTTCACCAAAATAAAAAATTTAAATAGTTGTTTTTTTATGATTCACAATTTTGAGGCTAATTGTTTACAAAGCCATACAGTTATAACCATGAATTTAGAAAATGAAAAAAACTGAATAAAATGATGCTTATAATAATAATAAAATAATAGTGAAAATAATGAAAAAATACAAACATTTAAGTTGTCTGTATACGGGCTTGAGAAGGTCTAGCCAATGCTAAAAATGAGATTTTTAGGTATTGTCTTATTTTACATGATAGAAGCTTTAATTTGTTTTATTTTTATTAAAACTATAACGACTATTACTATTATTCATTTTATGTTCATTTGGATTATTCGCAATTTTATGATTATTATTTATATTTAGTATGAATATTATTACCCTCTGCTTGTCATGGCTGATGTATCTCAGCCCAAAGTAATCTCTCTCCACTAAATCCAAACAGTGACATACCTTGTGAGTTTTTGAAAATTAATTAATAAAATGATGACATTTGAAAATAAACTAAATTTAGTAGTATTAAACAGACTTGGTCAAAGATTTCTTGTCCTCTTGTTTCTTTCTATAAAAAATAAATTTATATTGTTTGTGAAACAGAAGCAATTCATTCAATAAATTAAAATAATTGCTCAAAAGTTAAATTTTATCCTTCTTTATTTTGAAAACAAAGCAACATTTGGAAAATACACTTAAAATAGAAAATTCTTTTGAAATTCAAAGTAATAAAAGTTCGCCATATTTTGAACCTGATAAGCAAACGACAATGGCTCCGAATCATCCAAAAATCTGATGGTGCAAGTATAGTTTTTGTCAGATTGGTTGCTATCGTTTTTACTGAACTTTTTATTAAACATTCTAAAAAAAAATAAAAGTATTTGAATTTATCCAAAAATTTTGTTGTATTCAAAATCCATCTCCCATAGACGTATTTAATATCCGCAATTAATGTAACAAACGTTATGAAACTTGGTAACGAGACGTTTTTATCAAAATATAATTCTAATTTTATCACAATAACAATTTTAAGTTTAAATATTTTTATTCTAAGCTTTCAACTAATTTAAAAAATATTCATAATTTCATTTACAGCTCATTTTAGGTGCTAAAGTTTAATTTCGTAATAAATTCTGATTACTGAACCCGGCTCTGATTTCAGTCTCGATAATTCATTTTCAGAAGAAAAAATTTATAAAATATGGACTACAATTATTATCTACAACTTTTTCTTTACCACATATTGAATCTAGTTCTTAAAGCAGCAATAGTCTTAGTGAAATATATCGAAAAGGTTAAAAACTACGTTATCTCTAATTTCTCACCAGGCGACATCAAACCTTTGGCTGTTCAAAAGCTAGCAAAAGTTCCAAACCATCTGGGTGAGATCTCATCTATTTATTTGTAGATTCAAACCTTTTGGGGATTTGTGAAATCAAATCAACAGAATAAAAGTATTAAAAGTATTTGACGCAATAATGATGAAATAATTTCAACAAAAAATAATTGAATTATTTCAAAACCATCAGGTTTCTTAATAAATGATATACAAGACTTCACTTTGACAAAATCAAAAAAGCTCGAAGAAACCTTGGGTTATTACATTTCTTTTTTCTGATTTAAACAAGTTTTTGGCACACTCGTAATTCTTCAATTAATACTTCCATTTCTATAATCATATTGTTTTTCAATAGCTTTTTTGCTAATCTATTATTTTATTTATCATAATAGTAATAATATTATTTTTTACTATTATTATTTTTATTATTAAGACATAGGGAGGATAAGCAGAGCTCTGGCATGGAGCTTCTCAATGGGGATTCAGTATGTGTCCCTGTATGACCCTCAAGGTGATGATAACAAGAATAATAAAAATAAGAATAAAAAATAATAATATGAATAAAAACATTAAAAATAAAAATAAGTACTTATTCTAACAAAATAATATTATAACATTATAAATAATAAAATTTTAATAAAAAATGATAAAAATAATTCAACTGATATGGGCATACTCTGTTGAACTGAACACAAATGTGTGCTCTATTTCATTATATTATTTCTAGGCTTCATTATTCATTTTTAATTTTTTTAATACTTTGTTTTCGTTATTATTATTATTATTATTAGTTTTATTATAATTTTTATTATTATTCTTATCAATACTACTATTATTTTTTGAAAAAAAAAATTGAATTTTAAAAAAAATACACAAAATGTTTCTACAACTACTACTACTATTATCACTATTATTATTATTATTGTGGCAGGCATATTGAAAGGACATGAAGAGGCCATAAGGAATGCTGTGGCATCAGTTTCCAAGACTCTCAACAGCTCTATTGAAGGTCTGTTATTATTATTATTTTTTTAAAAATTTTTTATAATTGCATTTTTGTTTTAGTTAGTATTACTTTTAGTTTCATTTTCTTTTACACTGTAAATTAATTCTTGCACCAAGGGAACTTGTTTGCTCTCATCATCTTAATTGCTTTTATAGTCCGAGTATCGTTATATTTTCATAATAATATTAAGAATTTCATTATTGGTTTCATTGTTATTATGATTATTGTTATTATTTTCATTATTATTATTATTATTTTTATCACTATTTTTATTATCATTACCCACAGACAAAAAGTTGTATCGTCAATATAATCGTAAAATGTTCATAATAATATTAAGTGTTTCATTGATTTTTTGATTATTATTATCACTATTGTCATTATTATCATTATTTTCATTATTATTATTATTATCATTATTGTTATTATTATTATTCCCCACAGACAAAAAGTTGTTGATATTATCAGCAGTGGATGGAGGCAAGGTGATCATGAACACCATCGGTCACATGATCAATAATAAAAATAATGAGGATAATAAAAATAATAATGGTGGTGTTGATAATAGTATCAATGATAATGTTATTAATATTAATAATACATTGAGTGCCGTTTCAAAAGTGAGGAAGATTATTGGGGGTAAGAGATTATTATAGTTTTTTTTATTATTATATTTGTTATTATTTTTGCTAATTTTGTTTTCAATGTTTTTTTTTGTTTTTTTAATGAGTTAGTTTTATTCTGTGGTTATTATTTTTTTTCCTTTTTTTATTAACCATATTTCATTATCAACCATTGTTTTCATTATTATTAATCATATTATCACAGAATCTATCCCGGAAGTGGACCTGTTATTGATGGTGGGCAGGTCTCCAGTCATCAGTGGATTTATGCCCTTCTGTCTGCGATTGGCTGAGATACTGTAATATTGTTATTATCATTATATTTACTTTTATTACTAATAATAATAGTTTTATTATTCTCTTATTGTTGTTATTGTTTTATTATATTTTCAATATTTTTTTATTATTCCTATTCTTTTGTTACAGCAAGATCCCACCCACCCTGACTTGGACCAACCTCATCACATCCCTCCAAACCTATGCCAACATACAGCAGAGGTGCGGAAGATAAAAAATAACAATAGTAATATAAAGAATAAAAATAATAATATAAAAGATAATAAGGATGTTTAAAGTCTAGTTGACAATAATTGCGATAATAAAAAATAATTACGAGACTCTGCCCATATTAGAAATAATAATATTAATAATAATAATAATTTTAAACATAATAAATAATATGAAGCATGAATCAGCATAATATGAAAATACTTTTTACCAATACGAAAGAACTTCGCAATGCAAATAATAATAATTGTGAAATAATATGAATAATAATAATTTCAACAATAATATAAATAATAATAATAATGAAATCTTGCGTTTATATGCCTTATATGAAGACTAGTTAATTTCGATCTTTTGCTTTATTCTGATTTCATCGATGCAACTAAATGTTTCACTGTTCTTATTCTTTTTATTATTATTATTATTGTTTTTGTTATTATTCCTTTCATTTGTTTTATTATCGTTATTATTTTGCTAGTTTATTATTATTATTACTATTATTGAAACTTCCTCGCATTAAATAATTGAAACTTTGTTAAAATTTATTTTAAAAAGCTCCAAACACTTAAAATATTCGTTTAAATCAGCATAATAACAATAATAAATTGATAATAAAATCAAAAAAGTAAGAATAGCATTAATAGTAACAATAAGAATATATGTATAGATATTAAGTATCAGAATTTATAGTAATGAGATTACTATGAGTGAGAAAACAGTTGAATTATTAAGATTCTTATCATTACAGTTTTATGAAGAAGACTAAAGCAGAAATACGTGAACAAAAAGTACACATAATTTGAAAATGTTTTTCATATAATAATACAAATAATTAGTAAAAACAATAATGTTAAAAATTTTATAATAAAAAGATTAGTAATCGTTGATCTATTTTTAACTCAAAACTGAGCACAAATTTCAAATGTTCAATGATAATGAGCATTCATTGATAATGATAATTATAGCACAACAATAACGCCAACAATAGAAATAAAAAAAAGGATAACAACAATAATACAAATAAAAAAAATAATTATAATATCAGTAATACAAATAATAATAATAACAGTAATACAAATAACAATAATAATGGCCATAATACAAATAATAATAACTCAAAAAAAAACAATAACAATGGGAAAAATCGATAAAAAAATAACTTCAACGTAATGATGGTTGTATGATTAAAAGAAAGTTTCTATCTCTAATCTGTGTACATAAATATATAAGTAATTCATTTGTACAGTTTTATATGTCCCACAATAACTTGGTTTGCTACAGAGGTGCTTAATAGTATTGAAATGATGGTAATAAAAAAAATAAATAATAAAAATAAAAATAATCATGGATATAATAAAAATAATAATAAACATTTTAAAATTTCAGGTTCATTTTGAATCATATTAAGAAAATTAAGTCTTCAAAAAGGAATATAACAATAATAACCGACAGAAAAATAATAAAAATAATAACCATCAATATAATTGGTAATTACAATAAGCATATAATTGACATTAACGGCAAAATGTTGAAAACAAGTAAGAACAAAAAACTTTGAATAACCTCTCGACAACAGAAACCACTCATAACGAGTCAAGAAGGGTGGAGAATAAAAAGTAAACCAAAAACGAAAAAAAAAAAAAACATATGACCTTTTATTTTTATTCACTTTATATTTTTTACTCATTTTATTATATTATTCATTATATTATATTATATTTTTATCTATTATATTTTTTTAATAATAACATTTTGCTCCATCATACTATATGACTTTTCGTTATTATTATCATGTATCGAGAGGCAAGTTAATACATGAATTATTCAAAAAAACTCTGACTTCAACGTAAAACTCTGAATCCTTTGATATGATAACTTTTTTATGGCTGGTTTACTTCAAATGGGGCCCTAACCACTATGTTTTTTTTACAATTTTTAACATTATTTATTATTTTTTTATCTTTAATTATTATTATTGTTTTTATTTTTTTTTTTTAATTTATATTTCCATCAGTGATCTTCTTGAAAGAAACGAAAAATGTTAACAATAAGAATAACAATAACATTTAAATGATGATGTTTTTATTAATACTTATTATTTTTATTTCTTTTTTTTTTGTTTATTATTTTTGAGGATTATTTTATTATGCTGATTGAAAGCCAAAAATACATTACAGAAGATACAACTAAACCAATATAGGATTACAATCAAAACAACCAGAACCCACGTCGTTGCTGGCAGAGCACTAGTTAACGCAACAGTATGGGTTCGATTCCTGGAGAGGGCTTTTTTTATATAACAAATATTTTTTTGATTAAAATATTAATCTTATAACAATATTTCATAACTAAGCGCATAAGTTTATAAAGTTTATTGATTTAAGAAGTTTTTCAATTTACAAAGATCTAATTTGAACTGAAAAACTTAATTTATCAATAAACCTTCATAACTTTTGTGTTTAGTTATATCATAATAGTATGTTGCTATAAGTAACGACTTTAGTCGTATAGACTGTAGTTCGAAGGTACCTGATTCAACTTCGGGCAAGTAGCTAGCGTCCAATACTATGAGTATTAACATATATTACTTCAAAAACATGGTGAAAGCATAAGAAATAAAACAAACAAAAATAAAGTGCAGTTTTTACTGAACTAGTATTGTCTCCAACAAAATCAAAATTTTATTTTTAAATGATGGCGGTTTTATGACACGTAGAATGATACAATAGGTGATGGTTTGAGTTGAGTACTATCAAGGTTTGCAACATATGCCACATTGATGATGGGAGAAGGGTTGAATTGATAATGATGAAAAGGATGATAATAAATATATTTTACTGAAATATCTGCAACTTTATATAAATAATAATAATAAACAAAAGATCATATTATAAGTAACAATTAGTAGAAATAATATTGGTAACAAGAACAAAATTAAAAGTAAGATTTATCAACAACAATAGCAAGTAAAAGCAATATCAATGGTGGAATGGAACAATAGTAATAATAAAAAATAACATTGAAAATAGCAATAAAAACAACATTTTTCAAATGATAGTTCAACAAGCCTAAAAAACAAAATAAAGCAACTTCTTGGGAGAGTTTTTTTGTCGTGGTGTTCTTCCATAACTAATAACAATATTAGTAGCAGAAATAAAAATAATAATTATTATTATTGTTGTTATTATGACTCTTATAGCGCACAATTTACAAACAAATTTGCTTCAGAGGCGCTCAAAGGATAAAAAAATCTCAAAAAAGAAAAAAAGTATTTTTATTTGCAAACTAACCATAACAATAATAATCTTTTGCGAATAATTAATAAATAACCTTAATAACAACAATAAAAAAAATTTTTAAAAATACTTAAATAACAAAATTGCTAAAAAAACTCTCCATAATCAACCTGCGCAAAACTTTGAGCTAAAATCTAACTTAAAATTAGTATTAGGTTTTAACATATTTTATTCTTCACTTCTTTTCACTTTTAAGCTCTCATCTCCTCGTATAATCAACTCTCATTAATGGTGTCAGAACATTATGCATTTTTGTTTTTTTCTTCATCTTTCGTTTCTATATTATCCCTATCATGGTAAGTTGTTGTTTCTTTTAATTTTTTTTACATTTTTCGCAATCATTTTTCCCTTCTTTTTCTTCTCTATTTTTTTTTTTCAATTTTCTCCATCCTCTTTTTCTCTTTCTCTTCCCTCCATCACGCAATAGACTCTTTAAGGTTATCAAAATACTCGGATAGTTGGCATGGCGCCAACCCAATCAAGCCGTAGTCCCACTCGATGTCAGAAGATCCACTATTGTACGGGTTTTCAGCGTTTGAAGGTTGGGTAGGTAGATTAGGGCATATAAGATTATCATTATTTTTGTTATTATTAATGTTGTTTTTATTATTATTATTATTATTATTGTTTTCATTAGTATTGTTGTTAGTGTTGATGGGTGTTAGTTTGTTGTTGTTGCTTGCAGTTGAAGAAGTTGCATCGAGTAAAGAGAAGTCGTTGTTATCTTTTTTATTGTTCGATTCATCATTATTATTGTTATTTTTTTCATTATTGCCAATCATTAAATCATTAATATTATCATCTTTATTACTAATAACCTCAGCACTAACACCAGCACCACTGTTGGTTTTGCTCATATTATCGTTATTATTATTACTATTTATATCAGTATTATTGATATTCTTCTGAGAAGGATGAAGAGGAGGAGGAGGAAGATGGTGGTTTATCAAAAAATTTTCAAACTTATCTTTTTTGTCGTCTTGTGTCCCTATCCCGGTGTAAAATGGCGGAAAGGATGATTTAAAATTTTCCTGTGTTAAAAACAATAATTTGAGTACTTGAAAAAATGTTAAAAATAGCCATGACATATGATTGGTTAGTTCAATATGATTGGTTATAACTATAATGTACAAAACGTGTTTTTGTTTATTTTGATTCATGGTTCAATTTCAGAAATTGCATCAATTATATTTATGGTGGGAAATACTAATATAGAACTACCAACAAATTGATAACAATTATTGTATTAAAAAAAAGATTTATGAAAAAATAATAATGGAGATAAGAACAATATTAAAAAAATAATAGTGATAAAAATAAAAATAACAATAATAATAGTACCGGGTTGGCGATGCAAGTTGCTCTTTTGTCTTTGAAACTTGGTTTATGCTTATTGGGTCGTTCATTATTATTGCTATTATTAATTTTATTATTATTGTTATTACAATTATCTACACTACAATCATTTTTGTTGTTATTATTATTTACATTTTTAGTATCATAACCATCATCGTCATCATCGTCGTCGTCGTCGTCATCATCATAATCATCATCATAATCCTCAGCATCATTTTCGCTCGGGTCGGTATCTACGGCATTTTTGTATATTTTACTATTGTTATTAGTGAAGTTATTATAGTTACTGTTATTTTTATTATTACTATATCTGTTATTATAGGCGTGTCCAGGGTACTCAGCAAAATCGGCTAAATTGGTGTTGTCATATTGGTTAGGATTGTTGTCGTAGGTGCTATAATTAGCATAGTTGGGATAGTTCATTCTATTATAAGTGTTGTCATAGTTGTTGAAATTGCCATCACTAAAACCATCTTCATTAAACAATCCGCTTAAATTATTGTTCTTGTTGTTTTTATTGATACTATAGTTGTTGTTATTATAGTTATTATTACCATTATTGTAGTTGTTATTATTGCTATTATTGTCGTTATAGTAGTGATCAATGGAAGATGGAGTGGCAAGAGGAGGTGGAGAGTTCTCTAGGTTGGTGGTGGCAGTGGTGGTGGAGGATGAGTGAGGATCATCGCTTGTCTTGTCTCTATTCTCCAAAGAAGTTTGCTTATTATTATTATTGTTATTACTATTATTGATATTATTATTATTATTGTTATTATTATTGTTGAATTCTTCTTCAGGCATAAGAGTTTTGGAGCAGGCTGTATCAATATCATTCTTTTCAAGAATCTCACGACCAATCCAAACCCAGTCTGGGGAACAGTTAGCGGTGGTCGATGCTACGGCCACTGCATTACCACTACTGCTCTTCGTCGCCACTACACTGGCGTTTGTGGTGCCAGACCAGCTAGGAGGTTTGCGTTTAAAGATTGATTCCACAGAGAATTTGGTACGCTTGTAGTTCTTCCACTTTTCTGCAGTGTTAGACGCGGGTGGAGATTTCTTGGGAGAGGCTGGTCGACTGTGAGATGCTGGTAGGGTTTTCTTACGGTGTTTAACGACGAATAGACCGCAGTTGACTGCAAAGATAATGACTGCAATGCAAAAAATGACGAGAAGAGAGTACATGCCGATCTCGAGAGGGGTGGGGGGTGAGGTGTGGTGGGTGACCTTCATGCGGTGACCTCTGTTTATCTGGGTGGGTCTTGTGGAAGCTGGAGGAAAATGAAATCATAAATATCTTTGTTCTATTATTTTTATTTCAATAATCCATGAGAAATCTTTCATAAGTCTCAATTTTTCATGTTATGAAAAAACAAAAATTGAAAACCAACTTCTAATTTTGCCCATATTACCATCCACAGCCACACCCACAACATCTTCGTAACTATTTTCCTCTTCCGGTATTTCCGTTTTCAAATGAACCATTTCCTGCGCTAACAAACGATGTTTTTTTCTGTAGCATTTCGAACTTGACTTTATTGACACCTGTAGGTTTTTTAATTATAATTATCAATATTCTTCATATTTTTCTTTTGTTAAAAAAAAACTCGGGCAGCATTACCCGATTTGATAAATATTATTATTATTGTTGTTATTTGAAGGATTATTATCACCATTAATATCACCTATCATTAATACAAAATTTTTTATTTTTTTTAATTAATTATTTTAAAACAAAAATGTCAAACTTGAAAAATGACGGTAACAATTATAGGAACTGATGGGACTTTTTTCAGCTTAATGTGACGTCACTTAAAAATTTTTTGTTTCCAAAAAATCTCAAAACTTTTGTTCATTAAGCTTATATTATTGTGACCATTACATAACTAAAAAACAATAGAGAAAATAATAATATTCAAATAATAAAAATTTTATAAATAAAAAATGTAAGTAAAAAAATCAAAATAAAAAAAACAGAACTCTTAAAAATAAAATGAAACAAAGATAAAAAAGAAAAACATTGTTAATAATGAAGATAAACTAAACGAAAAAAAATTCCTCACCTTGATAGCAGGCCCGTTGATAGGCCCAAGAACGACAAACCGGGGAGTGTGGTCGCCATATGCAACATTCTTTCGCGCCAAAACCTTTTCATCAGATACTTCCGTGATGATGGTGACGTCATCGGGGTGAATCAGTTTGAGTGGGAAAGCACTAGAGTCGTCGAAGATGAGGTTGATGTTCAAGATGAACTCCTATGGGTGGTGTTCATAATAATAATAATAATAATAATAATAATAATAATAATAATAATAATAATAATAATAATAATAATAATAATATTAATAATAATAATAATGATAATAATAATAATAATAATAATAATAATAATAATAATAATAATAATTATTATTATTATTATTATTATTATTATTATTATTATTATTATTATTATTATTATTGTTATTATTATTATTATTATTATTATTATTATTATTATTATTATAACAATAATAATTATAATAATAATAATACTAATAATAATTTTCCAATTTATTTTTATGTTGCAATGTTTTCAGTTTGCTGATATTCATTTCATATTTTTCATAAAATATTTATTTGACTTCTTTTCCCCTATTAGCACTTCGTTATTTTTCTTTTTCACCCTTTCTCCCTCTGACCTGATACATTTTTTTGATGACAGATTCCTTCGTAACTCTGGTAAGAAGTGACCTTTTGAGGTCATTGTTTGGGGTCATCTGCACATTCAACCCCGTCACCACTTCCACTCCTAACTTTTTGACTCCGACCCTTGTTGAGCTAACTTGAAGATCGGCTGACCCAACCATTTGACCTTTGTTTGTTATCACCTGCAATATAAAACGGATGGATTATAAACTAATAAGACGCTTGTTAGACAAAAAAAAAAGGAAAGTTCAATAAAGTTCTCGAAACTCATAGATCGGAAAAAATGAAAAAATGGATAAATATCAAAAAATTTATAAGCTCAAATGGCATACATTACATTATCATGCAAGACAGTTACCATTCACACCACCATCTCATTTCTAAAACCTCACCCAACCATTCTACACCACCACATTACTTCAACCCAAACCACCATCTCACTACCACTCAACCACCTCATCTCCATTTCATTTTCACCACCTCACTTTCACCATCTCACATCCACCAGGTCACATCCACCACCTCACTTCCACCACCTCACTTCCACCACCTCACTTTCATTATCTCACATCCACCATCTCACACCCACCATCTCACTTTTACTATCTCACATCCACCACCTCACTTTCACCATCTCACTTCCACCCCCTCTTTCACCACCTCACATAAATCATCCACCATTTCACATCCATCACCCACCACCTCACACCACCCACTCGAACCTGGACATGAGTATACCCAGGATTGATTCCTTCCACCACTTTACCATGGAGTATAGCTACTGATGAGTCAGTTAGGTTGATGTTGTTCAAGACGAGGTGTGTGATGGACAGGAAAATCTACAATAGTTAGAAAAGTATTTGAATAAGTAAGTAAAGCGCCTTTGCAGCAAACCTTGTTTGCAAACTGCGCGCTTCACAAATGAATAAGAATAATAATAAATTGACCGTTCAATCGCTCCTAACTGGGAGTCCAGTTGCGCAATTTGATTGATAGTTCAAGTTAAGTCATTAAGTTATCCAGATATAATCTGGTGGGACGTTGATGTTGAACATTTTTTGAAAGTTGTGTCAACTTTCACCAGAGAAACTTCTGGAATTTTTTTAGAAACTTCTGTATTTTTTTAAAATTTTCAGAAGTTTGAAAGGCTTTTCAGCATGGTTTTCAAAACTTTTGTTCTAGATATGCCTTGTACTCAAAGAAACTTTAAATTTGAAAATATGTTGGTGTCCTTCACTGATGCAGATCAGTTTCAATCTCTTGTTTCAAATGAAAACCCATTATGTAATAAAACTAGAAGATTTGTGATTTGAAATTCTACTTTTTTGAAACCTTCAATTATTAAAACTGATCATTTTAGGAATATCAAAAAACTTGGCTAACAAAAAACTCAAAACCGTTTTTTCTTTTTTTTTTCGCTAAAATCCTTTTTTCTACACCATTACTTGATACTCAAAAGCAAACAAGCTTTTCGCATGTAATGACCCAGATGAAATATGGCAACAAAAATGGTTTATATTGATTATAAATGCTTATATCGATTTTAACGATTAATGATAGCAGTATGCCAACAAAAAATTATCCTGGATCTCTACAAAAGCTTTTTTGAGCTTTTAAATGTGGTTTTGAAGTTTCCATTTGATGGTTGAGACTTTTGTGAATTATTCTTTATTTTAAAAGCTTTTATAATTCTTTTTGTGAATCATTTATTTCTAAGAAACTAGCTTTTTAAAATAAAAAATTTATGTTTATATTGTTTGCATTGTCCTTTTATTTTTAATTTCATTTTTAAAAAAAACTACATATTTCAATTAATATTTCTTCGAACTAATCCTCCAAAAATAGAAACAATTTATAATGAAAAACAATAACTCAAAAATCAAAACCTGTTTTTCTACAAAGTAACTGTCTCCGAAGGATGAAAAAGTTGCTAGCACTTCTATAGTGGTTGACTGGTATTTATTATCGCACGATCTCGTGTTGTTTATTTGTCTATGGAGAGGATTTTTGTTGGTGCTTGTATAGTTGATTTCGTAATTATTATTATTATTGTTATTATTATTTTTATTGTTGTTTTCTTCTTTTGTGAAATTTATATTATCTATGATGTTGTTATTATTGATGTCATTTTTGTTTTCTATTATTTTTTCACTGTTATCATTATTATTCTTGCTGTTATTGATACTATCATTATTATTATTATTGTTGTTGTCATTGTTTCTTGTGGTGTTCTCAAAGTTGATGTTGGCGTTCATATTAATATCCTCACCTTCAATTTTATTATTATTGTTGTAAATATTATCATTAATTTCATTTTTAACAATATTATTAGTATTATTATGAATGTCGCTATCTTCTTCATCATCTTCTTCATTAATCATATTTTCCTTCTTATCATTACCTTCATCATCATTATTTAACTTTTTATTATTGTTATTAATATTTTTCTTATTATTATTTTTATTATTTTTTTTATTATTTTTGTTCTTATCAAGATTATCATCATCAGCATCGATGAGATTTTTGAAAACATCCGAAGGGGACTCGTTCAAAATGCCAAAGGGCGTGTTACGTCTCTGTCTAGACTAATAAAAGCAATAATAATTTTATTATTTTATTATTTTTTTATTTTTTATTTGGATTGAAATGAATAAAAATATCATATATAATTAGGATTTTCATTATTAATATTTTTTTTTTATTGTTGCATTTTTTTTTAATAATAATATAATATGACCTTTTTAAACAAGAAAAAAATATTGATGGTAATAAAAAGGCTTTGAACAAAATAGATTCAATATGCTATAAAAAGAATAAAAATAAAAATTTTATTACTTTGTTATTATTGTTGTTATTATTCCTTTTATATTCATTCTCATTCATTTTCTTCTCCTTCATTCTCTTCTTAGTGGCATGCCTATTTGTCTTCCACCCCTTGACCTTCAATAACATAAACAAAAATCAACTCTACTTTCAACAGAAATAAAAATCAATAATTTTCTAATAACAAAAAAAAATAAGTTTTTTACAAAGAACAAAAAACTGATAATAACAACAAATGCTGAAATTCAACTTCAAAGAATAAAAAATAATAAAAACAAGAATAAAAACTATAATTTATTCAGACTTGGTGCAAAACAGAGTCAGCCAATCGCACGTGGAGAGGAAAGTCAGGGCGCCAAACCTAAAAATAGAAAAAATTTGTTTGCTTTGAATGTATATAATAATATTTATCACATTAAAAAACAAAATAAAAAAATAAAAGTAATACTAGTTAAAAATCAATAAAAATTGCGATAAACAGAGATTTCACAATTAAAAATATACAATACAGTTACGAATAAGCTCATAGTAACATTAACTTCAAGAGAACCACAAAAAAGAATATGTATCTCTCTTTAGTCTAAGTTCAAAAATATATTTCCAATTGAAATTTGCAAAATTAGTTTAATATTTATAATTTTTTTTAGTTTCAATTTTTCATAAGAAACTACCATATCAAACATAGTTAATTTTTCTTCAAAACCATATTTTCACAACAGAACACCAATATTGTTTGTGTCCCTATTAATATCTTTTTGTGATACCAATAAGAAATATTCAACAAATGTTATAGTACACTAACGTTACACCCCAACCCACCAACACCGCATCTCAACCCACCAACATCGTACCCCAGCCTATCAACACCGCATCTCAGCCCACCAACACTACATCTCAACCCACCAACGCCACCCCAACCCACCACCGCATCTCAACCCACCAACATCACATCTCAATCCACCAACACTGCACCACAACCCACCAACACCACACTACAACCCACTTGGAAGTTAAGAAACTTGGTATGCTTGCCAAACTTGGTGACGATGGATGCTCTGGGCACACCTCTAGTCTCCGTGCCATCCAGGTAGATGCGAGAGCATGATTCTGTCACCTAGAGGTGTTATTATTATTATATATTAGTAATATTATTTTTTTTATTATTTATAAAAATGATTTTTTAATATTTGTTATTCTTTTTATTGTTTTAAAGTAAGGACAACAAACACAAAGTATTTATTAAATGACACGAGGCTTTTCGTAAGGCTAGCTTAGATTATCAAGTGAACTTGATAATGTAAGCTAGCCTTACGAAAAGCTTCGTGTCATTTAATAAATACTTTGTGTTTGTTGTCCTTACTTTAAGCTTCAGGCTATTGTACTTTTTATTGTTGTTTTTTTATATTTTTTCATAATTTTTACTTCATTTGATACTTTTTTCATTAGATTAACCAATTTTTTTGTTTTTTTTTTCAATATGGTTATTTTTGTTTTTATTTTTTTTCCTATCATTATTAAATTTTAATCAAAAATTCTTTAATTTCCAATTTTTTTTGCATATGAAGTTTTTTCCTTCTCCATACTCCTCTATGAGTTTTTATTTTTAATTTTTATTGTTATTATTATTTTTATTATTATTTTTATTGTGCTTTCAGAGCGGTATGATATATCTCAGAAAATTCTAATTTAATCCACCAAAAAGCTTTCCCACACGCACCTTATTTGAACAACAATAATAAGTAACAAAAATATTGATAAACATGAAAAAAACGAAAATAGTAAACTCGATAAAAAAATAATAAACAACGAAAAAAATAATTATCATATAAATGACGTAGAAGCTTTTGGAGTTTATGACATTATAATCACCTTCGTAAATGTATTTTATTGCATAATAAAAAAAATAAAAATTATGATAAAAGTAATAATAACAATAATAACTAATATAAATATGAAAAAAAACTATAAAATAAAAACATAAACTAAAAAAAAAATAAAAATAGAAACAAGTGGTCACACATCAAAAATTCACCCATCCTTTTTTACAAAAGAGATGAGTAATTTATCTCAATCAAGCCAACCCACAATAATGTTATAATGGCATGTGCTAGATCTCTCTATCATCGACCCATGTTCCCATCATGATGCACCAAAACTCCATCCTTATACACCACAACTCCACTCTCATACACCACAACCCCACTCTCATACACCACAACCTCTACCTTGATATCACCAGTATCACCAGAATGGCACGTGGTTTGTTTAGTGACGTCATTGAGTCTTCCGGAATAAGCCACTGAATAAATCTTCAAGGAGTAGTTTTGAACCTTGCCTGTTATCATTGCTATGTTCACCAACTCGTGTGTCTGTGAGAAGGAGGAAGATGAAAAGAGAAGGAAAAGACTAGAGAAGGAAAAAAAATAAAGAAAATCTAAGATGATGAGGATGACGGGGAGGATGAGAAAGAAGATAATGCTGGTTATGATAAAAGGAATGATCATAATTTTCTTTATTGTGTTGATGAGCAAAAAATGAAACGAAGAAAAGTATAAAAATTGAAGAGTTGAGATGGTGACGTAGAATAAAGTAAAATAAAATTTTAAATGTTTAATGATAAAATAAAAATAATGAAGAAAATGAAGAATTTGATGAAAATAGTAAAAGTAAAAAAAAAATTATAAGCTTTTAGAAAACGTAAAAAAAAATAATAAAAGCACTTTGACAACAGGGACGATGTCAAAGACACTGTCTCTCTGGATGTCTATCTTCGTGTGGATCTTGTTTTCTATGGAACTGTGGGTTTGTGCGGTTAATTGCTTATTTGCTTGTTTGTTTGTGTAAGTCTCATTAGATTTCTATTTTTCGTGTTTTTGGGAGTGTTTCTGAAGTTTTTGCTGTTTTATTGTATGTGTTATTTCCTGGTGATGTTTTTGAAGTTTCACGTTTGAAATTTTTTAAAATTTATATCGTTATAAAAAAATGAGCAAACAAGTTAGAAAAAAAAGTAAAAAAAAAAAAAAAACACATGAATGCCACACGACTCACTTGTATTTTTCCTTCTGATCGGCGTTTCTTTCGTAAGAGACTGTTATGGTGATTTTGCTTTCTGTCGTTCCTTCATCTGTCACTTCGAACAACCAATCTATAATGTGCTCCAATCTGCAGAAGGATGATATGGAGAAGTTGCAAGAGAATAAGAAAGAAAGAGAAAAGAAGAAAGAAAAGAAAGAAAAGAAAAGAATAATAAAAAAGAGAAGAAGAAATGGAAAAAAAAAGAAAATGAGGAAAAAGGAGTAAAAAGATGAGAAAAGTGAATTTAAGGAATAACAATAAGTTAAAAAAAGAAAAAATATAGTGAAAAAATATAACATATACTATTAGAATTTTATAAAAAAAATTAAAACAGAAAAAAGAAAAATGCAACAAAGATAAAAAAAACTCCAAAAATTGACATGATAAAAAAAAAAGTGGAGTGACTGATAAGAAAATAAAGAAATAAAACCAAGCAGAATAAACTCATGATGACAACAGAGAAGTTTTGAAAACTGTTTTTGAAAAAAAGTTGAATTATTATTTGGTGGCTTAAAAATACATGAATTCCGTGTTTATGAGCGATTTTGGGTTCGTTTCGTTAGTTTGAAACATCTTTTGTTTTGCTTCTAAAAAAATTATTTTTGCAACTATAAAAAAAATGCAGGAATGGAGGATAATGTTTGGTTAAAAGTGAATATGTTCTGCATAAATTAGTAAAGAATGGCTGGAAACAAGTACCAAAAACATAGGACTTAAAAAAAACATTCGATAAAAAACAAAATTAGAAAAGAATATTGATTTTGTGGGAGAGGCTTGGATCGTGCAGTTGTGTGTGTGTGTGTGTGTGTGTGTGTGTGTTTGTGTGTGTGTGTGTGTTTGTGTGTGTGTGTGTGTGTGTGTGTGTGTGTGTGTGTGTGTTTGTGTGTGTGTGTGTGTGTGTGTGTGTGTGTGTGTGTGTGTGTGTGTGTGTGTGTGTGTGTTTGTGTGTGTGTGTGTGTGTGTGTGTGTGTGTGTGTGTGTGTGTGTGTGTGTGTGTGTGTGTGTGTGTGTGTGTGTGTGTGTGTGTGTGTGTGTGTGTTTAAATGTCAAAAATTTTAATTAAATTCTTAGAAAAAACTTTTTAAAAATTAATTTCTTTTTTTAATTAAAAAATTTTTCTATTCTCTAATCAACGTTTTTTTCCACATTGTGTTGGGGTAAAAAAATTATGCTTGAATTATTAGCATTATCAAAGCCATTCCTGCGACTTATTTTCGCACACATGAAATAATTTTAATATCAATTTTTGAAATTGGAATATTCTTAACAACAAATCATATCTTAAAAAGAAAAAAAATTGTAAAGAAAGAATTAGAAAGCTAAAAACGAAAATAAAATAAAATGATATAAATACTGAAAACCCTGATATAAAATAAAATCCCTGGACACATACTCTCTCATGTTGGGAGTGTGTTTGAGGTACTGGAATTGGTTGAGACTGGCTGTTGCTATGGCGTTGTTCAACTGAGGATCAACCTGGATGGATGCATGTATAGAAGTTAGTATGTTTGAGCGCTTGCTTGCATGAAGGGATGAATGAGTGAGCACATGTATGAAGAGATGCTAAAAAAAGATATAAAGAAGTGCATGATTGTATGAATATAAATCCCGATGAATAGCGGGCTAAATGAAAAAGATGGATATTTTTCTAAGCAAATGGCAGGATGGATAAATTGGTCTGAGTAAATCTTTGAACAAATTGTATAAAGGAGGGAGCAGATGATGGATGGATATGCAGCTGAATGGAAAAAGAGGAAAGCACGATGTGGTGAATGCTGATAAATAATAATGCATTAAATAAGAGATAAACACACACCCAAACACAAATTCAAGCAAATTTTAAAACGCATACGCCTACATAAAAATATAAATAAGGTGTAAACCTAAAATAACAAAAAAAAAACAAGCACACACCCACACACAAAAACAAGCACACACCCACACACAAAAACAAACACACACCCACACACAAAAACAAACACACACCCACACACAAAAACAAACACACACCCACACACACAAACAAACACACTTTTCTTGATATTGTCCAACGATCCTCATCCATCACTATTGGTTCCAAGACGTGGATCCCTTTACGTGTCCTTACTCTGAAGTGTGTGGAAGAGGAGGAGGAAGAAGAGGAGAAAGAAAAAAAAATGAAAGAAATAGAAAAAAAAGATAATGTGGAAGAAAGCTATAAGTTAAGAGAAAATAGATAGTTTCAGCTTGAAGAACTGATAACAATCATGAAATAGATGAAAAAAAGGATAAAAAGGTATTATTTTTCAACTCAATCATGAATCTTCCTTTCATAAAACTTGGATAAAACCACAACATTATTCTGCATATATTCTCATTCCAACAATAAATTTCTATTTTCACAAACATTTCAGCAGTTTTGGAATTTTCAAGTCAGATCATGATTTGAAGTTTTTAAAATAAACTCAAGTAGGTTTTATGCTTCGAAAATGAAACTTTGTGAATAATTAAAGTTAAAACTTGTGCGTGAAAGCATAATATATTGTCTCTTTGAACATATGCTTGAATATATAAACTTTTATTCATGTATTTAAAATTTGTTTGCTCAAATAATATTCCTTATATATTGCCTAAGTTCAGTTAAAGTTATGTCAAATTATCAGTTCATAAAGAACAGCCAATAAAATCACAGTTCAAAAACCAGGTCAACTCACGTGGTGGTGAAGATTGTGAGGTTAGACAAAGGGTCAACCTTTATTTTGACCCTGAATTTTGACCCCGGATGAAAGGTCATTTGGGGGACATACACAAATATATATGGGTCTTCTTTTTTCTCTTCATACGTCATAGGGCTTTCTGATAAGGTTACAGCGCTGACCAATTGAGTGTCATCGTCTTCGTCTTCGTCCTCTTCTTTTTTATTATTATTGTTGTTTTTGATGTTGTTATTATTATTGTTGTTTTTTTTGTTGAAGTTGAACATGTTTTTATTAGGACTGACCACAATATCCTCGTCTTCTTCGTCATCTTCTTCATATTCAATATTACTTATATAATCATAATACGTCCCTTCATCATCATCCTCTTCATCTTCCTCCTCATCATCATCATTATCATCATCGTACATGTATCCACTGTGATAAGCCTCCTCACTCTTGGTATACCTTCTATCATTCCGCTTCATCCTACTGAATCTCCCACCCTTTATCACTCTAGCACCATAACCACCCAATCTGCTCCCACCACATTCACCACTGTTCTCAATAGCAATGCTCTTAGCTGTGTAGAAAAGGTGCACTTTATTAGCACCTCCTTTCCACCATTTCAACGGCAGCACTAGTTGTACTAAACAGACGGACACGGCGCTACTGATGAAGCAACTACCGCTTCGTTGTTCCCGTTGAAATTGAGCTTCAGCTTTAACGCATATTCCTTTGTTCATACCGGACCTACCGGGTTCAATTCTCGGCAAGTTTCTTTTTCTGTGTTTTCTGGTTGTTGTGTTATTTTTTGCAAAGTTTTTTTGCGTTTTGTTGTTTTCTCGTTTTTGTCGTCTGGATTTTGGCGGGTATTTTTGAATGTTGTCCATGGGGTTGTTTGTGTCTAAGTTGAAAGTTCTATGGTTAATGTTGTTGTATTTTGTTTTTCTTTGTATTTTCGTTGCATGAAACAGTACCTGGATGAATTTTTTAAAAGTTTTTAAAAATTTTGAAAAAAAATATATTTAACTTCTCTTATTTTATTTATATTCATCTTAATTTCATTTATTGTATTTTTATTTCTTTTCTTATTTTTTAAATTTTCTTATTTTTTAATTTTTTTTGATATTTTTTATTTTATTTTTATTATAATAACCAATAGAATGGGCCTATCAGAAAAGACAGGATTATTGACCAGATGGGCACTCAATTCGAAGTTGTTTTTTATCCTTCCTGTTTTAATGATAACAACAATAATAAATTTATTAACAATATAAAAATAATAATTCCTAGTTAAATAAAATTGATCATAAAAATTCTATATTTATAAATAAGTTTCATTTATAATATTTACATAAGAAAATGGAATAATTTTAATGTAAACAAATTAAAGATACATACTGTGAATCTAACAAATAGTAATCTGAATGAGAAGATTGAGAAATATGGAAATAAATAGAAGCAATTATAATGGAAATATATCAGCATAAATGTGAAATAAATAGAGGTAGAAACAACACAGTCAAAGATATAAAGTATACAAGTTTCCTATTAAATATTAGTTTCATCAAATTATTACACCTTAGTATTCTTGTGAAAGTAAAAAATAACAACAACAAAAATATTGGTTTTTTTATTTTTATCCCATAATACCGAGCAATTAAATGCACGCCTCCTTCCTCTGTTAGTATCGATGAAG
>OZ038320.1:6515163-6590163 GCA_964035795.1 Pterobdella sp. o SKG-2022 | reverse complement strand
AGATAATAATAGTAGCAATAAAAAAAACAAAAATAATAATTATAATACTAACAATTATAATAATATTTTTAATTTTTTCTTCCTATCGTAATTTCACTTTGCTAGTTATTCAGGTTTATATCTAATTAACTTTATTTTGTGAAAACTGTTAATTCATTTATCATTCAATATCATACGAGTCTTTCTCATCTTCATTGATGAATTTTTACACACCTTTACTGACAATTTTTAAATTTTTAATTATATTGTTTTTTTATGCCCAATTTTCATTAAATATTTTCATTAAATATTTTCATTAAATATTTTCAATGTTTTTGTTTTCTTATCATTCTTTTCATATTGGATTTCTATAGAAATGTCAGAAATTCTGATGCCTTGATGTTCCCACTAAGCCTTGCTGTGAATGAATAATCAAAACTGAAGACAGATTGATGGATGAATGAATGAATGGATAGAGGATTGGATAAATAGATGATAGATAAATAGATGTATGGATGGCTGGATGAATGAATGGAAGGATAGATAGATGGATGTATGGAGGAATGGATGGAGGGATAGATAGATAAATGAATAGAGGAATGGATTGATGGATGGATGAATGGATAGGTAGATGGATAAATGGATGAATAAATGGATGTGTGGATGGATTCATGGGTGAATGAATAGATGGATGGTTGCATGAATGGATTCATAGATTTGTATATGAATGGATAAAATATTTGGGAATAGAAAGATAAAAGTATTTTGGATAAATGGAGGATGGATGCACATATGCATGAAAGTGTGAAAAGTTGGATGAATGAGTGCATTGGAGCATGACTGAATGGATGGGTGAGTAGATAGATCTTTTGTTAGGTAAGATATAAAGATTAAACATAAGCTTCTTTATAACAATTCATCTCATTATATACTTAATGAGTGGCTGAGCAAGGATAAAACAAAAAGATGGGCTGATGGTGTAGGGGTGAGAGAGGTTTGGGTGGATGGACGAGGAGGTTTGGATAAATAAATGAGTGGTTTGGATGGATGAATAGGTGTACGATGGGTCGATGGTAGATGGATAAATAAATGTATGGTTAGAAGAATGTTGTGAAGGGATGTTAGGATAGATGGATGGATGGATAGATAGATGAATGAATGGATTGATGGATGGATGAATGGATAGATGAATGGATAGAGGGATGGATTGATGGATGGATGGATAGATGGATAGATGAATGGATGAGAGGATGGATGATTGGAGGAAAGTATGAGGAGATTACCAGATTAAAGTCATTTTTTAAAAACAAATGCACTCATTAATATTTAAAGAAAAAATCAATTTTCGGAAGTAAACTAGGTCAAGTGATAAATTTTTCTTATAGTCTTTGACCTAGTTTCAAATTTTTTGATGACTAGAAAAAAAACAGTGAGAAAAAATTTTTCAGCTGAGCCATAAAAAAACAGAAAACAATTTAATTGTTTAAAAAAAAATGGAAAATTTTTAAAAAACTTTGAGATACGCATGTGTTTTTAATTATTTTTAAGAGCCTTCTTCAACAAAGGAAATGAATTTTAGTTTTTAAATTTTTCTCTGGATTTGAAAATTTATAAATCCTCAAGAAAATACTTTGGAAACCAGTGTTTTTCCATTATGGGTCTCATTTTGAATACTTTTATATTCTATATAAACATTAGCTTCACTAAGAAAAATCTAGTTGATATTTTTGCTTTGACGAAAATCACGCTTGGTTTGTTAAAAATCTTATTTCAAATTATTAGATATAAATATCAATCAATCAATCAAATCCTTTTTATAGCCCGTTTTCCTTTACCCAGGGTTGGGCTTTTTGAAAATAAGCAGTGAAAAGCTTTTTTTCAAGCCACAATGAAATGAGTATTATTTAAGAACACTAGTTAGTTGATTAAGATACGAAGCTTGATTACGTTGAAAACTCATGCAGGGAAAAGCTTTCTTAATTGTTGCCATTGAGTTTCTCAAACGATAGAACGATAATGAACGAAGTCTAGGGTTTATTCTCTGGATAATTTGAACGATTGAATACAATGATTAACAATTGAACGACGGTGCAAAAGTACAAATAAGGCAGTTTCAAAGAACTAAAACAAATAAATTAAACATGGAAAGAACAAAAATATGTTACGAAAATCAAAAATATCCAAAAAGCTTCAACAAAACTAGCAATGAGAAAAATCAGACTAAAATACATTGAGGATATATTAAAAACTAAACTATGAAGGCAAAAGAGGCAGTACAATGAAAGCAAGCTAATCTCAAGGGGTGACTCAGTGGAGACAAGCGTATCAATTATACATAGCATGCTTTCTGCGCACTTCTTTCAATGCTGTTTGCAGCCACATCTCCAGCTCACCGCCATCGTCGTAGCCCTCTCTCAAGCTAGCCTCATACTGCTCGAGGAGCTCTGCTAAGAGGGGCTTGAGATTTTCTTTGGTCCCTGTGTTAGATTCCAAGTTATAATGATCGCAGTCAACTTTATATATTCTCATACTAATTACTTACTTTAAATTTTAGTACCTTTGATAATGTCATTTTTTGCGACATTAAAATACCTAAATCTAACTTAAGTCAATTTATCTATGAGTATTTATTTCACTTTTATTCAGTTTTATTTTAAATTTGATGGGTTTGATCGAAGTTGAAACAAAACAGTCAAAAATGCTTTCCTTAAACTATTATAAACTATGTAGTATCATTGTATAGTTATATTAGTATGAATTAAAATGAAAGCTAAATTAAATAGATATCAATTAAGCAATAAGGAATTTACTAAAAACAAGCACAATGGTCAATTCAAAAACTAACATTGCATGGGTTTAGTAAATATAATTTTAAAAATGTAAAAAATCTAACTTTTGTAGCGCTCAACACTCTTGTTCAGCGTGGTCCTGTGAAGATTTAACTCAATTTGAATCTCATCTATCACTAAGCATACACAAAAAACAAAGAATCTCTAACAAAGTGAGACATCAAACACCAAAACCTTCTACAAAAGCCACACAAAAACCCACTCTTGGCTGTATCCTCCTTTATGGAACTGCTTTTGAGGTTCGCCTTCCTTAGGCATGGTGGCCCACAAATCATCAAAAGTGGTGCAAGAAGACGAGTTCTTGACAGCTCTTACTGGCACTTCTAAGAAATGTTCTGACAATACAGCGGTCGCTCTAACCAAACCATCATCATCCTGGTTGCTGTAGTTATTACCATCGTTGTATCTTCTATGGGCTCTTTGCCACCGATGTAGGCTGATAGATGGAGATGTCGTATAATGTCTGAGTGAAGCTGAGTCGGAAGGGGTGGAGGAGTGTGGGCGCTGATGCCGTGGAAAGATTTGGAGGTTCTCCATCTCAGACGAGAGCTCCTTAGCCTCCAGTGAGTGGTTGGAGGATGCATCTTCCTCGATACAGATGTTGGTTGTCGATAGATGGTGCCTCTTGAAGGGTTTGATATTCGTTATGTTACCACTCTTCTTGGCCTTCAGCTTCGATATCCTCGTCGCGTCGTGAAATGTGTTTTTGTTGTTTCTGTTTAGATCAAAACTGTGTTTTCTGCTTTTGTTATTTCTATTATTGCTTTCAAGATGGCGGTTTTCAAAACTAGTATTTTTAAGATTATCTTCACTATTTTTGTCTTCAAAACTCCTACTCCTATTACTATCGTTTCTAATACTTGCTCGAGTATTATTAATTTTATTATTTACTGAACTATCATTATTATTATTAACTTCATCATTTTTCGAATTATTTTTTTTACTATCATTATCTTTCAAATTACTATTTTTATTAGTCAAATTATTTCTCAAATTATTATTATTTTTATTATTCTTCCAATTATTATTTTTATTATTTTCCACCTCAACAACACTCACGACACTGTCACTAGACAGAACCATATCATCATTTATAAGATCACTTTGAGCGCTAGTCGCCCTGGAAGGAATGTTACTATTGAGCTTGGTCTTTTTTGATTGGTCCTGATAAACTTTTAGATGCCTGTGATTGCTTGTTGAGCCGATAGGGAGGTTAAATATATCAGGAGTGGAATGACAGATGGAAGAATTTACAAGATTTGATATATTATTTATAGCGTTACTATCATTATTGTTTTTATGATTACTAATATTATGTTTATTAGTTAATGTGTGGTGGTTGTAGCTACTCTCATTGTGTTTTTGAATGTTTTTATTAAAGTTGTTGTTAGTGTTAATGTTGCCATTGTTGTTGAAATTGTCAATGCCGCTGTTAATATTCACGCCACTGTTGTTATTATTGAAATTAACACTATTTATATTGACACCACTTCCACCACTAATACTACTATTAATATCACTAGGATTACTCTTCTTAACGGTCTTGTCATTATTTTTAACAGCTTTGGCATGAGAACTCTCTGTAGACTGCCTGTAGGAATACTGTCTGTTTAGTCTTTTGGAGGTAGCTTCAGACGATTGAAGGGAGAGGGTGGAAGATGAGATGTTGGAAGACTTTTTGAAGTTACTGCTTGTGTCGTTGTAATGTTGTTGTTTAGTCCTTGCCCAGCCTTCAAGTAGAGTGGTGTGTGTTTGATGGTTATAACTGAATGAGTCAATGATGATAACGATGAGGATGAAAAAGAAAATAATGAAAATGATGATGATGATGATGATGATGATGATGATGATGAAGTCGATCTTTATATCCCCCAATAGCAGTTTTGGTATTAGTTATTAAGTTTTGAAATGAGCCAATCTATGATAATGATTTTAAGAATATATTTATCAAATATTCTATCAACTTTCCGGTAAATAGTGAAAGATTTTAAAAAATATTATAATATATTTGAAATTATAATATATCTAAGAAACTATTTAAAAACTCTTCAACTTCCCATGCACAAATACTGACCGGGAATAGCTGCTCCCCCAAAAGACCTAGTGTGTCTCTTGAGAGAGCCGTAGTTGCAGTTGTTGTTGCTGTTGTTCTTAATGTCGTTGAATGTTACATTGGCTTTTTTGGTTTGTGTTGGTTTGTTAGTTTTCTCTTTGTTTCCTTGTTCGTTCTTTGCGGAGAAATCGAAAGAAAAAGAGGTTTATGTATACTACTATGAAATTTTGCAAAAACGATTTTTAAATTTAGTTATAAATATTAAACTGCTAACGAAATAAGAAAACAAGAAACTGATACTAATGAGATATGCAAATAAATTAGAAAACATGAAATGATAATGTATCATAATACGTGGATCATGTGCTTATCAACGTTGAAATGCTTGCTAGAGATGCTACAGCGGTGAGGATTCGGTGTGTCTGGTGGGTAGTGGTGCGATGTGGTGAAGTGGATAGTGGTGAGACGTGGTGAGGTAGATGGTGGTGAAATGTGGTGAGATGGGTGGTGGTGAGATAGTTGTGGTGAAGTGGAAGGTGGTGGTGGGTAAAGGTTAGAATTAAAATCCATCAATCAACTAATTTAAACTCCTCCCAACAACCAATTATTTCCACAACTACACCCCTCTCTCCCACCTACCAGTCGCAGAGTTTTTAGTAATCTGATTCTCAAGTCTATTCATGGTGCTTTCAAATGACTCATCAAGGAATGATGGATGAACGGGTGGTGTGTGAGTGAGGGATGGTGATGGAGGAGTCGATTCTTCGTCAGTCTGGGCGTCTGCTGTTGGGGGAGGAGGTGAAAGGTTGAAGATGAGACTAAATAAGAAATCTATAGGATTTAATAGTGTGAAAAGTATATCTGCTTTTTTATAGAGGAAAAAGAGAGAAGGAAAGTTTGAGAGTGAGTCAGAAAAAACCTGATAATTTAATGGTTATTTTCACGATAGAAGCTAGTAACTTAAAATTTTCAAAATTATGTGATAAATAAGTAGGTTTAAGATAAATCTAACGCGTGTTCAGTTTTGCCTCTTCAATTTCATACAAACTGGTGGCGGTGAATAAGAAAGTTTAATAGAATTAAAATGGTGAACGAAAATAATATAGAAACTTTGAAGGTCCAAAAAAACTTAAAAATTAACCTCTTAAAAATCTAAAAGAAACGCATAGTTTAAAAATTAACTTGAGCAACAAAAAAATGGAAACGAACAATAAATGTTTATTTATTTTTTAGTTTGTATACTTGATAATGTCAGTTCAACTTACGAAAAGCTTTGTATTATTATTCAGTTAATAAAATTGTTTAATAAAATGGTTTTTTGATCAATAAATAATGTATAAATGAGTGATAAAATGAAAAATTCCAACTCGAGTTGAGAGGCTCCCACGGTGTTGTTAGGCAGGTAAGTGCCGCCATCATCCTCCTCGTCGTCTTAATATTAGAAAAGATAAAGTATAATGGAAAAAGAAAAATTACAGGAAAGGGAGGTATTACCAAAAATACGATTAGTGTGAAAAATAGAACAACAAAGGTAAAAATGATAAAATGATAAAACCATTATCAGAACCTGCAATATCATCATCTTCTTCGTCTTCATCCTCATCAGTGCAGTCATCCATGTCTCCATTCAAAGTGAGCGTTGTGTTCTCAAGTGTTGGTGAACTAAACTCGTCATCTTCTTCCTCATCCTCATCTTCTTCTTCCTCCTCCTTTTTGTCTTTCTCGTCGTTCTATTATAATGGCATCATAAGGAAATAGTGAAGTCACTGTGCCAATCAAGACACATACTTAAAATTATATTGACATAAACTTTGAAATAACTTAGAAAACAACTATGGGAACTTAAGAATTATAAATGTAACAAAACAAGATGCATGGTGGAATGTTGTACCTTATATTGGAATTTCTGATGAAAGTTTGAGTTGAGATCTGTTGGGGATCGTTTGTAGATTAATTCTCGACAGGCTTATTGGAACGTAAAAAGACACATTCACAATTCATAATTTATCTTTCTAAAAAAACTATCTTTTCTCGCTATCGATTCTTTCAATTATCCCTCCTACTATCACCACCACCACCATCGTCCTTACAAGCCATCTTCCACGTGTTTACCATCGGCAGACTGTCTGAAGAACGATGGAGGCAAGGGCAATCTTCTCTTTTCCATCATCTTCTCGGCCCACCGTCCCTTAAGAGGTTCCACATTCTCAGATACCTTTGCGACCTCATTCCCATCTTGCGGTAAGCCTTCCACGAACTGATGGGTGGATGTGCATATCGTGCTCAAAATGGTGACGGATGTAGACGTTGGTGATGATGAAATTAAGTTTGGCGTTTTGTGGAAAATTCAGTTTGTAAAATTTCTGTATATGTGAGCTCATTGTGACAAAGTCAATACAAATACTTTTAGATTTGTATCAGTAAAACAAAATAGATACCAATATTTGACCAACAATATACCGAGGCATTTCCTATTCCCTGCATTTAAAAATGAATAAAACAAAATTAGTCAATTAAAAAACCTTGTTTTTGGCCCAGGCTGGTAGCTGGCCAGGTGAGAATTCGAAGACCAGGTTGTTGTCATCTGCGAGTCTTTCCAATCCTTTGGATGAAGTGGTGAATGTTTAAATGTGTAGTCTGGCTGAAAAGAAGGGTGGTTAACAAAAAGGTGTGAGGTTAAAGATGGAGTATGTAGTAGTGTGCTTATGTGCACGTTTGTATGAATTTTGTCATGTTTTTAACGTAAATATTTTTTCTTAGATTTGTTTACTTGATATTTCTTATAACACCTTTCCAACTAGAAATGTATTATTGTTAATATTCAATAATTTTCTTCAATGACATTCTTCCACGAAAAACTTGAAACTCACTGGGTTGAATACCCATACGCAGACCCCCCACAATACAATTACAATTAGTCATTTCAACACAACTAACCACTTGTAGATCGTTTGATCTTGGGAGTTTCTTCACATGGTCGAAGTCTGAGTGGGGTTCATTGATATTCAATTATATGCATCGTACTTGTTTGACTAGTATCATCTTTGGTATAAAGTGAATTCCATAAAATCGATTCAATTGGTTGAAATAGATAAGTACATAAATCTATTGAATATAGAAAAAAAAAAAGCAAAGGCAAGACAGACACTCAAAACCACATTTGAACCCACAATTATGAAACTTATACAAATGATGCATCCATGCAACTAAAACACCAAAACCAACTTGATAGCATCAACTGCCTTCTCCATTTTTGACTGTCTCCTTCTCTTGATGTTTTCCACCAAACACCCACTCAACCTCCACACAAACACACATCTGTCATGGAATCATTAGCAAATCAGCCATCAATAATTCATGATTATATGAAGTGCATGAAAAAATTTTTTAGATATTTTTTTAAATTAAGAAACTTTAAAACTGAACTGAAATGATGATGATAGGAATGATTATAATGATGTAATGACAATGATAATGACAAACCACCAAACAAAATGATAAAACCCTCAACACAACCATTCACTTCCTCCCACCCACCCATCGACTCCAGAAGTGACGAGATTTTTGGCGTTATTAGCAAACCTGACGCCTGTGGGCAGCTCTGAGTGGCTGGATGCATGGGCCACGCATTCACCTGTGAAGAAGTCAAACAAAGCCACGTGTTTGTCGGAGGTGAGGGTGGCCAGGTAGGTGGAGGAGGGGTCGAGGTGCACTTTTAGCACGCTTCCGTCGTTCCCTGCCGATCCATTGTAGCTTTTCTTTAACTTCCCCGTGCGTGTGTTGTAGATTCTGTGAAAAGATTAGTTAACGTGAATCCCAAGGTTTTGGATTTCATGTAACTCACAAGCTTACACCAAACCACCACTTTCCTCCTTACTCATCCCATCACCAACCATCTACCCCACACCTACTGACCCATTTACTCTGAACCCCACTGATTCAGCCACCCACCCACCTAACATTCCGATCTTGACATCCCACAGCGACAAACTTCCCAGTCAAATCAACCTGCATATCGTTCAGGGTGCATCTATTGGCCACATTCTTACTCAGCTGCAGGTTCAAACTTCCGTCCTGTGTAACATCATTAATTTTATAACTATTGTTGTGTTTAGTATTGTGCAACTATTATGGTATTCAAAACATTGGCTTAAAAAACATTATGACCGTATTTTGTTTAAAGCTCATAAAAAAAATGGAAATGAGAAAATTGAAATCATAACACATAGAAATTTTTTTTTAGATTGACTTTCTCAGTCGCATTGGAATTTCGTTAGTTCAACAGATGTTTCACAGGGCGCTAATCCTTGTGTATATAATTGTCGGCCCACGCGGGATTGAACCCGTGTACTTTAGTCTAACGCTCTACCAGCTGAGCTATGCGGGCCGACAACACATAGAAATGAAATCTCTGTAAAAAAAATGAACGATAGAAAGAATATAAATATTGGAAAAAATGAACGACACATACAAGTGAAGCAGTCCTGACTAGCAGTGACTTGTCTCCAGAGCATGATAGCAGCAACAGCTGTAGATCAACAGCTACGAACTTCAAGCTGCTTACAGCTGCTGAATGATCGTCTAGTGTCTGTACCACTGAGATGGGTGAATGGATTGAAAGAGATAGAAAGATAGTTAGATAAAGATAGATAGATAGATAGATAGATAGATAGATAGATAGATAGATAGATGGAAAGATGGATAGATAGATAGATATATAGATAGATAGATAGATAGATAGATAGATAGATAGATGGATGGATGGATGGATGGATGGATGGATGGATGGATGGATAGATGGATGGATAGATAGATAGATAGATAGATAGATAGATAGATAGATAGATAGATAGATAGATAGATAGATAGATAGATAGATAGATAGATAGATAGATAGATAGATAGATAGATAGATAGATAGATAGATAGATAGATAGATAGATAGATAGATAGATAGATAGATAGATAGATAGATAGATAGATAGATAGATAGATGGATAGATAGATAGATAGATCACCTTTATAATCCTGCTGTACATCATATATATGGATGAGACGATCCCTCCCTCCTGATGCCATCAGGTTGGCGTCTATGGATGGATGGTTAGATGTAATGTAGTATAAAACTGATTTCAACGTAGAAATGAGGGTGGAAAGATGAGGATGAATTAACGGGTGGATATGTGGGGAAACATGGTTCGATTTTAAAAGATGAATAAATAGGAGAATAGGTGAACAGATAGGTAGGTAGATGAATGTTTTTAGATAGATGAATGATTGTATGAGTTTTGGTATAAATAAGTGGGCAGATGGATAAAAGTAAAGGCAAAATGATTTGAACGAAAAAATAGGTATATTCATTTCAAAAAAACTCACAAACAGACGAGTTGGTTTCCATGAAAAAATAGTATTTTAAAAAGTAGCACAAACAATATATAAAAGTACAATAGAACATACACGAGGAAGAGTAGAAGTAGTCAAGACAGAGTATTTCTGAGTCGTGAGCCTCAATCAAATGTAACTGGGTCATGCTTTTTAGGTCAAACACCCTGGTGGTAACATTATTTTATGCTTTTTAAGTTTATTTATGTACAAAGCTCTTAATTTACTGTGGAATTATCATCATCATCGCCTGCTTCCAGGCTAGCATGTGTTGAACACAACAGCAAATGAAAAAGCTTGGTGCATTAATGACCATCATAGATTTTGTATATATTTCACTCAATCAAAAACAACACCAATGCACCTCACCTGACGTTACCGACCCTATCCCCACTAGCCAGGTGCATGTTGGTCGGGTGTGTTGTGACGCACCTTTGTATTGATGATATAAGCTTCAATGTATGATTAAGTAATGTGTATGTTGAAACTGGTAATTTTATTATTGCTATGGAAAAAATTTTTTATTTATGTTTTTAGTGGTTTTAGATGAAATCTATTAAACATACAAAGAACCTTATTCCGTTCCTTTCTTGATATGTGTTGTCTGCCTTATCTGTCTTGCCAGCTTGATGATATGGATATATCCATTTATTCATATTTATGAATCGTATCATGGTGAAACCATGGTGGTGTTATCAGTATGTTTTTATTATTACAAATAAACCAAATTTTCATTACTACAACTCAACACTACCAGAGTTGCTTAATTAATGGAGATTAAGTTTAAAACTAAAAGCGGATCACAGTTATGAAACTATAAAAAGATTTAAGGATAAAACTAATATTAAATTAAAATATGAAACAAAGAGTGGATAGAAGCACCAAACGACATACCTGGATTGAACTCCACGTCAAGTAGGTTGCTGAATGAAGCATCAGTGTATAATACTTTGGTGGGGCTCTGCAAGATGATAATAACAATAATTAAAAAATATTATTATTTCTATTATTATTTTCATTGTTAGTAAAAATTTTATAACTATTAGTTCTATTGCTATTATTTTCATTATTATTAATATAATTATTCTTTATTTTATTATTAATAAAACATTATTCATAACAATATTTTTTTGCTATTTATAATCACGGACAAAAGGCGATTGGTTCTTTTTGGATAAATTGTTACATGACCAAAACCGGATAGTGTCATCATTTGCACACGTGACTAAGTTGCCTAGGGGGCAGTTTTCTGGGAGAATCTGTATGACGTGTGTTTGCATGTGTGTAATGTAGGGTTAGATGCGTGAGTAGGATTACAAAATCGAGAAAACAACAATGACAATCAAACAAAAAATACTATCTAAAAATAATGTTATAAATATTGAGTTGAAAACTTAGAAAACCCCATTAATCTTACATCAAGGCCCCAGACAGCACCGCTGTGAAAATTTAAAGATCGATTCTTCTTTACTCGCAAGAGGTCGCTAAGCTCCCACACGTACATACTGTGATCATTATACACGCACACGAGTTTGTTGTTGTGAAGCTTTACCACCACTGTGTCTGCATGCCTTACTTCACCATCCCCCTGTCTGTCAAGGTTATAATTTTTTTTTGTTATTCTTTTTCACATTCAGATTCTCAAACTACATCTCAAACCCCCCCACCAACACAATTACACACCAACCACATGTCTACGATCTCACAAAACATTACACCACACCCATAACAACCCTCATTCATAACACACATTCAACATTCCATAGCCCTTACACAACTACCAATACAACCTACCCTCTGTTGGGTAATGTGCATAACGGATCAAGCACCACATCAGATCCGAGAGGTGATGGGGTGGGTAGGGTGGTGTTGTACTGCAGAGACTTAGCACTGAACACCCTAACCACGCCCCTGGCACACCCGATGAACACATGTGTCTCTGATACAGTCATGCTGAATGCTTTGGTTGTCTTGAGGGTGTTAAGTGCAAAAATGGAGTGTTGTGTGGAAAAAATGGTAGTTGGTGGAAAAGAATTGTCAGTATATAAATGGGTTGGATGTTTTTACATAGCTCGTAAATTATTATTGTAAATATTTAAAAATGTTTAAGTTTCAACAACTCAAACCTTGAGCATGACCGATTTGTTGAGCATGCGATTTTCATTGAAAACACACAACTTGCCGCTATCAGTCACCGCATACACGTTGTTCTTGCAAGCACCCACACCGCAAGCAACACTGCAAAAAAGGTTGTTCTGAAGGTCTCCTAAGATTCCATTACGCCCTTGCAGAGGTAAGGTTTCTGTCTTTATCTGCAGTAAGATTGGAGAGAAGAGTGATGGAGTACTTTGATAGGAGAGGGTCGAATTGAAGGTTAGTGAGAGAAGAAATTGTTAGGTTGTTGTTGGAAGAATAGTGGAGTGATTATAAGGTAGTTTTGGGGTTTTAATTTAACAAATTCATGAAGCGCTAAAAATTCAAAGCGATTTCGTATAAACACGAATGTGTACATTCAATGCACTGCAAAACTTACACAAGCGCTAAAGTTTAACTATGAAAAGCTCAAAATAATAATTAAATGAAATTTGCCAAATTTCTATATGCATAATATTGAAAGTTGCTTTTATGAAGGTGTTATATATAATCCTTTAATAATGGCCACCACTAACTTTGGACTTGCTGGAAGCGAGATACCAGAACTTTACGTGCCTGTTTCCAACTGTTACAAACATATCTCCATCTTCGGAAAAACTCAAGTCTGACACCTGGATAAACAGGAGTGTGTTCTTGTGGGTGTCAATAAATCAAATGAAAATGGAAAAATAAAGCAAAAAGCATATAAATTATGCTAAAAAAATTACTTAAAGTTTGTATTAAAATGCAAAAGACTCCGAAGACACTACAAAAAACACATTTGGATCTGCAAATACTTTAACACACCTTCTAACTCCTATTTCTTTCCTCTACATACACATCCATCCACCATTTGTACCTACCAAACTCACAAACATCATCTACCTCTTCTAACTTTCATACACCACAACCACCTACCCACCCACAAAATCCCCAATCTGCCAACCTCAAAAACACCACAAACCACCCATCTCTTAAAACCAATCACACAATTTTAATAACACCCACTCACCCTCTCATCCCATCCACCACCACCAACCTTACAAGCGATTTTATTACTGGCAACTTTGAGGTCATTTTTCCAATCCCAAACGTTGATACTCATGTCGTGCTGATATCCAATCGACACCACGTATTTGAGGCTGGGTGAGAAAGCCACGCACGAGATGCCGAAGGTGTGGCCTTCAAAGGCCACCAACTCCGTCATGTCTGCCGTACTCCACACCCGAACCATTGGGAGGTGGCCACTCTGTGGTGGTTTGGGTTGTAGGTGGTGTGTTGTGAGTTGTAGGTGAGGTAGGTAGTGGTTTTAAGCGGAATGACTTTGTCTAAAAATAAATTAATAAAAAAATTAAACAAAAAAGAAATAAGAATAATAAAATGTCCCTCACCTCACCAGTGACCAAGTAGTTGCCATCTTTGGAGAAGTCTAGACAGGTGAGAGGTTTTTTGCTTGTGTTGAAGATGTGCTGTTGCTTGTTGCGCTTCAGGTTGTACAACACCACCACACATCTGGGTTTTATTAGGTTAAATGATGATTTATGTGGAGCTTTATTGAAGTTTTTATTTTAATTAATTACTAAAATACAAAATTAAAAAAAAAGTATAACTAACGATGCCGTTAACAAATGTTGTAGTTGTGAAATAAAAAATCTACATAAGTTTCAATTAAATTTTACATTAACCATATTATAATTTACTACGCTGTACGTCCCAGTAACTAGGGTAAACAGCAGACTAAATTATTTAAATGAAAAAATAATCCGCATAAGATTATACTGCGGTACATGTCACAATAACTAAGATAAATATCAGTCGGCTGATACATCTCCTCCACTCAACTCTATTGAGTGGGTGCAAATTTTACAGGCTATAGGATTCTATATTTCTTTCAAAAATTCTTAACCAGAATTTTTTTGTTCTAAAAAAAATAGGGCTTCTAGGCGGAGGAAGTTCGAGCACGTCACTGATATGATAAAACAAGTCTTTGAGCATAATGCCACATATCCAGCGGATCATAGACCTATTATTGCGCTGTAGTTTTTGAAAATACCAACTGTTGGAGCCAGTTTTTATTGACATATAACATAACAAAACGCACACAAGAAAGTTAATCTTTTTTTTGTTGATAGCTGATTATTTTATTATTATTTCCTAATTTTGTAAACTTGAAACCAAGATGAAAATTTCAATGAATTCATAAAAAACATTAAGTTATAAGTTTAGATAATTCGGCTTTATCATAAAACACTAGATGTTGAGTTATGATAATCTAAACTCATCGAATTCTAGATTATATCACATACATAAATGCGTTAAAATCCATTTTTTAGCGTATAATATGAAAATAGGTTAATAAAAAAAATATTATATCTCTGAAGTTATATTCAAAAAAATTATTTCCACACGTTGAAACATGCATCAATCAATCAATCAGTCAAATCATTTTTATAGCCCGTTTTTCTCTACCAAGGGTTGGGCTTTTTGAAAGTTCTTTCTTGAAGTCGGTTTTTCCATTCAGAGCGATCGAGTGGATTCGCACAAACCATGTCTAGCTTTCTTTTATCATTCAATATGAGCTCATTCCGTCTTTTTGGGCCTATCAGGCTTCTTGCAAGTATCTAAATCAAAATTTCGCACCTGAGAAATCCAACCCACGCTACGCTCTACATGTCCAAACCACCTCATCCTACTTGTACGAAGAACTACCCCAACATCCCGAATGCTAAGTTTTGAAAGGAGTGAGAGCAAACGTTATCAATCGTTTTGCTGTTTCACATCCAGCGAACCATGGCAAGGTCATTTCGTCTAAGGCGGTTCAATGTGGAAACTGTTACGGGCCATGTTTCAGCAGCATGTAACATAGCTCTTCTGACACAGGTTGAATAGGCACGGCCTCTGGTCAATAATGATAAATGACGATTAGCAAGGAGCGGAAGAAGTTGGCGAAATTTAGCCCATGCACACTTACAACGTGTTATTAAAGCAAGCTCACATCCACCACCTGCAGAAAACATATCCCCAAGATAGTAGAACTCTGGGACAACTTCCAGTTTTTCATCATCAATCATCACTTCCTTTACTAACCTCCCATCAACAGGCCGTGCTGTACCAAGGCAACGAGCTCATCGGAAGTTAAGATCCCAAGTTAGAGGGCCTTTTATGCTGCTGCATTTCTTGTGTACCCATTGCCTGCAGCTTCCACACTGAATAGCATTTCTACCCACACCTGCTTGGCATACACCACAAGGATATCTCCCAGATTTTCTCAACACATCAAGGTTCGAACCAGAAACCATTAGCTTTGTCTTACCCATATTCACCCTCAACCCCTTTTTCTCCATCTACGATCTCCATGTTCTCAACTTCATTAATAGTTCGTACATGGACTGAGCATTTACGACTAAGTCGTCAGCATACAAGATCTCCCAAGGGCAACCTGTGCGAAACTCCATAGATAAAGCTTCCAGCACAATAACAAAAAGTAATGGACTAAGAACAGAACCTTGATGGACACCTACCCGAACATCAAACGAGTTGCTATATTCATCACCAACTCTCACCCTTCTTCTCACTTCTTTGTACATGGATTGTACAATTCTCACAAGCCATTCATCAATTTTGAATTTTCGCATACTCTACCAAATCACTTCTCGTGGCACTCTGTCAAAGGCTTTCTCCAGATCAATGAATGCTAAGTAGAGGGGCTTACCAGCAACCAGATGCTTTTTCTGTAACTGACGGAGGATAAATATGGCATCAGTTGTACCCCGACCTTGCATAAAACCACATTGCATATCATTAATCACCACCCTCTGTCTGATAAAACCTTCCACTACGTGCTCCAAAACCTTCATAGCCTGATCAATTAACTTCAAACCCCTATAGTTAGACCTGTTTAAAGCATCACCTTTACCCTTGTATACACTGACTATGTGACTTTCTTGTCACTCAGACGGTATACGGTTTTCAAAGATGATGTCTTCAATGAGATCTCGAATCATACTAGCACCACTTGAACCTGCGGCCTTGAGCATCTCAGCAACAATACCTGAAGAACTCGCTGCTTTCCCAAGGCTCATCTTATTAATGGCCTTTCCAACCATTGCTATAGTGATAGGTTCGCTGGGACCTTCCACGGGATAGACTTCGGACAAACCACCTGGATTCCATGAAAACTCCACATTGAGAAGATGCTTATAATGTTCTCTCCATGCTTCTTTTTTGGAATCAGCATCCAGGGACATTTGGCCATTTTTATTTCTCACCGGTTTATCCCCAATGACGTCCTGGTTTTTTCATTGGGGATAAACCGGTGAGAAATAATAATGGCCAAATGTCCCTGGATGTTGATTCGAAAAAAGAAGCATGGAGAGAGCATTATATGCACCTTCTCATAAAGCATAAAATGATTTTTCAAATGGAAAAAATCAAAAAAAAAAACAGTAATAATAATAAGAAAAATAATAAGAATGAAATGAATAAATTTTGGAAAATAAATGTAAGAACAAACCCCGCAAAATAGGCGACATTCCCATTGACAGTATCTATTGCAATGCTGGCATTGGAGGTGAGTGTTATGCCATATACATGGTCCAATTTTAACTGCAGTAGTGGTTTTGATGATGATGACTATAATAGTAAGATAAAAAGTATGATGACTTATTTTTTTAGAGTTAGTGGAATGAAAGGGTAAGGTCAAAGAAAGAAATCAGTAGTCCTTTGGAAGAAAGAAAGAAATATTGACTGAAATAAAAAAATTATATTATAATCAATGAAGTGTTAAGATAGTGTGTTCAAGGACTTAGTGTTTTATAACATATAGATATCCTTTATGGTTTCTGAGATAGTGATGGCTATAATAATGATATTGAATATGAGTAATAATAATATAGATGTTCAAAATCATAATATAAACATAAATAACTAAAATAGATTTAGTTTGTTGGTTTTAATAAGCCATAAATATATTAAAATATATAGATAAATGTAGTAAGCATAATTATTATAATAATTTTTACAAAAGCCAAACCGTAAAATGAATATAATTTCAGAAGACTAGTAAGTTTATTAAGATAAGAAGCTTTTCATTATCAATGTAAAATTTTCAAGTAATACTTGATTATAATAATAATATGAAGTATTTGATTAAAAACAATAACTAAACACAAAAAAATGTGGTATATTAGAAAAAAATTTCAACAAGCAATAGCAATGAAAAAATAAACTAATTATGTTAATATAGACATTTAAACCAAATCAAATATGGGTATGATTATAGTGGCATTAACTTCAGAAGTTTCTAGACCACTGAATTTTATGAACCTTAAATGCAAAATAACTAAATGCTATGTAATGTAATGCAACCAGAAAATGTCAAAATTCACTATTCATAATGTTAATTTCTTTTATACATTCACAAAAGAGAAAAGATATGTTTCTAATCAAAAAAAAACATGTATTAATACAACTTTTCTCTATAATTGAAAAAAAAGATTTTTAAAATAATAATTTAAACTTACTAAAAAGAAACTTAGTTTATAAGGAAGTATATTACAAAATATATTTAAATATGACTATCTGAAAATATAGCAAAAAGAGTAAAACACAAGAGAAAAAGAAGAAAATTTTGAAAACTTTCGGTTATTTTTTAATTCTCGTATATTTTTTTATTCCTATTAATTATTAACTGTTAAACAACAAAAACTTTCATTGAAAATCATTTTCTATATAAAAGTATTTGAATAATAAAAAATATTACCTTTTCTTGAAGCGGGACAATTTTCTGTTTTTTCTTAGAAATCACCGTGACAGTGGGTTTTTCTTTCAACTCCATCATTATCAAAAATAGTATAATAATTTATTCATTTAGCTTTTTGTAATAGAAATAATGTATACCTAAAAATACTTTTGATAAAAATACTACCGCGACCGTTGAATGATATGAGCATTTAAATTTGAAGGATTAGTGGCTTGATTGCTTTACTAATTGTAAACATCAAAGCTAAAATTTAAATTTCATTAAAAAAATATTTTTATTAATAAAAACACTTTAAGTTTTATTTTCAATTAAAACCTAAAATAAAATTAAAAAAAAAACTATTTCATCATTTTTAAATTAAATCTGCTACAAAAAAATATTTATCGAGTAATTTCATTAACAATTTTTCAAAACTCCATTAAAATATGAAGTGGAATTGTTATTATGAATTTCAAAAAAATATTATTCCATCAATTATTCTACCAAAAAATAGTTGATCACATATCAGTCTGGGCAATTTAGTTTTTGACTATTGACACCAAAAAATAATGAAAATATTACTAAAAATAATAATACATAAATTATGGGATAATAAACATTGTTGGAATCATAACATAAATATTTATCTATGTTCTGGTTTTTCACTTTTGTTTAATAACGCTGAACTTTTGTTTGTTAACATCCATAAGTTTATGCATCAAACAATGTAAAATAAATACATAAATGTGTCTTGAAAAAATGATATTTTATTATAATGGTAAGTTCATTGTAAAATTTTCAAAAAGATTAATCTAATAAAAAAATAATATTTTAAATAAGCTTAAAAAAAGAATCTATCAGAATATGTTATTGTATTGAAAGATTAAATTTTTTATTTAGTGTAAGAGCCCTCATAAGTTCAGCAGATCATCTAATTCATCTTCTAATTCATCTATACATTTGATCTTGTGTGTTTCTTTAAGGTTAATAGCAGGTTTAAAATCATTGGTCAATGCTTCAAGTTCTATTAATAGCTTGCTCTCTTCTGCATTCTTATTGGTAGAGATTTCTGTTATTTCTTCTGTTATTTCAATTGAGCTTACATTATTAATTTCAGTTTTATTTTCCCAATTATTTATATCAGATTTATCTCCATCTTCATCACGAATTTCTTCTTGTTCTTCTTTTTTCTTCTCCTCATCCTGCATTAAAGGTTGATCAATATGGATAATATGTCCAACATCAGACCAGTGAGGTTCAAGTGAAATCTTGTAACTCGTTTGCACAATTATTTCATCTTCTTCTTCTTCTTCCTTCTCTTCTTCTTCTTTTTTCTCATTTGGATCTTTTTCATACTTTTCCCAATTATTTTCTATTTTTCTTTTAGAGAAATATGCTTCAATTTCTTTTTGTTCTCTATCACTATCAGTTTCTTTTTCTTGTTGTGGTGATTCTGCTGCTAATGTTCCATTTGTTCCTTTTAGTAATTGTTCTTTATTGTTTTTATTCGTTTTTTGTTGAGTGGGTTTAATTGTTTGTCTTTTAGTGTTTGGAGATTTTTGAAGTTTTGTATTTTTAGTTGTATTGTTCTTAGTTGTGTTTTCTTTGGCATTTTTATCTTTTGTTGTGTTTTCTTCGTCATTTTGGCCTTTGTCCGTTACTAATCCATGAGCTTTTTTGTAAATGGCGTTTTTCTTTTTTTTATGATGATCTGGTCTCATTATTGTAAGATTATCTGAAAAAGATATATATATCGCTAAGAGACAGGAGAAAAAATCAAATTCGAAATTATATACTTTTAGAAAAAACTGTATAAGAGAAACTTAAAAATTTATTTTTGCGTAACTTTTGGGCCTAAAAGCAAACTAAGTTTAAAAATGGATGTAAGGATTAATTCAAAATAAAATTAAAAGTTAATCTTTCTTTTCACTTTTTAAAAAATATTATATTTGAAATTAAAATTTAATTTGAAAAAAAATGTTTTGGGTATTGTTTTATTATGTATTGAGTGTCTACTGAACTTGTACATATCCGTAGGCCTGCCTGTAAGGTGTGACCGCGTACTGTAGAGTAAGAACTGTATTACATGACCGTTGGACTTTACTACTAGTTGAGCTTCATGTGGTATTGTCTTCTCGTACTTGAACACAGTGATAGTTACTCTGAGCACTAAAGTTTTAGTAGTGATATTACATCTCGTTAATATAAATCTGATTTGTTCAGCTGAGAACTTTTAAAAACGAATACAACAACTTTTGTTCACGAGGAAATTCATTGAAGGAATTTACATAGACAAACTATAATTTTATATCATTATCTATTGTACTACTTTACATCACAAAATGATTAAATGGAAATGTTATATTTTGAACAAGCTATATATTTTTTCATTACCTTACTTTTGAATCATCAAATAATTTTCTAATGATAAAACAAAATATAATTTTGAAAAACACGAAACTTTCTGAAAACTATAAAGAATTATGTACTAAGACAATGGCAATGTAAATAACTATCAATAAGGAAGGAATAATACAAAAAATATTTGATGATGGTAAAAATAATAATAATAAAAGTTATATCAAAGAACTTGGTAGGTAGGTAATTTGCTGGGCGCCAGACTAAAATTTCAAAGGTTGTTTAGAATCTGTTAAATAATATCTATCTATCTATCTATCTATCTATCTATCTATCTATCTATCTATCTATCTATCTATCTATCTATCTATCTATCTATCTATCTATCTATCTATCTATCTATCTATCTATCTATCTATCTATCTATCTATCTATCTATCTATCTATCTATCTATCTATCTATCTATCTATCTATCTATCTATCTATCTATCTATCTATCTATCTACCTATCTACCTACCTATCTATCTATCTATCTATCTATCTACACTTAAATATAAAAGTATAATAGAAAAACATAAATAATGGTATTTCACACCCTTTACATACATCGGCAGTATTAAAGGATCAAATTAATGCTAAGAAATAAATTAGTAGACGCTAGTAAAAAAAATAATGAAAGATTTACTTTTAAACTTTCATTTTGAAATTAATTTCACAAAATTTTGTACTAATAAATAAAATCATTTTCCCAGGTATTTAGTTTCATTGTTATTTCTTTTTTCGCATTATTAATGGAAATCTAATATCATTGTTATTTTTATTATTGCTATGCGAAATAACATAATAATTATAATAGCATTAACAGACCACCCTTACCGCGGTAAAAGCAGCAATAATAACAACAACAACAATTTTTTTTTTTTTTTCTATTATTCCATTATTTACTGTTTTAGTACATCAAAATTTAAAATGAATAAATAATGAAAAAAAATAAAATAAAAATTAAATAAAATAATAACAGAATAATTAAATAAATTATTTTAAAAAATTATAAATATTAAATTGAAAAGTAAATGAAATATAAAAAAAATAAAAATAGTAACTCAATGTTTTCATTTGTTTACACACACTTGACTACTTGATAAACATTCATTCAACGGCTAATTTATTAATATTTTAACTGGTTTTAATTTCTTATAATCATACTTTGAACCCTATTAAGTTTCATTTTTTGTGTTAGTATTGATTTTCCAGCATGTTCATCCATACAGAAGAATACTTATAACGCTATTGGTAATACCATTAGTATAGAGTATTAGTATACTGAGATTTATATAACAATCGTAATAGAAATAACATAAATATGGTTAAATAATTAAATAAAAAAATAATAATGAAATTAATAATAAAAATAAGAATAAAAAACATAGTATAGTTAAAAGTTATTTTGACCTAGTTGTTGATAGCTATAATGATCTTTTGTATCAATCTTCAAAGACATGACAAAAATGAGTTAAGAGAATAATAATAATAACAATAATATAAATAGTAATGTAGCTTGAAGGTAAAAAAGGGGGAAAACATAATTATAATAACAACAAACAATTTTTAGAGAACACCGTTTATTTCCCAACATAGTCATAATTACTATCAAAAATTTAGTCGGTAATGAAACGAAAATAATCAGAATTAAGTTAACTTTCAACCAACTAAAGAAAAATCGAAAAAAAAATCATCAATTAATATCATAGGAACTATATCTAAAAAAAATTGATAATGTATAAGAAAATAAAAAAAAAAATAATAAGTTATGGTCCTCTGTTGGTGGTCTGATGGAAATCGTCTGCAATGATATCAGATCTCTGTCTGATAAGTGGATGGAGGAATGAATGAAGTTGTGGATGAATGGATGGAAAATTGGATTAATGGATTCATAGTAGAATAAACGGAGAGATGGTGAATAAATAGTTAGATGAATTATTGGATGCTTATCGGAGTTGAAGACAAATCGAAAAATTGTTAAATGAATGTGATAAAATTATATAGATGCTTTGAAGCGTGTATACGAGGAGAAATGAAGAGATAAATAAATGGATAAAAGAATAAACTGTGCGGTAGATAAATAAATTGAAGGATAGATTAATGGACAAATGGATAGATAAAAATGATGAATAGAAGAACAGACGGATAAATGGAGAAGAAAAATGAAAATTTCAACAAAAATTTAAATCACAAAGATGATAAATTAGGGGTACGTTTGCGTATATATTAATACTAACATAAGTAACAAATTACACTTAAAAGTATTTGAATTCTGAAGAAATCGAGAAAGATTATTGAAAATTTATGGCACTATTTATAAATATTTTTGGCATATTTGAAACAAACTCATTCTTCGAGAATTATACATATATGTATGAAGATATGTCAAATATAAAAACTAGTTTCTTTATAAGGCCATTGTTCCAAAACTTTTGAAAGATTCAAACTTTTTTGGGCTTACCATTTTGAAATATTTTTATAGAAATAATTTTAATTTTTTGAAAAATGTTGAAGTTTGTTATGTTTTTTGCTTTAAAAGCCGCTATTCTCGGATAAATTTTAATACCAGAAGCCTGTAAAATTGAATTTTTATACACAATACCAGTTTCGTAAAGTAGAGATTTAACTTCAATGAATAAAAAACAAAATATCAAACGTTCAAAATTCTTGTAATGGCGGTGATTTTGAAGTCCATTCCCGTGGGACCGAGTGAACATTCTGCCATAAATGTCTGCTCAGCAGACGAGGAGGACTTGAAGGAAATAAAAAAAGAATTTAGTGATTTGCAGACCAGAACAAGTTATGTGGATGCTTGGACAGCTCTGGCTCTCGTCAAGAAGGTTGGTGTGTTCAAACTTTAAACAAACTCAACAAATTTTAGTAAAATTACATAAACTGAAAATATCTTAAAAACTTTTATTCTATTTAAAAAATATTTTTTTTATCTTTCTTGCACAATCTTAATTTTTTTCACACAACTTATCCTTTCATTTCATCTAAATGTTTTCATGGAAAGGTTTTAGTTTATTTCAAGTTTATCTTCAGCTGGGTGTGAAGTAAATAAGTCAGTAGTGTATATTTTGAAGCTCAATTTTCAAACTATCATGAACTTTTTATTGAAAGTTTGATCTTAAATTTTCATTTAATAAATGGCCATCAAATATTTTTTCATTATATTCTAAATTTCCCTTAGGCAAGTGTCTAGCTAGAGTAGCTCACAAAAAAAATATACAATTTATTCCCAGTTATTCATGAAAACCACTAATTTGCATCAATAAAAAACTAAATTATAAACTGAAATAAAAATTAATTAACAAATTAGCTTATTTAAAAACAATCAAAGTTTATATGTAAGCCAAACAGATCACAAGTTTAATTTGTATAAATACATTCAGTTATAAGGTATTCCATACAACATTGAGCATCATTTTGGACTGATGTATCACTGTTTTAGATGATGAAAAAAGCTTCCATGAATTTAATAGGATGTGGTAATAATATAATCAAATAATCAAAACATTGACTAAGAATTTTTCCAATTTTAATTGCAATTATTTTTTTAATTAGGATACTTGTTATTTTATTTATATAATTACTGTAATTATTTTTTGTGAAAATCATTATTATTGCTACTATTACTATTATTATCATCAGTGTTTTATTCAAGGTATCAATGTTTTTATCACCATAGGGCAAAGCCAAAGGCAACAAGAAAGTTTTACAGATTCGAACAAAGATCCAAGATTATTATCAAAACCTTGGTGGAATCATTACTACCTACCACAACATCATCATCTTCATCACCATCCTCGCCTTATGTTTGTGTTGTCTTCCTCTAAAGAACATACCATGGGAAAGTGACATAGAGAAACTTTGGGTTGATGGTTAGTGTTAATATGGTTTTATTGTATATTTTCTTATATTATTATTGTTTTTATCATATTTTTGTTATTATTTTAACTGTTATTATTATTATTGCCATTATTTGAAAGGAGGGTCAAGACTGAGACAAGAGCAAGAAATGGTAATAAAAAACCTGGGGGAAAATAGAGGAGTATTGAATGAAGTGGTTATCCAGGTGGCTGTCGATAAAAATAACAACAATAATAATAGAAATAATAAGAATGAAAATTATGATATGAATAGTAAAAATAACATTAATAATGATAATTTTATTAATATAAGAACTTATCGAAGTAATAATAAAAATATCAAAAAGAATAATAATGAGGATGAAGTTGAAGAAATAAACAGCTATTATTTCTTGGATGGTAATGATGATAAACTGTACCAAGATGATGCCATAGATTACTATGCCAAAGATGCCTATAATGATAATGTATATGATGGTGATGATGATAGTAGATATGAAAAGGATGGTAATTATAATTATGATAATAATAATCAAGAATATATAAAAAATGATAATAATAATGGTTATAACAATAAAAACAACCATAATAATAATAAAAAAAATAATAATAACAACAACAATGGAAATAACAACAGTAATGATAATGATAGCAATAATAACAAGGGTGTATTAACAGTGGATAGCTTGTTAGAGCATTTGAGAGTGCTCAAAGCTGCCATCTCTTTCACTCTAGAAGTCCATCACGTGTACGTTTATTTTTCTTATCATTATTATTATTATCATTATTATTATTATTATTATTATTAATTTTAGCATTATTGTTGTTGTTTTTATAATAAGTGCCATTGTTTTTAATTTTTTTCAATATTATTATTATTGTTACTATCATTTTTGTTATTGTTATAGCAAATGGAAGTTCATAGATGTGTGTCATGCTTTGAGTTTGGCATCCTATCAAGAGAACTACCATGGTCCTATCCAGGTCAATAATAATGTGAATAATAATAAAATTATCATAAATAAAAGTAATAGTAATAAAACTCATAATAATAATATTAATGATCAAGATTATTATCTTATGATACAACTGAATAATAAAGTTTACCATAATATTAATAATAAAACAATAATGATAGCAATAACAATAAGAAACAATAACAATAATAGAAAAGCTAAATAGAATAATAGTAATGAAAAAACAATAAAATAATATTTTAATAATAGAAATAATAACCCCCTTAACAGCAGTTACAAGCCTGCTTCATAATCTCTCCTCTGGATTGCTTCTGGGAGGGATCCCATTTGCTCATGCACCAGCCCCCTGTGCACCTTAAGTATGTGTGATTGTGTGTGTATGTTTGTTTGGTTTATTTGTTTTCATCAAAAAATCTACAGCTTTTTCATCAACCTTTAATGTGCCCACCTCTCAATTAACATTCTTCCACTTGAGAGTACTTCCAATCAATTTTCATCCATATGCATTGTCAAATTTATTTAACAAATATTCATCTCAATCAACTCATTTAAAACAATCCATCTTTTTTTAATCTTTCAATACAATCTTATTATCCATCTCTTACAACCAATCTGATTCCGACATAAACCATTTTAAAAGTATATTCACCAACTTCACAACTACACATCCACTGTTTTTATTCCACATTCGTTCTTTTCGCTTAATTTTTTGACATCCACTTTATCTCTTTCACACACATCTTCTTACAGTCCCACAAAGAAGTTATCTTGGAGTGATCTGAACCCCATGCAGCACCTTCCCAACAGCCCTGTGGCTACCAAACAATATCTTGATGGGCTTAAGAGGGTGGGTGAAAAAAGGAGGGGTGGAAGGGTGGGTAGGATGGGAAGATGGGTATTGGTAGTTATGGGCACACTAAGGTATGAATGAATGGGTGGGGTGGAGGGGGGTAGAATAGAAGGTTATTGCTTAATGAAAATGGATAGACTAGTGGTAGGAATAGATAATGGTTAGTTTAAGATGGATAGAGGGAATAAAGGGTTTTTAGTACTATGATTGTGTTGGGTTATTGGGGGTGATTGAGGGTGGGATGGAAAGTATTATGGTTTTAGGGGAACTAGTGAAAAAGGGTTTAATAAAAACCAAAGATGAATGGCTTGAAGTGGTTTTGAAGTTAGTAAAAAGTTTTAAATGAGAGAAAATAAAAATTGATGAGTCAATATATGAAAAATAGATTTGAGTAAGTCAAAAGATAAAAATTGCATAATAGGTTTTTAAATACAAAAAACCTTTTGATCTTTGATGAGTTCGTGTGTGGCAGAGATGAAAGGATCTTTGGGATGAAAGATGAATGTAGACAAAAAAATACAAGAGTTTATGTTTCAGTATTTGATAAAAAAATCGAAATTTTTTTGCCGCGTAACATCAATGAGAAATTTAACAAAGTATTATTTTTATAAAATTTTTTAAAACATATCAAGTAAATATAAAAAATTTAAACGGGATTTTTAAAAATGAAATGAAAAAAATTGTTAAAAAATAAAAAAAAATAACCAAAAATGATAAAGAGTAAAAGAATAGATTACTTGAAAACAAAACCAAAAAAATAATGAAAAACCCATAATAAAGGCTAAAAACTACATAAAAAGCCTTAACACAAACCACACAACGCACTGACTCCGTAACACCATATGTAACGTGTAATACTTATTCATCATCACATTCCTAAAAATTTGTTCACATGCATGTCTATGTGTGTATGATTAATGATAGGTACTTTTACATGTACGTGTGTGTGGGAGTAAATATAAATAAACGCTTATATTCGTCAAAATAAGTATACAAATATATTTAATAAGCATTAAAAACCCATACACACAAAGATGCACACACATATACATTCATACATACATACACACAGGCGAGCATTACGACAGCCTATCAGACGAAGCCATGTTTGAACCCTTATGACCCCCAATGTCCCGCCACTGCTCCCAACAAAAGGAGTAAGAAGGTCAGTGGTAGTGGTGAAACTAAAATAGTACTAAAAATACTGATAATAATGATAAAAAAATAGTGATAATAATGACGCTAGCTCTTACTAATAAGATACCTTGCTTTTTATTTTTTTTATTTTTCAAATACGAAAATCAAAATGTGATGTGGAAAATAATTTTGATAGAACAAAGTTATTTGATAATGAAATTAGCAATTTTTTTATCGAACCTAAAACACCCCCAAACCTCCAGCCTCCTGACCTAGGACAAGTCTTCAAGGACGGATGCCACGCCTACTCAGACAAGCACACTCATTGGTGGAGAGATTGGATACTGGGTGGAGTCGAGGTGGACGATGGGGGCAGGGTTGTCAGGTGGGTGAGGGAGAGGGAGAGGGAGAGGGAGAAGGTTGAATGTGTATATAATAATGATGACGCTTACTATGCCTAAATAACGTTAGTCATGGGGGTGGTGGTAAGTATAAAAGAGGAGCGTCTTTGATAAACAATAATAAAAATAGTATATTAGTTTTTCTATTCATATCAATCAGAAAATGATAAACATGATGATGGTAGTATGACCAATAACCATGTGATTTTTTAATTCATGATTGATATTATCATTTTTAAATAACCTTATTGCTCCAAATTTCGCGTAATTCCCCTTTGAAATCAAATTCTCACGTCCTTATATTATTATTATGCAATTATTGTGGTATTGATGGTGATTGATAATAAGATTCATAAATTAAAAAAAAAATGGAAACAATTATTATTATTATTATTATTATTCTAATTAGATTTTACTTCTGTACATGCCCCATTAACGGCGGTTGACAGCAGCTGGTCTAGGTTATTGATATTACACTGAATAGTTTACATTGTTTTTATGTTTCCAGTCTTTAATGATGGAGAATGGAGTTATTATAAAAAGTTCTGAATCAAAAATCAGCTCTTATGATGAATAAACTATGGAGTCTTTTCAAGCTATTAAAACCATTAGAGTTTTCATACCATAGTTTTGTATTCATTTATTTTTCTTATTATGTTTAGGTTTATTATCGATATAAATATTGTTTTATTTTTTGTGTTTATTTTTGTTATTTCTTATTATTGTTTTCGTTGTTTTTATTGTTATTATTATTTTTATTATTGAACTTACAGACCGCACATGTAGCCACACTGAGCTACATAATAACACTTAACTACCATGCCATTTTGTGTATGTGCGTGTGTGCATGTTAGTGTGAGTGAATGTGTATATATGTAAGTTACTTGTGTACGTGTGTTTTTGTGTGCGTATATATACGATTTTTTTTATTTTATCACATGTATTTTTATTTTAAATATATTAATGATTCGAATCAGACACTTTTATTGACTGAATAACAACACGAAGCTTTCCGTAAGTTAAATTCACATTATCAAATATAGAACTTGTATTTTTCTTCTTTTTTCTTCTCACAGCCCACTCATAGTTAAAAGTGCTTTTGAAACTCTTCTCACCACTAGTTGGGTGCACCTCAAACCCATAAAATGTGTTATGGTGAAATGCACAAATATCTTGTGAATCACTTCAACACACACTTATCCCACATCTTTGTGTGTTTAGGAATAAATGTTGACCTAAATGTAAATACTCATAAATAAAGGTAAGTATTGATAAATAGACAAAAATAAACAGTGTACGTATATTAAAAGCTCAATATACTAAAGTACCAGCCTCGTATATACAATACACGACATGAGTAGTGAGGCTGAAACGAAAAATTAAGGCGGTATATTAAAAATACTAAACTTTTAATATCTGTCATATATCATCTTCAGTTATCTTATTATGATAGATGGATAATATCAAAAGTTCTCAGGGTTTCACTTGCATTATATTTTTGTCTCATCCAATAAAGATGGAACTATAAAAATGAAGAACGATGATGTTGGTGAAAGTGATGATGGCGATGTTGGTGATGATGATGATGATAATGCTTAAAAATTGAAAAATATTTATTTTCCAAAATTGAATGCAATAGCAATTACCCAAGGACTTTTTGATGTAAGTTTACGCATAACGTGATTCTTAATAACGATATTAACCGCTGTGTTTTTTCATCGAATTCAATTTAAGAATGTGTGTAGTTATAATTATTTTTAATTATTCTCATTTTCTTCCTATTCTTCATATTATTATCCTTATTAATATTATTATTATTGCTATTTTCCACGACTAAGCTGGTTATGGATTTAGTACCGAGCTTTTCTCAAAAGCCTAGAGTGACCAAGATCTAGTTTTCTAGACTCCTTTCCAGCACTTTTCTTAAATAAACCCACTACGAAGCTGGTTTTTATATCATTTAAAAAGTTATTTACGCCAGTAATAATAATAATTATTATTACTATTATTTTTAATTATTCTCACGATAAGATCAGATTCATGGATATGGGTGGCTTATTTTATAGCATTTGATTGTTTTTTTTTTTGATTATTATACGTTTTTATTATGATATAATGTAATTTATTTTTATCGTTGTTGTTTTTAATAGAATTATTGTTTTTATTGATAATGTATTAATCAACAGTTTATTTTGGTGTTTATACTATTTTGATAATATTTATTTATGTATTAGTTCAAATATTTGTTCGCTGGTAACCCGCCTATTTACATCAATAAAAAAATAATAAAAATTAAAAGACAATAGAAACAACAAAAGACATGATACGAACAATGAAATAATATTACTAATAATAAAAGATAAAAAGAATAATAATAAGAAGAACAATAATCGTGCTTTTTGATTTGTTTTGTTACATCTGTTATTTATGGAAGAGAATTCTCTTTTAGTGGGAAACAATATCAAACGATTCAAAAAAATAACTTTTTGATATATTTACATCACTAATGGCCATTGATTATTATAAAAATGAAAAATATAGAATGAAAATAATATGGAAAATAAGTAAAATGAAGATTAAAAACAATAATAAAAATAAAACAATGTTTCTGATAATAATAGTATTAATAACAATAATAAGATAAAAGCAAAAAAAAAATAAAGTACTTTATGCAGGCGAAGTCTATATGAGAAATGTTTCTCTAGTGTGGTCTGAATGATAGATGTGTGTTTGTGTGTCTGTGGGTGTGTTTGTGTGTCTGTGGGTGTGTTTGTGTGTGTGTGGGTGTGTTTGTTTGTGTCTATGGGTGTTTTTGTGTGTGTCTGTGGGTGTTTTTTTTTGTTTTTGGGTATATATTTTTGTTTGTGTACCTGAGTGTGTTATGAATGTTTGTTCGTAAGTTCAATTATAGCAGTTTTTCGAATTCATAAATGATTCTATAAAAAAACTTTTTTCACCTCAAGAAATAAATATATAAATTATTCAATTATTTGGTGATAACTGATTGACCTAAGTAATATTACGTTAGTACTTGTAACAATTTTAGTTTAAAATACATGAGTAATTTAATAATAGAGATAATAATGGGGACTACAATAAATATATTATCAAAAAAAAATAATAATTGAATAATACTAAAAAAATAAAAATAATTACTAAAGAATATTATTAATAATAAAAAGTTTAATAAAATTAATAATAATAATAAATAATTGAAATAATAAAAAATACCAATAATATTAATCAACTCAATTAGGCCTCAGGCATGGGAAAGTTCTAATAATGCACTTCAACTAATTTACTCCCAATTGAAATAATGCCTTATCTTTTATTTAGTTGAGTTTTATTTTTATTCCTTTTTTTCATTGCGGTTATGATGACGATTTTTATTATTATCATTATTATTCTTAATATTATTATTATTAGTAGTATTATGATAATTATTAGTATTATTATGATCATTATTAGTAGTATTATGATCATTATTAGTAGTATTATGATCATTATTAGTAGTATTATGATAATTATTAGTAGTATTATGATCATTATTAGTAGTATTATGATCATTATTAGTAGTATTATGATCATTATTAGTAGTATTATGATCATTATTTGTAGTATTATGATCATTATTAGTAGTATTATGATCATTATTAGTAGTATTATGATCATTATTTGTAGTATTATGATCATTATTAGTAGTATTATGATCATTATTAGTAGTATTATGATAATTATTAGTAGTATTATGATCATTATTTGTAGTATTATGATCATTATTAGTAGTATTATGATAATTATTAGTAGTATTATGATCATTATTTGTAGTATTATGATCATTATTAGTAGTATTATGATCATTATTAGTAGTATTATGATCATTATTAGTAGTATTATGATCATTATTAGTAGTATTATGATCATTATTAGTAGTATTATGATCATTATTAGTAGTATTATGATCATTATTAGTAGTATTATGATCATTATTAGTAGTATTATGATCATTATTAGTAGTATTATGATCATTATTAGTAGTATTATGATCATTATTAGTAGTATTATGATCATTATTAGTAGTATTATGATCATTATTACTACTGTTATTTTCATAATTATTTGTTTTTCAGCACCATCTTCAATTTCATCTTTATGATTTTATTTTTTTTTCCAAAAATTATTTTTATTATGAATATGATTTCCCAAAAAGTATAAAAATTTTTCATAAAATTAATTCAAAAAGCATTAATAAAAGTTGTCGCGCTCTCGAAAGGCATTGTTGAGCCTTAAAAAAGCATTTTGAAAATAAACGCTCCCATTCATATTCAGTCTTCGTTTTAATATCATTATCAATCTTTCTTCATGAATATATTAAGTTCAATTATCTTATCAATATCAAAAATAATTCAGTAACAACATAAATAAATAAAAATAATATCATGATCTTAATAATTTTCATTATTTTTGTTATGATCAGGGCTCAAGCCTTAAGGAGCATCATCCACGTGTTGGGAGAGAAGACCATGTACCACGCCTACAAGGAAGACATGCTGCAGGTGGTCTTGATGATGATGATAATAATAGTAATAATGTAATAATAATAATAATAATAATAGTAATAATTTAATAATAATAATAATAATAATAAAAGTTGTAATATTAATAATGATATTAATAATATTAATGGTGATATAAATTTTGATACTACTATTAGTACTACTACTAATAATATAATATAATTATTAATGTTATTGTTGCTATTGTTAACAGAAAGGGATCCGATGGAACGAAAGCATCGCATCACAAGTTGTGCACTTGTGGGAAAGGAAGTTTCAGGAGGTGGTCGTGATGATGATGCCATAATAATATTAAGAATAAAAATAATAATAGTTATATTGTGTTAAGAACAATAGTCATTCTTTATTTTATTGTTTAGTGTTGTAATTTTATTGTTTAATTTTTATAATTTATTTGTTTATAAAGTTTAATTTCGATAAAATAAATAATAAATGATGTTCATATGTAAATAACGATTATATTAATATGTATAATGATACTCAAGGAGGTGAAGAAGTATGTGGTAGTCAGAGACAAAAAGAATAATCTAAATAGCAAAAACAACAATATAAATTATAATATTAATAGTAATAATAATAACCTCAGAAACAAAAAAACGAAAAAACATCGTTTCAATAAAATCAACAACAATAACAATAATAATCATAAAAACAAAAACAACAATAAGAATAATAATAATAAAGATAAGATCTACACCTCTTCTTCAGCAACACTGCACGACTCCTTGAGGCGCTCTAATGGGCTGAGTGCTGTGCGTCTCATGGTCGTATGTGTCTTTGTGGTGGGTGCTTTTTCATGATGATGGTGGAGTAGATAGTAGTAGTAATAGTAGTAGTAGTAGTAGTAGTAGTAGTAGTAGTGGTAGTAGTAGTAGTAGTAGTAGTAATAGGAGTAGTGGTAGTGGTAGTAGTAATAGTAGTAGTAGTAGTGGTAGTAGTAGTAGTAGTAGTAGTAGTAGTGGTAGTAGTAGTAGTAATAGTAGTAGTAATAGTAGTGGTAGTAGTAGTAGTAGTGGTAGTATTAGTAGTATTAATAATGATGATATTTATAATAGTAATAAGAATAAGAATGATAGTAATATTTACTATATTGATAATAAAATCAAGGATCAATCTAATTAAACAATAATAATAATTATTATAATAAACATAACAATAATGATATTAATAATAATGATAATTTTCTAGTTATCCTTGCATTTCAGATGTTGCTGTTAGTTTTCTTCGCTGTTGAAAGATCTTTGTCTGGAAAATTTCTCAATAATAATAATAATAATAATAATAATAATAATAATAATAATAAAGATTTTAGACATGATATGATGGTAGTTTATGATAATGAAAAATTTGAAACTATAATGAGTAAAAAAAATAATCTTAAAACTAATAATAATAATAATAATAATAATAATAATGGAAACCTCATGATAATCAATATATTATTAATGCTTGTTGGATTTGGTCTTCTGGTTTTATCCACTACAGCAGGTTAACTAACAATAATAATAACAATAATAATAATAATAATAATAATAAAAGTTTTACAGAAAATAATAGTTAAGAGTGATGGTAAAAAAATATGATTTTTTGCAGGTTTTGGTATTTGTTGCCTTTTGAACCTGAAGCTCACTTCCGTTTCTTGCCAGGTTGGAACAACAATTATATTTATTAATATTGGTATTATCATGATGATGATGATGGTGACGATGATGATGATGATTGGTATTATAATTATTGTTAAAGGCTCACCAATTTTTTCAATATTTTTTTTATTTATTTAATTCATTTTTATTTTCTTATTATTTTTATTGTTTTTTTGATTTTTATCACCAGCTCCTACCTCCCTTCTCCCTATTCTTCTGCATAGAACTTCTCCTACAACTGCAAGAGGCAGTGATGTCTGTTGGCGCCCTTTCTCTCAAGGTTTATTGTTATTCTTATAATTATTATTCTTATTTATCTTCTTATTATCATCGTTTTTGTTATTTTTGATATCGAATATAACCATATTAAGGATACTAATACAATACAAACATAAATGTGACTAAAGTGATAGTAAAATGACCGATATTAGTTTGTGTTTATACAATATTTACTAGTCTCCATTGGCAGCAAGTGAGTCAATCAAATTATTTTCATTGTTATTATGTCTATTATTATCATTATTATGTTTTTTTTATAGTTATTATTTTTATTATTATTTCTACTATGTTTGTTATTTCCGTTATTATTTTTGTTATTCTCATCAGTTTTATCTTTCCTATCATTATACACTATAATTAGTTTTATTTATTTCATGTTTTTTATTTTTTTCGTTATTACTTATGTTATTATTGTTATTTTTATTTTTATTTTTATTGAAATCAAAACCGCAAGGGATTATATGGTTTGACATCTGATTGAAGATGCCGAATCAGAGTGCTCATAATAATAATAATAATAATAATAATAATAATGATAATAATAATAATTATAAAAATATTTAAAATAAAAATATTAATAATCTCATTATTATTGTTATTAATTTAACCGGTAATGCAGTTTAAGAAGGCGCATGTTTACGTTCATTGTTTATTTGAAACATGCACCTATAAATGGCAATCATAATAATAATAATAATAATAATAATAATAATAATATTAATAATGATGATATAAAAAACTTGCATAAAAATAATTTTATCAATAGTATAATAAAAATATATAATCACAAAAATAATATAATGTAATTTATTTTATTATTATTGTCGCTGTTTTTGTTATTGTTATTTTTATAAAAGCGGCCCGCAAGGGTGGTCGAAAATAATAGCGCATTGTTTTTGATTGATTAGTTTTTGATCGTCTATTGTTTTCGTTATTTATTATTGTTTTATTTCTTACTATTTCTATTTTTTATTTTTTTTTTTTGTTATATTATTTTTGTTTTTCATGTTATATTTCATTGCATGTATGTTTTATTTGGCTTATTTCACCCTCGATTTAAAAGTATGTTTGTTTCCTTTTGAAACTTTTTAAACCAATATCCGTTTGTTTCGTGATTTCAAAAATATTTTCTTTCGAAATCTTTATTTTAAACTCAACTCTTCCATTTTATACTCATTCGCTTTTTCATCTTAAAAGTTTTGATTATCCAATTCAGTTCGTATATTTACTATTTATCCAGGTTTTTACTTTTCGTTATTCGTCAAGTTTCTCAATGATTTTCTTCGTTTTTTTTATTTATTTATTTATTGTTATTTATTCAGAAAAATATTGGTTCATGATGATATTTTTTGTTTATGATTTCATTTATTTTCGAAATCCTGAAAGCTCACTTAATGTCCTTAATGTTTACTTAACACTGATCCGAATCCCTACCCTGGCCATTTTAATTTCCATTTTTGATTTATATTAATTTTGATTTATATAAATGAGTTTTCCTTCAAAGTTTCCAATTCACCACCAAACTCAACACCCAAGTTCTTATTCATTTTTCCACCACCTCAACTTAGCGTGACATCATTTTTGAGTATTTTTTACTCAATATTTCAAATTTAATTTCGATTTCTTTTTGTTTTTTTATTCATTTTTTTTACCTAATCAAACCATAAAACAAGCAGGATAGAATAGGAGGGTCATTGAAAAGATCATTATCATCATCACTGGCGCATTCTCTAATTCTTTCTTCCTCTCTCCTTGTCTGTGCCTTTGTTCCTCTTCCTATCCTCTTTTATTTTTCTCTCCAGGTTAATCAGAAATATTGATAGTAATATTAATTAGAACGTTTTTATACAAATTTTATTTTTTTTTTTTAAATTTTTTTGCTTTTTCCATCTTTATCAGATACTATCAAATTTTGAAAAATAAACAACTATACTATTTTCATTATTTCTACAGTGTATGATAATCATCATCATCAACACCATCACCCTCATCCTTCTCTTTCCCGCCTTCTCTTACGTCATACTACGTCACGTCACGCGACGAAAAACCGTGGAGGCAACTTATAACAGAAGTTCCATCCGGTATCAGTCTAGTGGGAAAGGTGATGTAGGTGATGGTGATAAAAATTATAAAAGTGATAATAATAATAATAATAAAAGTAATAATAATAATAATGATGATATCAAGAAAAATGATAATAATAATAATCCTTACTTGAATCACAAAACAAAAAATTCATTATCTGTTATTTATGGAAACAAATGGGAACATTGGAACCAACAACAAAAAAACAATAATAATAAACAAAAAAATAATAATAAACATCAAAAGCAAAATAATCAACAACTACCTCGTGTACATTCTAGTCCGTCTGATTATACCTCTGCCTCTTCTTCTGTGTCATTCTCATTCAATAGAAATAATAATAAAAATAATAGTAACATCAATAATAAAAATAATGACGCTAATAGCAATAATAATAGTGATAGTGGTTTCAGTGATGCAACGAAGGAGGAAAGGTGGGAGAAGAAAACTAAAGTATTGTATAGAAAAAGCGTCAAACAAGTTAATAATAATAATAACAATAATAATAATAATAATACTAATAATAATACATACTATAATACTTCAACTAATAATATAAATAATAAATGTCATTGTATCTTCCAACGTTTGTTTGATTACTACTGTCAACTGCTCTTCAAGCCGTTTGTCAAGGTATCTTTTTATTATCAGCATTATTATTATTGTATTTCTTATTGTTGTTACGTGGTACCATTGTTGTGTTTATGCACATAGAAAAGTAATGTACATGCGTTTCAAAACTCTTGCAGTAATATTAAGGCCACTTTTATGGCGCTGAGAAAGATAAGGTGTTTGAAATATCGATTAAAAATATTTCATAAAAATATTATTAATACAGGTATTGGTCTTGCTCATTTTTGTTCTCATGGTTATTTTTGGCATCATGGGCTTCCAGCAAATCTCATTGGGTCTTAACCTTTCTGACGTCATATCTACGTCATCGGCGGAGCACCATTTCTACAAAACTCAGTCTAAACATTTTGGATTTTATAATCTGTATGTCGCTACCTTGGTGAGTATATATGTCTATCTGTCTTTTTTGCAATCTATCTATTTGATTATCTGTCTATCTATCTACCTACCTATCTATCTATATATCTATCTATCTATCTATTTATTCATCTATATATCCATCTTTCAAGGGCGGTTTTGATTACTCTTCACCACAAGGACAATCTCTTCTTTTATCTTTCCATAATTCCCTTTCTTCATATCGTGACGTCATCAAAAATCAAGATGGTCATCCTGAGAAATTTTGGCTGGAAGCGTTTCGCGATTGGCTTTTGAGTTAGTGGTCGTGTGATTAAGAGATTATAAATGGTTTCACTTTTACTTAATTTTTAAAAATGTTTGATTACCATCACACATGCACGCATATAAACTCAAAAATTCCACAGATATGCAGACGACATACGACAGGGAAGTTAGACAGGGTAGGATAATAAAAAATGGATGGTTACCTAATTGTACGTCAGATGGCAGACTTGCTTTCAAACTTATCATTCAATCGGGCCATCATTATGAGGATAAGGAGAGGGTAGGTGGGAAGTAGGGGAGAAGGATGGAAGGTATGGGGATAATGAATAAAGGGATTTATAGATACTATCTATTGGTGGATGAATGTTTGATTGATGGGTGATTAGCTAAAGTAGCTCTTGATTTATTAATTGCTTCTTTTTTTATCAAAAATTTCTACCGTCAGTTGATTAAGATTATCCTTTTCTAGTGCTGATTCACACATCACTCCCAACCTACCATCATTTCACACCTTGTTTCACCATCCCATATAACATGATATATATATATATATATCTGATACCATTATACTCATCCTTCTCTACCACCACCATCTTTTACCCCCATTATCACTTTAATCTATTATGCTTTGTATTACCATCACCTTCCATACTAATTTACCTTCTATATCTCATATCATCATTATCCCCATAGTGGGCCACCAAACGACTTGTCTCAGAAGGTATTGTCAACCCAGCATCCTTCTACAAATTGCTCACTGCCTGGGTCAATATGGATCATGTGACCTACAATGTTCTGCAGGTGGTGTGGTTTGATGAGGGTGAAGGTGTGAGGCGATAGTAAAGATAGTGTGGTTTAGTGAGATGTTGTAATGGAAGTGGGATAATGGGTTAAAGGTTGGTTTGGTGGGTGTTATGAGTATGGTGATTAATAAAACATATACAGAAATTTCGAAAACTGAATAAAATAAAAATAATTTTAAATATAAATGGTATTTTTTATTTTTATTTTGCAGGCCAACATCCAACCCCTGCCCGAGGTGTGGCTCCATCAGGATAATGACCCTAATACATTCAGTATGTAAAGCATTAATATTGATAATAATAATAAAAGTGGTTATAATAGAAACAACAAAAATAATAATAACAATAATAATAATATCTATAATAACTTAATATTGCAGTTCCAGCATCTCAACCAATAATGTTTGCCCAAAGTGCTTTCTACTTGACCAATCAGCTGACTTCCAGTGATATCATACGCTCTCTTAAGGTTGCTTATAATATAATCAAAGACGAGTAAATGAACAGAAATTATAATCACAAACACTTATATATTCGAAAAAAATACAAAAATTACACAAAAAATTAAATAAACACAAATAAAGACATATAAATAAAATTCAGCACAAACACACAGACACAAACAAAAGTAAAGACACAAACACACTAAAATACAACACAGGTGATAAGAGAGACATGCGACGAGTATGTGAAGCTAGGATTGCAAACCTTTCCCCACGGAACCATGATAACGTTTTACGAACAGTATCTTCACACGTACACCTGTTTGTGTATTGTGTGCGTGATCGTTGTGGTCGTGTTTTTCTGTGTCTCTCTGTTTGTACTGCTAAGTATTCCTGCTTGTCTTATTGCTGTGAGTTTAGTGTTACTTTTGGTTGCCATATTGCTTTAGCTCTGTGGGATAGGTTTTGATAGGCATTATTTTTATTATTATCATTGTGGGTTTTATTATTATTATTATTATTGTTATTTTTAGTATTATTGTTATTATAGCTACGTTTTTTAAAGTTCAGTTTCCCTCATTATGGTCTCTTAAAAACATTATATATATGAGATGAAATCAGCTGTAGAGGCGTTTAGAGATAAAATTTATATATTTCAGATTGTATGAACATTTCATTCTTATCATTAATTTATTTCTACTGTTTTTTAAAGCTTCTTATCATCTTTATTTCTTCTTTTTCAACTTTCTATTTTTCTTATTCTCATTTCTTTCTATCCTTCCATTCTTTTTTTCTTTCTTTTCTTTTCTCTTTATTTTTTTCTTCATTCCCTTCTTTTTCATCCCCCACAGACACTGACAAGCGCATGCAGCAGTATTGAAGCCATAGGATTTTTGGGGTGGATGGGTGTGGTGGGGGTTGTGGAATTTAAGCTGAATGGTCTCAGTATCATCATCATCACTCTTTCTTTTGTTTCCTTCTGTCATTTTCACCTGCGTTCTATGCTGGTGAGTGTGTGTTCTGGTGTGTGATATAATACAGTGTGGATGTGAGTTGGTGTGTTCTATGGTGGTTTGGATGAACATGATGTTTTAGAGTGATATTAATTCTTTAGAGATTGAGACATCGTTGTAAGTATTTTTGTTTGTGATCATGAGTTTGTGTGTATAGGCATATAACGAACCATACAAAAACTTGTTTTTTTTACATAAAAATAAGTACTGACACACATAAACACACATACAGGTTTTTCAAACTACAGTGGGAAGTAAGACGAGAAGGATAAAGAGAACTTTACGGTCTCTCATTCATCCATTCATTCATTCATTCATCGCTCCATCCATCATTCTCGGTCTTCTGTCAGACTCCCACTTTGAATTTATTTCTAAGTAAGTTCATTTTATGTCTGTGATTTATCATTTTTTCTGCCACTCTACGCCCGTGTATCTGTTTTTTTCTGTTTGTTTTTTTGCTCCTATTTAGCTGTTTGCATGTTTTTTCATGTTTTTCGTTTTTTTTTCATCTGTTTAGCGTTTATTCCTCCATCAGCCATTTATATAATTTATCATCAATATATATATAATCATTTTAAAGGAGTAATACTAGTATAATAATTGTTTATATATTGTTATTAAAAGCATTTAAATGTCATCACCATCGTCGTCATTCTACGTATTCATTACGTTCGGTCGTGGCATCAGACGTTAAATTTTATATTTCAATCTTTTTTGGATGAGTTTTTTTAGATTATTTTATTTTTATTTTTCTCATTGTTTCTTCTTTGGTTTCACCTTGCTAATGTAAGTTACTTGCGAAAACCTCCGTAGCCTTGATGCGTTGTTTCTATTACAAAAATGTTGTTTGCTATTTTATTCATTTATATTCGTATTGTTTTTGCTCTCTTATTTATTCCATCATTATTTATTATTATTATTATTATTATTATTCTTATCGTCATCACTAAACAGATATTTCATCATTCCCCTCCTCATTTCCCTTCTTATCCACCTTCTCAACACCATCATAACTCTACCTATCTTTCTCTCTATCTTTGCTCCTTCTTCTGACGTTAGTGAAATGGTGGTTGCTGATGGGTTGGTGTAATGGTAGAAGAGGAAAGAGGGTCAAAAGATTTGGGGGGGTTGATGGAATGGTTTGGTGGGGGTAGTTGATGAGGTTGAGGTGGGATGGTTGATGGAGTGGTTTGCTGGGAGGTAGTTGATGAGGTTGGGGTGAAATGGTTGATAGAGTGGTCTGGTAGGGGGGTAGTTGATGAGGTTGGTGTAGGGTGGTTGATAGAATGGTTTAGTGGGGGTAGTTGATGAGGTTGAGGTGGGATGGTTGATGGATTGGTTTGGTAGGGGGGTAGTTGATGAGGTTGGGGTGGTGGCAGTGTGGTATATGGGATAAAAACAATAGTAATATTATTAAAACTAATAATGAAAGAAATTAGAAAAAAATATTGCTATTACTAAAATTACTATTGAAAATGATAATAAATTTCAGGTATCCCCATTATCGGATAGTAAAGAATACCTGCCAGAACTAGAACCACACGAGAAAAGAAAGAAAAAAATTAAAAATAACAAAAAAAATATTAAAAATAAAAGAAAAAACAAAACCACCAATCACCACACGCCTCACCCAATACATAGTCTCTCTACTATAGCTGAGGAGTCGTCCATTTCCATTGAAATTTCGCCTACTATAATCATCACTTCTAACCATGAAGATAGCTGTGGTGATGGTGGTAGTGTTTATAATAGTTATAATCTTGATAATAAAAATAATAATAATAATAAGAATAATACCGGAAATAATAAAAATAATAATTATAATAATGACAATATTTCTAATCGTAGTTGTGGCGATGATGATGATGATTTTGAGAGATACAAACAAAATAAAAATATCAAAAATTATAAATTAAGTAATCAATATTATAATTTGAATAATTTTATTCGTGGCAGAATACATGACGACCATGATGATAATGGTATGTATGACTATGATGGTGGAGATGATGATGAAGGCGGGTATGTTAGGAAGCAGTATAAAGAGAATGGTAGTTATGATAGTAGTTCCAAGTATGACACTGCTGATAATTTTAATAGTAATTATGAGGATGATAGTGATGATGAAGAAGAAGATGATGATTTTAAAGGTTTTCATTACGAAGGTAGTGTATATCCCTACCGAAAAAATGAAAAAAACACCCAAAAAAAAAGAAATTCTAAACAAGACGTAACAAAACAACAAGGGATAGAAGAGAAATTCAACAGAATAAATAATAACAAATCGATTATTGAACGTCACCCACCGTTACTTCCCAGAAGGTATCGAGTCCATAATAATAACAACAATAATAATAACGCCAAAAAAGAAAATCAAAGAACAAAGCCGAGGAAACTATATGGGGAAAAGTTTGATGGGTTGAATGATGATAAATCTAGTAATATAAATAGTATTGATATCAATAAGAATACTAAATCCAAAAGCACTATTGTCAAAGCTACTGTACATGTTACCATCAACAATGAAAATAATAAATAGTTTTATTATTGTTTTTATTATTAAATATTATTTTTATTGTTAAATATTATTTTTTCAGTAATTGGTTTTTATGTCTTCTGAAGCCATTTTCGTTTGAGTAATTTTTAAAAATTATTTATATTTATTATTTTATATGTCATAGTTCACATTCGCAAGCATAATTAAATTTCTCAATTAAGATTAGTTTTTCTCCTACCTATTTTTTTTATCTCCATCAATTTATTTATCTCTCTTCATTTATCTATCTGTATGTCTATAAATCTTTATCTGTCTTACTATCCGTTCATCTAGTCTGGTTTTCCTTGTTTTTTTTATCAATTATCATTATCAATCATTATTTACATCATGTTATTTTTTTAATCTAAATTATATTGGTGACATTCCAATAAACAGGTTGAAAACTAATATTTTGAATGAGTAAAAGCTAGTTTTCAAGTTTCTATAGAAGTATAAAGCTTTTCGTTAAAAAATCATAAGTTTCAAGTATCTTATTTTGATCAAAATTAAATTTTGGTTATCAAATCGCCTTTTTTCATAGGTATCATACTTGAAAGGGTCATTCCATTAAACCTCTAATTTTTAATTAAGATTCGGTCCAAATCATCGAGCTCAACATCAATGCGAAAATCAACGTTTAGGAGAACATCATTGTGCACATTCAAAATCCTATATTGTTTAGACGACCATGTTGGTCGCAGGTTTCTCGCCGTCTGCGACAAGTAACAACACACTCATCAGAATCTTGTCGAAACGAAGCTAAAAACGCCTTTTAAAATTTTTTATTAAAAAAATAAAAGTTTCGAGCAGCTTAGCACATCTTTATTTTTTAAAATGTCTTTATAGTCACATTCTGACCGCTTGTAGACGTGATATGCAGAAACAGAGATTCCTTCTCAATCTTTCGATACAATAGTTCAAAAACTTCATTTTTCTCAATTTTGATTTATATTTTTTTCACTTCTAGATTAAAATACTTTTTGTCAGTTTTTATTTTTCAAAGTTAAAATTAGTCTAAGTCAACTTTTATCTCAAAACACTAAAAATACTTTAACAATATGGGATATACTTTAAATTCTGAAACTATGATTGGAAATTTTTTGTGAAATAATTAAAATTTAATAAATGGAGAAAAAAACAAAAATTTTAAAATTTGTTCCGTTTGTGAGTTGTATTGAACCAGGCTTCTGGTATAAACTGAGAGACTTGAAACTAAACGAATTGGCATTGAATGAATCCAGTCATTCCATTAAAGTCTATTATAATAACAGTCAGTTAACTATTTTTATAATAATTTTCTCATTTCCGTTATTAATTTTTATTATAAGTTTATTTTAAAGTTTAAAAACCGAATATCAATTGAAAAAAATTCAATAAATACGCAAACAAGTTTATTTTTTGAAATTCATTTGTCATTTGTTACTGGTGTAAAAAAGGCTTTCATTTCTGATAAGAAGTTTTCTTTGTTTTAACAAATAAATTTTTTCAATTAATTATCAACTTATTTTATAAATAGTTTTTCTTCCATAGATTTTAATGTTTCTTCAGCAAACTTCTTTTTTCTCATTTTTTTGTTTCTGTGCTACAATTCAAACCTTTTTGATCAAAATAGACATTTTGACATTAAAAAAATCACTTGTTATAGTGTCATTCACATCAAACTTCACAATACAATAAAATTGGAATATTTCATCATTATATCATGAGAATAGTATATCAAGGTAATATAGGTATTAATACATAAAGGATTTAAATATATTATATTTATCAATAAAGATAAGAAAAAATAGAGTTACATTCATTATGGTTTAGCCTCATGAAGGATGAAGTTTGAAAAGTAAATTTTATATTTTGTACTCATGCTTTTTGATGTATTCGATTCACGTCAGTAAAATCAACATTATATTTTAATACCACTTTATTTTTTTCTTTTTTTATTGTTACTTAAAGTATTTAATAACGTTTTAAATAACATTAATAAAAGAAAAAATAAACATAATAACAATTATTATGTTCAATAATAATATTAATGATAGACACAGCAGAAGGAGTTCAGGCCTGTATTAATGTTGATCATGATGCTCTTGATAGGTTCTCATTATTACTTTTATTGCTATTAATATATCTATTATTACCGTGGTTATGAACATTATTTATGAAATTCATTGTTTTCATATATTTTATAATTATTTTTATATTCTCTGCAGTGTGACACAGAACAAAGGTAAGCAGGTGAAGGTCAAAGGAAACCTTGTGGTGTACAACAATGTTGAGGCTCTCTTGACTCTTGACCACAACATTGCTGCCCAAAATGTGGCTAGACAGGTCTTTTTAATTATCTATCTATTTTTGTCTAAATAACGATTTCATCAAACACTTATTAACTGAATAATAATATGAAGCTTTTTGTAAGTTGAACTCACACTATCAAGTATACAAACTTGTTTAATAACATTTTTTTTGTTGATAGGCTAGTTTAGTTAAATATCTTTGTCTAATTTTCGTTACATATCTTTTTAGTAAACTTTTGTCTATTCATATATCAACTCATCCACTTAGTTATGGACAAAGATCAAGGACAAATCAATCTTCTCAGCTCCTTCTCAACTTCTAGAATACCATCTCCACGCGTTTGCTGTTTGTGAGGGTGTTAATGATGGCGTGTATTATCATTCTTATTAATATTTTTGATTTATTGACGTTTCAAAAATAGTGGTTTTTTATTCAATTTAGTGATATAAGCTTTCAAATAGAATGATTTCCATCTTTTCAAACTTCACAAATTTTTAACTATTCACTGTTTTCTTTATTTTTAATTAATATTCATGAGCAAACCACTCACCAATTCATCCATTTAAACATCAAGCGACGCTAACCCATACATCCACACTCCCACCCATCCATCAATTATATAGGATTTAAAAAAGTTCATCTTCCACTACACCGCCTTTCACCCTGCACTCACGACCTCACACAAGTTCTCACATGAGGTGTCGGACATAACACATGTGTTTGACCAAAAACAGGTGTGTTTGTGTGAATGCTTTTGTATCTTCAAACATATCCATTAAATTCTGATTAAATTCCACACAACACAAAAAACATAAATACAGATAGAGGAAATAAGGACACAAATAGGAATATTCTCGAACAACAACAACGATCATGTTTTTGTGTTGTTGTTGAGTGAGGACGGGGTTGTTGCGGAGTCTTTTGGTAGATTACTACAGCCTATTGAAGAGGTGAGTATAAAATAATGATTATCAGAGGAGTTATATATATGTTTTTCATTGAAAGAATGACATAAGTTGTAAGGTAAACAAACACAGTGTATTTATTTCAAAAAAGACACGAAGTTTTTCGTAAGACTAGCTTACATTATCAAGTGATAATCAAAAAATACGGTGTTTGTTGATCTCACAATCTGATTAAGGCTGTTATACTTCATCAACGACATAAGAATTGCGCTATAATTTTATAAATATTTTTATTCTTTTTTTTTTACTTTTTTATTTATCCTTTATCACCTTCTTTCATGTTTTTTTTTCTCCTTTTTTTGCCTTTATTTATTTTTTTCCCTTCTTTTTCCACTCTTTTTCCTTCATCTTGTTCTTTTACTCCTTCTCTTTCTCCTTTTTCTATTTCTCTTCTTCCTACTCCTCCTCTTCCACTTTTTCTCTACAGGGCACCAGAGTGATCACAGTACTGAGAGATAGCAGCAGTCTGCCCCAGCACCCTGGTTGGTCATTGAGGAATGTTCTCCTTACCCTTTCCTATCACTGGTCTGCTGTTTATAAAGAGATATTTATAGAATTTTTTATTTGCATTGTTTTCACTAATAATCTTATTATTTTGTAACGAAAAACATCAAATAAGAGGAATTTATAATACATTTATTGAGAATCCAAGGCTATAACTTTTGATAAGTTTAGCCTAACGTTAGCGCTAACGTCTTATGATAAGGCTAAACTTATCAAAAGTTATAGCTTTGGATTCTCAATAAATGTATTATAAATTCCTCTTATTTGATGTTTATCGTTACAAAATATTGAAGAAAAATACATACGATGTCTCTAAATAATCATATTATTTATATTAGCTCTTAGCCATTCTAATTTTTTTTGCATCATTTTATGTGCTGTTATTGTAACTAGTTACATTAATTTGGTTCTCATCATCACTATTATTATCACATTCTTCACATCTCAGCAAGGAGGAATTGAAAGGCCGTGCAGAAGTGCTGTGTTGGAGAGAGAGGTACAAAGGAGGAGAATGTAGTGTGCAACATAGTATCCTAATTACTGTGGAGCTGTGTGGTGTAGTGGATGATGGTGGGTGGTGTGGTGGATGGTGGTGGGCGGTAGAGGGAATGATGGTGAGTGGTGAATGATGGATGATGGTGGGTGGTGTGGTGGATTGATGAGGTGGATGCTGGTAGGTGTAGGGTGATTGTGCGTAGTTTATGGGGTTAATGGATAAGTGGGTGGTTGTTGGGGTTTTTCTACAGTATTATATTATCAAAATCATTAAAGATATTTTTTTTAATTCGCCAGATGAGCCTAAAGGTGTAGGTTGGGAAAAGTCAGCAAAAGGTCAAGAAGTCAGCAGTGTTGACCTTAGTAGTGCCATGGACCCCATTAAGTAAAATAATAAGAACAATAATAATAATAATAATATTTGTAAAATATCTTTTTCATCATTGTTTCACGACCCTACATATATGTTAGCATAAGTTTGACTCACTAAAAGCTATAAAAACAACAAAAAATTTTAATAAAATTAATTTAATGCTGAATAAAAATAAATATAATATAAAAATATCAGACTGAGTGAGTCAGCGAGTGACCTCAACTTGAAGTTGATGAAGTGGAGGTTGGTACCCGACCTAGATATTGACGTACTTGCGCAGTCTTCCTTCCTTCTACTGGGTGCTGGAACTCTCTCTTGTAATGTTGCTCGATGTTTATTGGTTAGAGATTGTTTCTCATTTATTATTGTGTCTATTGATATTTTTATTTATTTTTTAAAATAATATTATTATTATGGCACAGGGATGGGGCGTCAAAAAGATCACTTTTGTTGACAACTCCAAAGTCTCCTTCTCCAACCCTCCCAGGCAGTCCCTCTATAACTATCAGGGTAGCAATAATAAGAATAATAACAACATTAACAATAATAATAATAGCAATAATAGTAATAATGATTATAATAGTGCTTATATAAGATTAATAAAAAAACAAAATTTCGAGAGTAATAATATTAATAATGAAAATTGAAATTAGAAAACATACAACTAACATACACTGAAACTAATAAGCGATATGTTATGTTGATTTTTACAGACTGTTTGTGGGCAGCTCACAAGGCGGAAGCCGCCGCGGAAAACCTCAAAAAGATCCTTCCTTCTGTGGTAAAGACAATAATAACAACAACAATAATAATAATAATAATAATAATAATAATGTTTTTGTGAATCATAAAAACACTGTTTTTGTTGTTTTTTTCATGAAAATTCTATTGTTTCATTAAGTAATAGCTTCTTTAATTTTAAGTGATAAATATTTTCTATTTGATTTATTATTGTTCTTATGATTATTGGTGTTGTTATTTTCATTATTATAAGGAAGCCAGAGGTGTGGTGCTAAAGATTCCAATGCCTGGGCATGCTCTCACAAGTTTGTGTGCAATAATAATAATAATAAAAAAAAGTTTCCAGTTTTCATTGTTTTCGAGTCCGATGCTAGTTTCATAAGGAATTAGTTCTGAAGGGGTTATTGGTTGCTTCTTTACAGAAGCAAGAATATTGGTGAATAGATGAGGATTAGCTGACGGCTGTGTACTTGAATGATATTATCTAATATTGATCATAAAGAAAAGAGAATAATTAACATAACCACTGATAAGTTGAAAAGCAATATTAATAATGAATAATGGAGAAAACCAACAATAAAAAACAAAAATTAAGAACAAAATCACCATAACACCGCCCAGAAACAGCCCTTGAAGACATGAAACACCTGGAGGAGTTGATCAGGTGTCATGACGTCATCATGCTGTTGACAGATTCCAGGGAGAGTCGATGGATGCCCTCTGTGGTGGGGAGGAAAGAGGGCAAGGTGGGTGGGGCGTTTGGAAGGGTGGAGAGGAAGAGTTTTAGAAAAGTGATGTGGGAGGTGTGAAGATTTTTGGAGAGCGGAATTGGAAAAAGAAGCGAAAGATAAGAGCTTTGGAATGTTATATGTTTGTTTCTAAATGTGCACATATTTTTCAGTGTCTTTTCATATCTCTATTGATTTTGTTCATTTATATACACAAATATCTTTCCTACATGTGTTTTGTTAGACGTGTTTGTGTTGAAGGGATGTGTATGTACGTGACACACAGATAGTGCTGAGTGTGGCTCTGGGCTTCGACACCTACCTCGTCATTAGGCACGCTTGCGGATTTCCTGGAAATAATGAAAACAATAATATCAATATCAGTAATAACAATGATAATAATAACAAAAATAATAAGAATAATAACGATAATTATGTGGCGGGAGACGAACTAGGCTGTTACTTCTGTAATGACGTCACATCTCCTGGGAACGTTCGTGTCGTTTTGCTGTTGTTTATTTTATTACATTAAAGTCTTATAATTATAATCTTATTTTATTACTTTTATTATTATGTTTTGCTTATTATCATTACCAATACTATTGTTATTCATAATTATTACTCTTTTTTATTAATTTTATTGATATTTTCTTATAATTTTATTGATCTTTCATCTTCTTTTTCTTCCAGTCGACCGCCAATAGAACACTAGACCAGCAGTGCACAGTAACTAGACCGGGTGTCTCCATGCTGGCTTCCTCATTGGCTGTTGAAGTTGTTGCGTCACTACTTAATCATCCAATGAAGTGAGGACGAGTGTTGTTTTCGAAAGAAAAAATCATGAACTTGTTTTATAATATTTTTTAAGTATTTACTTTTTTTTCGAAAAAATTCTAAACTGTACACACACACAGAGGCAAAGCGCCCGCCATCTTGAAAGCACACACAAGCTCACAACTGGACCAATGTTGTCTGGGCATAATACCACATCAGGTTAGGTGGAATAAAAGAATATGAAATAATAATAATAATAATATCATTAAAAGTGTTTAATAAAATATCAATAGTAATTCTAATAATAGTTCAAATGGTAAAAAAAGGTTAGATAACTTTTTAGAAACATTTTAATATACTTTTAAGTGATATCAATAATCATGAACGTCGATATTATGAGAAAAATTTAGTGAGTTTATTAACAAAAAAGAATTTTCTAGCCTTACCTTAATATTCTAGCTAACGTATTATGGTGAGGCTAAATTCACCAAAAATTCTGACTATTTTTTTGTTAAAAAATTTACTAAATTTTTCTCATAATATCGACGTTTATGATTATTGAAAACGATAGAAAATAATAATAATAATAATATCAATGATGATGATGATGATGAAGGTGATGATGAGGATGATGATGATGATGAGGATGATAATGATGGTGATGATGATGAGGATGATGATAACGATGAGGATGATGGCTATTATTATTATTATTGTTATTATTTAAGATCAGAGGCTTCTTATCTCATTATGAGACGATGCTACCCACATGCAAGTCCTTCCACCAGTGCATCGCCTGCTCTGCCACAGTTAGTAATGATAATAATAATGTTAATGAAGTATATTTATGAACACAAGTTAACTAAGTATTATTCTCAAATATGTCTTGAAAATGTTACTTTGTTAACGAAAGGCTTTGTATCTTGATAAAATTTATTTGTGTTCTTAAATATACTCTTGATTGTGGCTAGTGTAAAATCAATGATGTTAATAATAATAATAATAATAATAATAATAATAATAATAATAATAATAATAATAATAATAATAATAAACTTTCAAGAGTAACACCGCCATTTCAGGTGATCGATTCATACACAAGAGATGGATGTGACTTTATAGCTAAAGTATGTGAGGACCCTGCCCTTTTGGAGATTTTGACCGGCTTGAATGAGTTGCATGTCGGGGCAAAGGAGGTTTGACTTTATTATTTCTATTGCTATTTTTTATTTTTCATTAATTTTATTTTTATTCTTGTCATTGTTTTCCCATTAAAATATGTTTAACTTTTGTCCTTCAAATGATTATCACTATTATTATTTAATTTTTTGTTTAAATATTTTATATAAATAATAATAATTTCTTATATATTAATATAATCTAATATATTAATAATATATAAACTTATCAGATCATGGATTTTCCTTATGGCTCCGATGAAGATTTTGAATGATAAAAAGAGCAAACATACTCAAGAAAAGCTAATATTTGAAAAATTAACAAAACAAATAGTGGAGCTCTAATGGACTGACAAAATAATATAAAAATAATAATGAATGAGAATAATAATAAGAAGCATAATTATGGAGCAACAGAAAAAAATGAAAAATAACAAAAATAAAATTGTGATTTCATGTGTTAAATAATATACAAAAATTGAATAGTTTCTCGTCTGAATGAATTATAATTATTTATTTAGACGAGAAACTATCTGATTGGTTGAAAAGGTTATTTTATTGGTTGCAAACCTTGCAACGATGATGACGTGTTATGTACTTTACACTAATCATGATATTCATTTACTTTTTGTTATGTGCTTCATGTTATTGTATCATAACGATTATTATTATTAGTTTACATTATTATTAATGGTGATATTGATTTTATTAACATTGTAGTATAATTATTAATATTCTCCTTTTTATTGACAATTATTTTTCAGGTATTTGTTGAGTTTTTCATTATTTTTTTTTATTAGAGACTATTTTATTTTTTTTTAATGAATAAATTGAATTTTCAATTATCGTTTACTTTTATTGTTATAATCATTAATTGATTGAGAATTTTATAGGAAACTAGTTTTATAGCCCTTTCATAATGGTCCACCTGGAGTAGCGTCCTGTCAAACCAATTGATTCCGCAACCGAAACTCCAGATAGGGGCGATCAAATGATCGACTTACTATAGCAACTAGTTTTTGTTATTATAAACAATAATATATTACAATTCATATATATCTAAAAAATTTGAACTTGGTGAGAAAAATGCTTATGGTAACTTTTCAGAGACATCTTATGTATGTTTTGTATAACAATTAAACTTTAAAGAATCAATTGAGGATATATACATTTATCTAAAAGAAAAGCTATAATTTTCGATAAGTATAGCCTTATCATAAAACATTAACGTGCTAATGTTTTATGATAAGGCTATACTTATCGAAAATTATAGCTTTTCTTTTAGATAAATGTATATATCCTCAATTGATTCTTTAAAGTTTAATTGTTTATGGTATAATTTAATATTAAATATAAAAAATAACTATTGATTAAAATGAAAATAAGATTACTATATTTATAATATTAGTATTACCACTATATATAATAATAATAATAATATCATAATAATAAAACGAAATGTCTTGACATCACAACTTTAATAAATATTTTGTTTCTCAAATGTTTGCAATTCACCCAGCTCATTATCACAACAACAAGTGTTAGTATATAATGAAGATACTTATAATGATTAATTTTGAATTCAATTCAAATAAAATGAGATTATACTGCTGTACATGTCTCAGTGATTATAAGTTTCACTCTAATAAAAAGTATCGTACTTGGAACAATGAATTTTTTCAAAAAAATAATATAAATGATAAATGTCATTGTATCTTCCAATGTTTGTTTGATTACTACTGTCTTCTGCTCTTCAAGCCGTTTGTTGAGGTTTCTTATTATTATTTTTATTTATTATTGTTATTATTATCATTTATTTTTTTTAATACATTGAGTTTTTTTCCCACCAACCAGTACGTCTCCATCGTTCCCTTACCCTGCAAAATTTAAATTTTCTTTTATCATTATTGTCTTGAAATAATAAAAAAAGTAATGTTAAATCGTCAGCATCGATTATCTTCTTTATGGTCCCATTTTCGTTTGGTTGAAAAAATTATACTATTACAATGAAAAAACAATGATAGTAATAATAACAAAAATAATAATAATAATAGCACCTTAACAGTGATCTCTCCCCTCGACTCCAACACGAACTTGTTCGTCTTGTCCAACTCCTCCTTCATCGCCCTACTAATGTGTACTCGGTTCGCTTGGTGGTGCGGGTGATAGTAATGATATGAATAAAGAATAATAATAAAACTATAAAGATAATAATATGAATAATAATATAAGGATAAAAATAAAATGATAATATCAAGAAAAATATTATAATGTTAAAAAAACTCAAAAAATTCAACTGCATTAATAGCTTTGATAATGAATAATAATAACTAATAGCTCTAATACTTAATATAACTTCAAAATAGCATAATATCTTTTATGCTTATTTTTGTTATTATTTTTAACTATTATCATTTATTATTTTTTTCAACTATTGTTATTTTTGTTATTATTACGCAATCCCAGAGTCTGCATCCTGGACGCCACGTTGACAGTGTCTCCGAACAGGCAGTACCTACAAGAAGGTTATTATTGATACTAATAATGTTCCCCATTAGCTGGTCAAGAGTCTTGTAATATAAGACTGATATTTTTTAGTTTTTTGATTTGTTTGAATCAATTAGTTGATGTTTTCGATCAATAAAAAAATATTTAAGAAAGAAAAAACTTATTTTTGATATTTTTGTTTAATGTTAGTGCCACTTGTATTTTTTGTTATATACATCTATTTTTTGCTTGTATTATTGTTGTTTCAATCTTTTTTTATTTCATTAAATGATACCTGGGCAATTTGTTTCCTACTACAGCTCCTACAACTTGGCCTGGGAATCAATGTCTTGGAAATATCACGTAAAAACCAGCTTTTCTCTCGTTATAAAATATTACAGGATGGTCGTTAGGATTGAAATTATTAGGCATTAAACATGTTCATAATCTTTATCATATCCATTTTTATCGCTATTCTCATCATCAGTATACCATTAATATCATCATCATCATCACTACCATTATCATTATCACTACCGCTACCATTATCTTCATCATCATCCTCATTATTATCACAATTTTCTTTCTCAACATTATTCTAACCCTCATCAACTACATCATCATTTGCCATTCCTCACCCGTATGCATGCCAATGACCAATTGGAGCTCAGATGAGGACTCGATCATGTCTAATGAGAGAGATGCCAGTTCATTAGCATGCTTCTTGTTTTTAACAGGGATGCCACTTGATAACATGTACACTGATCTTATCGTTTCTACCTGAGATTAAGAAAGAAATAACAAGGGAGAGAAAAAAAGAAAATATAAGAGGGTTAGAGGAGGAGAGAAAAAGAACGAATACGATATAAAGAGAGATTGGGAAGAAAGCAGGGAGAATATAGTCATGTACCCGTTGAAGTGTTTAGATAAAGTTATTATATCAATTTAAAATTTTACATTATGAGTAAATCTGAAATATGCAGTAAGGATCTGGGATGAAGTTTTGTTAGTCATGGCATGATGGTGTTGAACACTCACTTTATAAACATCGTAGGAAACGATGAGAGAATCGATGAAAGAGTAGATATCATTCAAAATGTTAACAATGGTGAATGGTGTCCCAGTTTCTGTCAGATCTCCAAAGTTCGCGATGTCAGAAAAGAGGATTGAGACTGAATCAAATTCCTCAGCCACCATTTTGTTTCCGCTTTTGAGTTGTAGTGCTATGGATTTAGGAAGAATTTCATGGACTATTTTTTCTGTTTTTTTTTTTTCTTCTTCTATTGCTTCTGTGTTTTGTTGGACACATGACACATATGTTTTGAGAGATGATGCCATAAAAAAGGAAGAAGCCAAGTTCAAGGGCACTACCACCAGTATCACTACTACCACCACAACCACTTCATACACTATGTTTTCCTCCATTTTTCTTCTCTCTTTTTCAACTTCTTTTGCCATCTTGTCTATGTGTTTGGAAGTGAGGTCACTAAGTAAATTGTTTCTAAAGTTAGAGTTATAAAACCATTTAGAAAGGGTGTTTTCATCAAAGTTTTTTTTTCTACTCACTTCTTCAATTCCTATCATTTCACTCCATATAATCTCATTTTCCGAATCATCTAGAACCTTCCATATCTCTTGCAGTTGATCAAATTTTACGTTCCATGATCTTCTTAGATTAGAGTCTGTGCTTAACGCTAGTTTCAGATTTTGCTTGGCAAATAGTGCTTGGCTAAAGAATAAAATCTGATCATAAAGGCCAAACGGGTCGTTCTTGTGATATACAACCCCGTACAGCATGGTACCCACGTAACGCACCATGGCTTCAAAAAGTAGGTCAAGAGTCAAAATCATTTTCCGTGGAAAGAGGGATGACCTATTATACAGAGGTTCAATCGCCAAGCTGGATATGCGTTTGAGAAAATTGATGAAGCGAGTGCAGACTTGGGAGGGGTTGGAGTGAGTAAGGTCGATTTCTAATAGACGAGTTTTATTAAGCTCTTCATACAAATCAATCAAGACGCCATCATTCGAATGTTTCAGAGAGGGGTTCTTGTAGATGAAAGAATGTGTGACGGTGTAGATCTGATTTAGGGTGTTGTAATGCCTTTTACGTCCTTCACCCATCAACAACACTACCTTGAGAGAAAAATGGCCATGAAAAACGATAATGAAAAAAATTTTAGTCTCAAAAATTTATGGATTAAAAAACAGTGAAATAATAGCGATAATTAGAAGTATAAGTATGAAAGGGGATTGAAAAAAAAGAAATAAAAAATCATAATCATCACCTCTGTGTTTTCTTCAGCAATTTTCTCTAGCAATATCTGAAAGATTTCAAACTTAATCGTGAATTGAAAGTTATCAACTAACAAAATAATTGAAAAACTAACAAAGTTACGTATAGTCAAAAAGATACTGAATCTACACAAATACTTGATCCAAACAACCTCATATCAACCCATAACACACCTTCAACCCCCAAACACCTGACTGTACCTACTACATACCCACCTACTTTGTAACTTCTAACCCTTTCTATAATCTTTGAGAACTCATCAATTTTAGTAATTTTCTTTTGGCTATTATTAAGCACCGTAACACTGTACGCTACAGAAGCAATACACAGACCTCCGATGGTTAGAACTATTATGATCAACTTAGTCAAATATGAGGGATGAGCTTCTTGGGTCTGTACGTTGTTCTGTATGCAAATAGTTTTTTTTGAGACTTGGTGTTTTTGATTATTAATATTGTTTTTGTTGATGTTGTTGTTTTTAGGATGTGTGTTGTGTTGGTTTTCTTCGCTAAGTTCCATTCTGTATGAAGTTAGAAAAACTTGTGAAATTGGTTTTGAAAACGAATTTATATATAAAATTTTTTTAGAATTTTTTTTTCACATTACTTGAAACAGGATTTGAAATTTCATTAATGGTTTTAGGTGTCAAATTTTTCGAGTTTTTAATTAAATTCCACCTGTAGATTAAAATTCGAAAAAGTTGAATATATTTTGAAAATAATTTTAATTTACAGCTTTTATCTATAATAAATAAAATAATCTAGAGGTAAGTTTACAATTAATTACAGAAGAAAACTCATCTCAGACGCTAACTTTGGCTAGGGCATTGTAGTTGAGTGAAACTAAGCACAATCTTTTGGTTACGCTAGGTTATAGAGCTCAAAGTTTGCAATGTTGTAGAAGCAAAATCAATGAAGAAAAAGCATTGAAAGTTAAAAGAAAAACTTACATAATTTTTTGTGAGATTTTTCAAATACTGAATAAAATGTGAGTCAGCTCAAAAAAAAACTGTGAATCTTTCATAAAAAACGTCTAAAAAATCTTGAGAGTTTTTTGAACTAATATAATCTCCAATAAGCGCTCACGGACCACATGTAGTACGGGTGAACCAACATCAAATACCCTGCAAAGACGTAACAGTTAGATCGTTCACGTGATGAAAAAAATTATAGCACAAACTGTACAAACATTTTTCCAACAAAAATGGACCACGGAACAGGCAATCATATCTTGGTCAAGAACTCATCCAGATTAAGAATAAGTGTAATTTCCTTAAATTCATTTAAGGCATAACAGAATTTAAATAAAAAAATTTTGAAAAATATTTTTTTTGCAATTTTATTAAGAAAAAAGTCACAAAAAATCAATAAAAACTATCATCTTGGACAAAACAGTTCATATAAGATAGGTTAGTAAACAGGCCAATGATAATACATTATTAGTGAATGAGGTCAAGTTATGAATACAATTAGTGGCAAGCTATAAATGTAAAATCAACAAGTATAATAAAAATAAAAACGACCAATCATCAACCAGGTCAATTAATACTAATTAACAACAAATTGATCACTTTCTTTCATACTAAATAAACAGCCATTCGTAGAAAACTCAAAATTTGGGGCATTTAATTAAAATATTTGTTCATAATTAGACCTTCCAACAACATTTCAAACCTATTAATAGACATAATTAACGCGTCTATAAATAACACCCAATACATGATACTGAACCACTTCATCAGTCCTAATCAATAACTCATGAATATTAATCAGGCAATCATGCATATTCATTGAACTGATTAAAAATGATCCGACCATTTCCATCGATACAGAGCCTGCCATTGGGTAGACTTGGTTCTGAGTGGCACTCGCTGGTCACTCCTCTCGGACATGTACTGCAAGGATTCACTGGAGAATAATATCAATAATAAAAAAAATAAATGTTATAATAAAGTAGAATACTGGGGTTTATTGATGTTTTAACTGTTAATACTGCATGAGCAAGCAACATCAATAAAAAGTAGCTTTATTACTCCCACTGTGATAAAGTACACTTTAAACATTTATAAAGTAAAATTATTTATTACTACAAATAATTTTTGCAGTATTCATTGCTTTAAAAGGAAAAAAAAATTAAAGCCAAAAACACAGCACCTTTCTCGCAGTAATGCCCGCCATATTGGATCCAGTTGTTGCTATTTCCGGCACAGAGGCACTTCCGTTCTCTTGGATTGATGACGTTGCACTCAGAGTCATTAGTGCACGCTGTTGTGGTGGAAGGGGGACACGTGGAATCGTTGTCTGAAGGAGAGTTTTATCATTATTATTATTATTTTTTAATATTTTTGTTATTTATTTTATTAATATTTTTTATTATTATTATCATTATTATTTTTCTTGTTATTAATACAACTATTATTATTATGAATCTTATTTCCATCGTCTTTGTTAAGGATAATTTCTAATGTCCCACGTATAATTCTCAATTTTAAGTTGACAGCTAGGGGTCTGTGTTAAAAAACAATAATAAAAAATATGTTCGACAAATGATAATACGATGGATTCAACTAATATTATAGCAGTCATTAAGTTTTTAGAGCTTTTCTGCAAATAGGCCTATTAGGTGGCAAGAAAGATAAATTGAAAATTCTTCCATGATTTGTGATAAAAAACAAAAATTATTAAATAAAATATTGCGATAAATAAATTAAAACAATAAAAAATAACTGTAAATTAATAATAACAGAGATAACTCTGGTGAAAACCAATATTAGTTTTAGCTCAATAATGATTAGGAATGATACTTAAATAGGATAAAAAAGTCTACAGTCCTCTATAAAATCTGGTTCTTTCACAATATATGGACATTTGACTGTGTAAAAAATTGAAAACTTTAACATAAATTTCCATAGAAACAGTCAGATTTTGATGCTTGGTCTTTTGGTTCTCCATCATTTTTCCATAGTTTCATTCTTTATGCAATCATTATAGAGAGATTTAATGAGATATGTATGTTTTAACGGTAAAAATATAAAAATAATTGCTTTATTTTTTAAAAAGAAATAGTTTCTATGAAGTAACGAGGACGTATTAGGGTTGAAATGATGTGAAGGTAAGATCATCTTCGTGGAATAAAATAAACTCTAAAAAGTGTTTTCATTTGAATATTCATGTTTGCCTCAATGCAACAGTGAAAAATTATATACATAAAGTAGCACGTTTTGGTTGAATATGCTGTATTCAAAAGAAAGTTTTCAAAACACATAGTTCCATCATCGGATTAAAAATAAGCATATACTCAACTTAGTTTTCTATAAAATTGTATTGAAAAACAAAATCACACGAAAAGATTGATACTTCGTCGAGCGCTATATACATGAGTATCAATGGAGCTAGTCATAATGATTGTAAACTTATAGCAAATAAATTTTCATGTCATTATATTCCTTTTTCTTACAGTGATTCTTGATGCTCACTCACTATTGTCATAACTGATATTAACATCCAATAATTCATGTTGATTCTTTTACGAATTCAATAGGTTTTATATGCGAAGAAACGCCTACAAAAACATGGTATAATGAAATGCAATGGTCTATAGATTTCTTAAGAGATGACGAATTTGCTAGAAAGACATTATCAAGTTCAAGAAACATGGTAATGGTTTTGAACCTTTTCGTTTAGTTTTATCATTTATTTATGGGAAAATAATTGTTTTTGTTGTTATTTTTTTTATTCATTATTCTTATTATTGCTTTTATTATTTCAATGTTGAATAATAGTTAATCTTGCGATTGCTTTCAAAACCAAGGTGAACCTACAATAGAAGACAGGATTAAAATAGTTATTATTGCTATTACTATTCATTATTATTTTTTCGGTGTTGTTATTTGTATTATTAATAGTGTGGTTATTGTTATTATGAACATGGTTTTTATCATTCTATTTCTAATAATAATAATAATTATTATTATTTTTGTTATTATTACCCCATTGGCACTGAGCTCCTACATAACCAGGTCGACACTGACATTCGTAACCCCAGTTGTAGTTGTCGTTGAGCTTTATGCAGACTGGTGGGAGGAGGGAAAGAAGAAAAAGGAAGAAGAGAAAAAAGCAAAAAAAAACAAAGTAGCATAACGAACAAAAAGATTAAGTAACATTTAAAAAATAATGAAAACAATAATGTTAATAAAAAAAAACAACCTCAATAATAAAAATAACAAGACATACAACAATAACTACGTGGGTCGTTGTTGCAGTTGTACTTGTCGTTGATGCTGATGCATTGAGCCCCATTTTGGCAGTTGTTGTTGTTGCAATCTATTATTGTTATTGTTTTTGTTATTATTATATTTTTTATTATTTCTTGTTTTATTTTTTTTTTTTTTCTTATTTATCTTTTTCATTTTTTTCTTGAGATTATTGTATCATCTTAATCATTATTTATATTTAAATCAAAGTTTTAGCAAACGAAGTGAAAAAATACGAACAAAAAATATATATTTAAATAAACTTAATATTCTGTTATTATTATTGCTATTGTGAGTATTATTGCTATTTTTGTATTTGTTTAAAAAATTTAGTTTTATACGCAGATTTTAAAATGAAGATTTCTAAAAATTCGCGCTTAAAAATTATTCTCAAACTATTTTGATAGTTATTGAAGCTAGATTCAAATTGTTATTTTTATTTTTTTTATTAGTATTATTTTTTTCTCTTTTTTTTTCTTGTTATTTTACGTTGTTTTTTTTCTTTCATTGTTTTTGTATATTATTATGCCTTTGTTGAAGATGAAAGCTCATCACATTCGGCTCAAAATTTTCATAAAGATAATTTTACTTTTTCAGAAACATCTTATGTATGTTTTCTATAGAAATTATTTATAGAACATCAATTTTGAGGCATATCATAAGTTTATTTGGAAATAAAGCTATAGTTTTCGATAAGTATTAACTAATTTTTTATGGTAAAGTCATACTTACCGAAAATTATAGTTTTTTTCGAATAAATGTATGATATTCTTTAAGATTGATGTTCTATAGATAGTAATTTCACTTATATTAAAAAATAGAACGACATTAATAATATTAATGATAATAATGGTAATGATGATGATGATGATGATGATGATGATGATGATGATGATGATGATGATGATTATAAAGATGATAGTGATAATGATATTAAAACAATACTAATGAAAATGATGATGACAATAGATAATATTAAAGATAATGACACTAATAAATAAAAATGATAATAGTTATGACAAATTACATTATACGTGGTTACCATTATTTTGATCATTGATTACTAACTTGCTCTAGATACTCCTAACAGAAATAAAAAATCAAACGCTACAAAAATTATTATTTTCATTTTTTATATTATATTTTCAATGATTTTTTTCCTTTCCAGCACAAGGTTTTCAAATTGCTTTTAAGCAAAATATTGAGAAAACTGTCAAACAATTTCAACGGTGTTTTTCTTCTATGCAGAATTTTCATAAAATAAAGTTTTTTTTAAAAATTCACAATCCAATAGGTAAAGATTCACTTTTATTTATATACTCGGAAAACAAACTACTACAATTATAACAATAACAATAGCATCAATAACAACATAATAATAAAAAAAATAAAAATAAACAATGAATACTTTAAACTAACCAACTCAGTAATAATTAAAGGTTATACACAAAGCAATAAATTAATTTAATGACAATAATGCAAGAAAAGAGAGTAATTGTAGGAGTGTTGCTATTTATTGCCAAATACTGAACATTTATGATGAAGAATAGCCTAAATAAGTTTTAAGGTCATCAAACACAAAGTATTCATTTGAAAACCGACACGAATTTTTTTGTAAAACTAGCTCACTTTATGAAGTGATAATAAAAGTTGAGTAAATTGTCCTATTTAAATTCCTAATACTTATAAGGTGTAATCATAGATTATGGGCGGTAGTTTTTCAACTATTACTATCACTTGATAAGGTAAACTAGTCTTACGAAAAGCTTCGTATCTGTTCTTGAATAAATACTTTGTGTTTGTTGATCTTTATATTAAACAAAAAATAATAAATGGATAATATAGAACTAGATTAATGCTAATTTTTATATATTATTTTTGTTATTATTATTTATATCATAATAAATTCATTATTTAGAAATTATTTAAAATTTTTATTTTTCATATTTGCTTTTATCCCCAGTAAAGTAGATTCAACAAAAGACAAAAAAACTGAGCAAAAAGATTGATGAAATAGAACACTCTTCACACTAAATAAAACACCTAAATTCATGTTACCATCGAAATATTATGAGAGCAGCAGAGATGGAAGACTGGCTAAGAAAACCTCACAGATTCACTGCCAATAATATGAAGAAAAGCTCAATCTAGCGACGTATCAATCATCTTTGAAAATGAAAGATACAGACGATATGTTGCTTTGAAAGGAAAAATTTGAATGATCTCAGAAATCCCAGAAATATATCTACGCTTTCAACTACAGGGACATCAAGAAGACTCTCAACAACTTTGAATCTGCATTCAGAGCCCAAGTTATGAAAATTCCACAAAACCACACCTACTTTATTTAATACTTACTGAAAAGTTCCTTTGGAAAAATTAACTCTTTAAGGTCAGCATTATGAGCTTGATTGCCTTGTATAGAGTTATCACTGTTGGTATTCTTATGTTTGCTATTATTGTTAAAATTGTTATTATCATTAATTTTTTTTCTATTTATAATTGATTGTATCAAAGTTATTATATTTTTATTATTATCACTTCAGATTTTGATATTAGCAATAAAAAAGTTGTTTAAAGCCCCTATTATTTTAAAATATTATGTTTATGCTATATTCAACAATAAATAATAGAAACAACAAAAATAATGAAAAACGAAAAAAAAAAATAATAATAACAACAAAAAAAAATAATATTAAAAAAATTTAATAGATAATATTATTTTTTTATTCGAAATGCATATGACTAAAAGTTGAATAAGGATCTTTTGTACTCTTTCAGTCTATATTGTTCGTTACAACAACATAAATAATATTTTTATTGTTTTATTATGATTTTGTTTTCTGTTATATGTTTCAGTTTTATTTTTTATATTTTTTATATTTTTGTTTGCATTATTTTTATTGTTTTAATTGTTTGACACAAATTATTTGTTATGTTAGTTCTATTAAGCATTTTTATCGAGTTGTGTGTTCATATCTGCTTTATTATTGCTCTCATTTGCTTATTGAGTTTAATGGTCTATTATTGTTTTTTATCGTTTTTTTTGCATATTTTTCTTATTTTTTTGTCTTTCTATTGTTTTTCTTCTTAACAAAACTACATAATGAGAACAATGAGTGAAGTAGATCATCTTTTTGACAACCTTCAATTAATTCAATTGTAATAAACATCGGTAATATTCACAATAATAATAATAATAATAATACTATTACTACTACTACTACTACCACTACTACTACTACTACTACTACTACTACTACTACTACTACTACTACTACTACTACTACTACTACTACTACTACTACTACTACTACTACTACTACTACTACTACTACTACTACTACTACTACTACTACTACTACTACTACTACTACTACTACTACTACTACTACTACTACAACTACTACTACTACTAATAATAATAATAATAATAATAATAAAAGTTGAGTACTATTTTTATAGCAGTATCACATCATCATAATACTAACAACAAGCGTGAAGTATAATCAAAGAGCTAAAAATATTAACAAGAATAAAATAAATTATTGTTTTTTCATTATTTTTAATTTTGCTTTCATTTATCATTATTTTTTATTACTGTGTTTTGTGGCTGCCAGACTGAAAGGGCATAAACCTAGTATTATATTGACGTGTATGACTGAAAATAAAAGAAATAATAAATAATAAAAACAAAAATAATGTTGAAATTTATATTATTATAAAAATAATTTTAAAATTATTAATAAACAATAAGAGTTTATCCTCTCAAGCCAAAAAAACCTATATAAATTACTGTGCACAATATATTTTTCATTCTATTGAAAAGTACGAAGGCTTTTTTTTAGCATTGTGACTATTTCTAGTTTGTGGGTAGAATAAAAATTTCAATTTTGTTGAATTCATATTATGAAAACAATTATATCCTTATTAAAGCTAACTATAATATTATTTTTTATAAGAACATTTGATCGTGTCTATTTGTTATTATTTATAATAATAATGATATTAATGACTGAAAAAAAATTTATAATTAACACTATTAATAGTAACACTCATGAAGTTTTCTCTTAATTAGATAGGGTTTTCAGTGCATTTCAAGACAAAAAATTTACGATAAGCTTAACTCTAGGATAAAGCATTAGCCTTAGAACTTATATAATGGACCCAAGTGTTAAAAATAAGTTTAAATGCTTTTGAGATGTTCAAATTTTCAAACCTGTTTGTAATATTATATTTCTCATATGTATATATCCCAAAAGGCCTCAAGTCACATACTTACTAAACCAATTTGCAAATCTATTTATCAAGTTTCGATGTAAAAATTAATTTTTTACTATTCTGTATTGTTTATATTTCATTTGAAAGCATTTTATTTTTTTCACTTCATTATACTGTCTTTTTTTCTATACCATGACATTGTCTTTTATTACACTGTCTTGTATGTTTTTAAAGATAAGGATCAGAATAATCAATGCATTTCTGGCTAAATAACCAATACCGATCATGTTTTTTAAAGAAGTCGTTAAAGTCAGTTTGTTTTTAGACCACCCCAGCGTTTATGGTTCAAATTTTTGTCAGCTCCGAATGAGCAAGGTAATTTTTTATGCTGTTTTTGTAACGGTTTTGTACAAGAAGGTAATCCAGCTGGTACCTGTTGCCGTCTCCAAAAGCTTTCCACGCGTATACTGGCCGTTTTGGTTGTTTGAACCAGGTATTCATGATGCAAAGCTTATTTCTTCGACAGAATTCAATCAAAAGCTTGCCTCTCTCATTTCTGGTTCTTAAGCCATGATCACCTACAACCATACCATCACTCTCTTGTCGTACCACTGCATTCATGTCTTCCAAGATTATGGTGTACTCTCTGTTTGGTAATCCAAAAGACCCATTTTGTCTTCCACCTGCTTATAGATTTCTTCCACCTCTTCATCATCGTGAGCTGAAGTTAGTGTATAAACTACAAAAAGATTTAGGTCTACTGAATCTGTTGTCTACCCAGTTACATAAAATGTAAAATATAGCTCTGAGCAAATGTTAAAATAATTCAATTTGATTTTCGTGTTTTAAGAGACTTTAAAATACCCAAGCAAAGGCTGGTGCTTGTAAAAGCACTAACAGGCTTTTTTAAAATATTTATTTTGATTTAAAACTACTAACCAATTTTAAGTTACTGTATTTTTCAGGTGTTTGAGAATTCAGTTTTGAGAGTTTTTTCAAGGTTTTTGTGTATGTAAGCTAAGTTTTTTGGCCTCAATCTTTTTGTGTTATTTGAGAGTCTCTGTCATGTAATTACTGAACGCATGTCCATGTATATAATAAATAACTTGAATATCAGCTAAGATTTTAATTTTTTTTTAAATTAAAATTAAAATTTTTTAAAATAAAAAAATTGAATTTTTCTGAGTAATAACAACAATAAATTAAAGATAACAAACACAAAGTATTTATTAAATGACACGAAGCTTTTCGTAAGGCTAGCTCACTTGAGAACGTAAGCTAGCCTTACGAAAAGCTTCGTTTCATTTAATAAATACTTTGTGTTTGTCGTCCTTACTTTTAGCTTCAGGCTATTGTACTTCAGCAGTAAATTAAGTGTTGTGTTAATAAAGACTCTGTAACACGAAGCATAAGATATCAGATTTTTCACTTTTCTGCGGGTTTTACTTTTTGAAATGAAAATTTAGTAAGCATTCAGAAAACATTCTATTAAAAAGTATAAGCTTTTTATCGACTAAAGATTCATTTTTCATGAAGCGTTTTCTTGTAATGTAAGGTAATGTAATGTGGTATTTATAAAGCGCTTTTCCTTATAGCCTAAAGCACTTGGTACAAATTTAATGTAGTGAAAACACACTGTGGAACAGGTGCTAATTGTCAGTCCACGTGGGATCGAACCTGGTAACTTTAGATAATTAGTTTAATGCTCAACCATTGAGCTATAGGGGCCGACGTTATAATAAGACAAAAAAAAAGCGAGACGAGCTCTGAAACCATGAAGTTTTTTATTAGAAACTATTGAATTTATCATTCAAAACTGATAAAAAAGTTTCCAAGCTTTATAATTCATACTTCCCTAGAAGTAAAATTTTTAGAAAATTCGATGATTTCGCCACCTGGCGAACGATGCAGACATAAGCAAACGACCGTGACATGTGTCGTGTTGTTTGTGTCACTCACAAGGATGGTGATGAAAGCTTTTTTTTTAAAACTATTTTTGGAAAAAAAAAAACAAAAATAAAACAACTAGAAGCATAAAGAACTCAGAAAACATCAAAAAAGATACCACAAGTTTCATCAACATCATACCAACAGGTTGATCTCTTCAATATTGCATGAAAGCCAAGAATTTTTGTTGAGATAGTTTTGAAGAATTAAATTTTTTCAAAGCTTTGTCAAACAATAAAACCCATGTGTGTTGTGTTAAAATAAAAAAGATAAAATATATAATATAATCTGTTTTTGATTAAAAAAACATATAAAATACAACACTGAAATTTTCTAAATGAAATTTTTTATAAAACGTCTTTTCACACGTTCTGTCACATGTGGTGCCCTCTGTGGAACAACAAAAAACTTCCTTTATTCATATTCATTTCACTTTCAGTTTTTAATATTTCACTCATTATCATATATCAAATACGTTCACTATTTTTGAAACATCATCATTCATTTGAGAACCAGTACTGCATCCACCTACTCATAAAAACAGTTAAAAAAGCAGACATACAAGAGGGTAAACAAAAAATAAAGAATAAGAGTATAAACACTCAAATGAAAGTATTAATTATATGTATAAACTTGTATTAAAAACACATACTTAACCATCCACCCACAAGCACAACCATCCATTCACATACACTCATATATAGCTTCTTAAATACATGTCAGGTAAACTGAGCTTTAACTTAGTTTAAATTTTAGTCACGGTTTTTTAAGTTTTTCAACTATGTTTATTTGAATTATTTCATTTTTATTGTTTACTGTTTTGAGAATTTTGTCGTTAAAAGTTAAACGAATTTTATTTTGAAAAATTGATAAAGCATAATATTAAATAAAACAATAAAAGTGCTAATTTAACCATACTATGTCTCTAGATTGACGTTTCAATTTACTATTTAACAATACCAACATAAATTAATTGCAATAATAACAATATTAACAAAAAAAATAAAATAATAACAACAATAATAATAATAACAACAACATTAATAAAACAATAACCATAATAATAACCACAATATAGCGTGCTATAGTACACAACAATTCCTATAGCACAAAAAGCTTGTTATCAAAATCTTCATACAAAAGTATTAGCCCCAACAACACTTGATAATTAGTATTACTGTGAATTATACAAGGTCCAACTTGATCTCTCTTAAATGTGAGTTTTAAGGTATTAAATGCTGTCTATAACGTAACGGTAGCTTGGCTGCAATTCAATACTGGCTTTAATGTGAAATTTATACTTAAAAGCTTTTACTTATTATGATAAAGTATACCTTTAACTCTTGAGATATATCGTATGTATCTTTTTAATAATTTTTGATTTGAAATCGGGAATGACTTTTATAGACCCTTATTAAGCAAAACTACTTTTCGATAACTTAAACCTCATTATAGAAAAGTTACATAAGAACTAATGCTTTATAATATGATCTGTCTTATCAGAAGTTATAACTTGGTTCAAATGAATCTCTCTTAAATTTTTATATATAATTGCATACAATTACTTTAGTTTTATTGTAGAGAACTTCCCCTGGCTTCCTTAATTATACGTCGATTTTTAACATCTTCTAACAAGATCTCATACAATCATTAAAAAATACTGTGTTTAGTAGTTTAGTCCTCATTTTACATGAAGTTGAAAAAACTCGGAAATGAAAAAACACAAAATCCACTGAAACCATGGTACAGAATATTACCCCTTGTAAACCAAACTTGGTCCTTTTAACACTTCGATTCATCGCTGTTTGTAAAATGAGTAATTGTTTACTTGGAATCAGCACTAACATAATTACTCGCTATCAATATTTACATGTAATATTTATTCTTTTGTCCTAGTTAATATTTCTATTGTTGTTTTTTTTGATATTACCGTTAATTAGACATAATATATATAAATATATTACTTATATTAATTGTGTTATTAGTTTCTTGCTTCTGTGATTATTGACTTTCAAAACTTTTCAGATACAACCAATAGCAGAAACTTCAGTACTATGTTTATTCTCTTTAATATATTTATCAAGCTAAAAATAAAACTTGAATTCTGCTTCAGAATTATTCAAAATAGCTTTATTTAACATTTAAATTGAATTAAATTAAAACGAATTTTTATATCATGTCCATGGTAAGAAAGAGTAAAACCATATTGACAAATTGATGAAATTGAATTAAGTGAAATAATACAATATAAATACATACATTGCTCTGCCATTGTGTCACAATAGTTCATGTGTATTTTATTAGATTGATTTTCTATGTTAAGTAATTACCAGTGTTAGCCCACAATAACGTGGTGAAAAGAAACTCAAAGGATTTAAATACATATAAATATTGATTCTTAATAAACTAACTAGTGTTCTGAAATTATATTCATATGAATATTGATGTCTTTTTGTTTCAACTACCTGATGAAGATTTTTTAAAATCAACAAGTATTCCAATGTAACATGCTTCTATTTAAGCTTCACATGTAATGTGACGGTAGCTTGATTTTAATTCAATACTCTCTTTAATTTTTATGCTCTAACTTATGATAAGGTATACCATGGTAATAGAGAAATAACAAAGCTTTTACAGACGTTTAAAGATACAAAGATGGGTAGACGTTTTAAGGATTTACATTATTACAGTAACTTACAAATAAAATCGTGTTTACAATAAACCTTTTAATCAATGTATTTCAAGGAAAACACACAAATTCATTAAACAAAGCTTTTAGTAAGCAGATCTTAAGTTCTCAAGTACATATTAATCATTATGCTTCGTAAAACCCTTTTCCAACTATATTGAATTTTATAAAAATTGTAAAAGTGTTCATATGCTTTTTTTTACAAACCGTTATAAAATAATTGCTTATCATTATTAACCACATCATCACCCACTTTTCCGAGCAAATAAAATCTTTAATGGCCATTAAACTAAGTCACGAGAAGGCCTTTATGTTAATAGGGATTACTTATGATTTTTTAAATTTTTATTCTAGTTATCATTTTTATTATTGGGTTTGTTATTATTTCTATCAATATTTTTTTTATTTCTGTTTTTATTTTTTTTAGTTTTTTTAACAAAGATGAAAATTATTTTTTCTCTTATTATAAATTATTATAACTTGAAAGCCCCAAACTTTTTTAGTGCTATCGTTATCCTTTCAAGTACACCAATATTTTAAAAAAATTGTTAGTAAAATAAGTTAACTATAGTAAATAACCAAAAGACATGCACAGTTTTACCCATTCTTTTCTTTCATCAATACAAAAAGTAACATGGACTAAAACTCCAAAAAGTGTTTTCATTTGAAAATTTATATTTCCAATGAGTTTTTTTGCATGAAAATAACTAGACGATATATTTCACAATCAGTTTTCAAATATATTTTTTCTTATCAAAAATCTATAAGTGTTTTAGTTAAGACATTATGCTGCGATTTGTGGGTTATCAGTCTCAAGCATATGAACCAAGAAACACAAAATGCCTCTGGTATGTGTTTCAATAAAAACTTCGAAAGCTTTTCGATAGTAAAAGTGTTATTACTTTTCAGAGACACTTTACTGTACATGGATTTGTATTATTGAATATTATCACCATAATTATTGATTATTTTTCTATTTTTAGCGTAGAAATTAGTTATCAATACCAGATAAGAGACTTTATAGTTGTGTTTGAAGATTGAAGCTCATGATGATTGTATGATATAGAAACAGTTGTGAGCTATAGAAAACCAAAAAGAAATGCTATTGATATCAATTTTATGAATGTTTTATCCTTGTTATTGATATTTTCATTTCCACAATTATTATTAACTTCCTGAAAGCTTAAATCAATTTTACAGAAACTCAAGGGATCACATTTATAATGGCGACAAAGATAAAAGCAGAAACATCACTAACTTTACTCATTTCAATCATTGTTTTGCAATTCATCTACCCTTCCACACCTCTACCCCATTTTACAGTGCCATCTCCTACTTATCCTGTTGAACAGGAATTTATTCATGATTCTGATTTTATATCGAAAAACTCATCTTTACGATCTTCTACTGAAAAAGTCAATAATAAAAGCACATACTCACCCAACAATTCATCTGACAGTGTCTTCTCTTACTCATCCAGTCTTTTATCTGATTATTTGTCTAAAAATCCATCTATCCATTCACTTACTCGTCCATCTAGCCACCCACCGTCAACTACACTTGAAAATAGAGTTACTTCTAAAAAAATTTTCACTAAAAACATTGAAAAGCGAATATATATAGTGAAAAAACAAAATACACAAGATGAAAAACAAACAGAAAAACAAATAATACAACTACAACACGAAAAAATTCTACAACAAAACCAAAACCTCACACAACAATTCAACGACAACCAGCCTCCACAACACCAACAACACTTCTACTATTACAAAACTCGACAACAACCACCACAAACACCACACCAATCTCCACCACACCAACCTCCACCACACCAACCTCCACCACACCAACCTCCACAACCCCCCCACTACGAAGCCTTGCAACAGCAGCAAACATCCCTGCAACCCCAAGAATGCACCGAAGAAGAGAAAAAAAAGGTAAAATGTGTGCATGGAACGTGTGGTAAAGATCCGGTGGGAGGAAGTTTTGTCTACAGATGCACGTGAGAATATATTTTCATTTTTTTAGAATATTGTTAATATTTTCAATGTTTTTATTATTATTCTTGTTTCTTTTGTTATTGTTGTTTTTTACTTATTGTTAATTATTACTAATTTTTCATCATTATTTTTTTATTATTACTGTTTTTTATCAATTTTTTTCATTATTTTTTTTGTTTTTCTCATTATCGTTATTGTTTTGTCCATATTATTATCATTATCCTCAGTATTATTAGCATCATCATAATGTTAGTATCAATATTTGAGTTATTGAGAATGCTATTTTATTATGTCAATAAAATTAGAATTCTTTTTATTAGTTTGATTATTAAAATTTATATTATTTTATCACTGTTTTTGTTCATGTTTTATGATTGTTCTTAAACTAGCAAAAATCTATTTCCGGAGAATTTTGCAAAGTTCAACCTACATATTCTTATTGTTTTTATTATTTATTAATTATTTTTATTATTTTTATTATTTATTATTATTTTTATTATTTATTATTATTTTTATTATTTATTATTTATTATTATTTATATTTATTTTTTATTATTTTTTATTAGTTTATTGTTATTTTTATTATTTATTATTATTTTTATTATTTTTTATTTATTTATTGTTAATTTTATTATTTATTATTATTTTTATTATTTCTTATTTTTTTATTTATTGTTATTTTTATTATTTATTATTTTTTTTTTATTATTTATTAATATTTTTTTTATTTATTATTATTTAGATGATTTATTATTATTTTTATTATTTATTTATTGTTATTTTTATTATTTATAAATTTTTTATTTATTTATTATTATTTTTATTATTTTTTATTATTATTTTTATTTATTATTATTTTTATTAGTTATTATTATTTTTTTTATTTATTGTTATTTTTATTATTTATTATTATTTATATTATTTATTATTATTTCTATTATTTATTTTTTTATTATTTATTAGTATTTTTTTAATTTATTATTTTTTTTATTCATTTTTATTTTTATTATTTATTATTATTTTTATTATTTATATTTTTTTTAATTTATTGTTATTTTTATTATTTATAAATTTTTTATTTATTTATTATTATTTATATTATTTTTTATTATTTTTTTTATTTATTATTATTTTCATCATTTACTATTATTTTTATTATTTTTTTTTCATTATTATTTTTATTATTTATTATTTTTTATCATTTATTATTATTTTTATTATTTATTATTATTTTTTATTTATTTATTTTTATTTTTATTATTTATTATTATTTTTATGTTTTTTTATTATTTATTATTATTTTTATTATTTATTATTATTTTTTATTTATTATTATTTTTTTTATTCATTTTTATTTTTATTGTTTATTATTATTTCTATTATTTATGTTTTTTTTATTTATTATTATTTTTATTATTTATTATTATTTTTATTATTTTTTATTTATTTATTTTTATTTTTATTATTTATTATTATTTTTATGTTTTTTTTATTATTTATTATTTTTTTTATTATTTATTATTATTTTTTATTTATTATTATTTTTTTTATTCATTTTTATTTTTATTGTTTATTATTATTTCTGTTATTTATGTTTTTTTTATTTATTGTTATTTTTATTATTTATAAATTTTTTATTTATTTGTTATTATTTATATTATTTATTATTATTTTTTTTATTTATTATTATTTTTATCATTTATTATTATTTTTATTATTTATTATTATTTTTTTTATTCATTATTATTTTTATTATTTTTTCATTTGTTGTTTTTTTCATTACCATGTTTTTATATTTTTTAGTATTACAATATTATAGTTTACTTTGTTTGTTTTTCAAGTTTTATCCACAAACAGCAACTGTTATCTGTGTTCAGATTTATCATCATTGTTTTTACTTTATTGTAGTATCTTTCATCATTATTATTGTTATTATTTTTTTTAACTATTATTTTTATTATTATTTATTGTTATAGTTATTCATATTTTTATTATTATTATCACAGTACTTTATATTGTATTAATACTTTTTATTATAATAAGCCAAAAAATTTTCTATTTTTTGGAATATTATCATTTCTTTTGATAAAATATATCTCTTCATTTCCACTGTTAATCCTCTTTGTATCTTAGTAGCATTAGTCTTTTTTGTATATTTGCCTAAGAACAATTATGTGGTAATTAGTCAGATTATGAAGGTTTGTTTGTTCTATCGGGGCTAAACGGTTTATGTTGTTTGTGTTATTATTTTGATAATAATAATAATACCTATGATAAAAATAATAATGATTTTATTATTTTTTAAGGATTATTATTTTGATATTATTATCATTGCAATTATTCTTTGATATTATTATTATTACTATCAATCATTCACAAACACGTCTTATCGATCGCATTGGAATGTGAGTGGCATTTAAAAAGAAATCTGTGCATCTGTAATAATAAAAACAATAATAATTAATTCTATATATTATTATTGTTTTTATTTTTTTTTTCATTATTTTTATTTTTTGGTTTTAATATTTATTTTATTATAGAGGTTTGCACCAGTTTGCAACTCTTATTAGTTTTCATGTCATTTTATTTTTATTTTTTAGTTATTATTATTTTTATTATTATAATTGAATACTACTACTTTTCTTATTAAAGATTTTTAACACTGCTATTATTATTTTTATTATTATTGCTTTCCAATATTATTATTTTTATTATTATTGCTTTCCAATATTATTATTTTTATTATTATTGCTTTCCAATATTATTATTTTTATTATTATTGCTTTCCAATATTATTATTTTTATTAATTTTTTTGTTTCTAAGGGTTTTTTCCAGCTATAAGAACCTGTTAAAAATTTGATCACCGAGTTTTTCAATAATTTTTAAAACAATGGGAAAACTAATAAAGAAAAAAATGCACAGCAATATTGGAAAAATCTTATGTCTGTGAAGATATAAATCTAACAACATAATGATAACCCCAAACAACCTTTCAGTTCTGATTGCTCAGCCATCTTTCAAGCACCAGAGAATAGATGGTCTAAAGAATTAACTCAAAAAACTGATTTAGGATAAATTTGTTTGAAAAACATCGTTTCAAACATAAATTTATGAATAAGACTGCAAGTTTAATATAAGGAAGAGTCGCATGCGTAAGACTTCTGCTTTTCAGCTTTCTAGCGCTCGTGTGCTTAAAGAGGTTTATAATGTTCGTACTACACATAAAATGGTCCAGGTTTCACTGACAACACTTATCCCTCTTACATTACATACCAAAATGAATATGAACATCAAAAAAAAATAACTAAACGTAAACAAGCTGGCAACCAGAGGAAGCAAGTGAAAAGTTAAGGAAGCGGAAATAGAACAAATACTTGAACCAGCCATTAAATTTAAAATTAAAAGTATGTAAGAAGTTATAAATAGAGTGAATGGTAATAAGATAACAAGAAATGAGATGATTAATGGTGGAGATAGTTCAATAAGGGTTGAAAAAAGTTTGAGGTCAAGGAGGATAGATATATAATCAAAACGAATGTGAGGTATGGTGAAATATATAAAAAATGCTTAATTAACGATTCTACTGGTGATGAAAATTAAAACAGCTAAACAAGAAGCAGTTAACAGTAGAAACAAAATATTATAGATATATTTTCGTTTGCCAAACATAATTGTTCTATCAAACTCAGTCTACACACCTTGAGCCACCTAGCTGGATGATGTTCCAAGTGCTTGAAAGAATGATATAATGATAACAATAATAATAAAAATAACAATGATAATAAAAATAATAATAATAAACCAAAAAATCATTGACCTCTCGAAAGATTCATCTTCAATATTGAAACTTTGTTGAAAACGCAACAATTTTGAGCAAGTAACAATAAATGATACAGAGTTGATATCGATTAAGCTAACACGGTGAGCTGTGAAAAGCTTTGTTTTTCGACGATAAAGTGTATTGAAACTGACTGGGTTTTAATTCATATAGTGAAGGTCACTAATTCAACATTATTATTATTATTATTATTATTAACAGTAAAAGTTAGTCTTTCAATAAAACAATAGTGAAGGGACTCAATAATAATAAAAATAATAATCAATAATAAAAATAACAATACTCAAAATATTAAAAAAATAATAATCATAATAAAAATAATAAAGTTAAAATCTGAATATATTTTTGTGAATACTGCAATGTAATGCGATATTTATAAATCGCTTTTCCTTATAGATCGGAGAGCTTGTTACAAATTTAATGTAGTGAAAACACACTGTGGTACAGGCGCTAATTGTCGGCCCACGCGGGATCGAACCCGGTAACTTTAGATAATTAGTCTAATGCTCAACCATTGAGCTATAGGGGCCGACATACATTATTTGTTCAGATGAAAACAGCAAAAAATACATATAGAGTGATGAAAACTGTATCTGTTTAAATACTTAAGCTTCAAACAATTGACCACCAACATTTCAATGATAAATCATAAAGTAAAACTTATCGGAAACTTTAATTTTTTTAAACAATAAATTTATCCAAAATTTGGCTTTTTTTGAAGATTAAATGAATCGGGAAATATGAAAAAGCAAAAGAATAATACTGTGAAGTTTGAAATTATATTGTTGTATAGTATTCATAAAGT
>OZ038320.1:6451519-6511519 GCA_964035795.1 Pterobdella sp. o SKG-2022 | reverse complement strand
AAATCATTTTAAACTGTTAAAAATTAACTGATATCAGAATAAAAAATGATAAAGAACTTAACAAGATGCTAGTAAAACTGTATACAAACGCATACAATGAAAATAAATAATATTACCATTTGAACTTCTATGAACTTTTCAAATACTATCGACGTGGTAATAACGATCAAATCAAAAAGAAATTTTTTTGTTCGCTAGGTGTTTTGGAGACTACTTCGGCGATAGCTGTGCTATTAAAAAACCCGAGTGTAAGTATTATTTTAATGAAACAAATTCATTTTCCTTTATCAAATGATAACGGTCATGATGAAACTAATAAGAATGATAATGCTAAACAGGTGTACACACCCTTTATATACTTACTCACCTAAATGTCCATTCACCTTCTCCCTACTCACCTTAAAATCTCTCCATCTATCTACTCACTTCATCCTTCCACCCATACAGTTATGAGAGCAAACAAGAAGATAGCATTATCAGTCTCAATTCCAATATTTATATGCTTTATTATTGTTCTAGCCGTCACCTTCTACTGTGTCAAGAAGGTTAGGGGCGGGGAGGTTGTTATTTTTCTAATCACATATTAGTGGAAATAATAATCATTGATAGTAGCAATGCACATTTTTATAGCGCTAAAAATAATAATGATATATATTTAATTTATATTAACAGTAATATAAGTCATAATAACAACAGAAATAAAAATAATAATTTTATATTATTTTCAGAAAAAAAGTAACCAGCCCTCAGAAAACATACCATTGAATCAGCACAGTCATAATAAGAATCCTAACGAAATCAATGGAAAACATACAATTATGGATGATATGAATAATGATGATATTGGTGGCGAAGATCATAATAACATTAGCAATACCAATTGAAGTGTAAAACTCAATAAAATGACGAATAATATAAACAATAAGAATAGAAAATATTAATAAAATTTTAAATAATCAATAAAAAATCAATATGAGCCTTAACTACCAGTATTAAATGTATTATTGTTATAATAGACCTATATCTCCAAAACTTTCTTAGTCTTCAAGAATTATTTAACAATTCCGGTAGAATGTACATATATTTTAAAGTTGGAGCAATGGGAAGTACACAACATTTTTGTCATTTAACCACCTTCAGTATAATGGGGATAGAACCTGGTAAAAAACTACGGTAACCATGTATCTTATATATATATATATAATTGATTGTATATCTATCTATTTATAAGCATAAATATTAGTGAATTTTTGTTTATTTTAGTTAGGCCCATGGTTCCTTCACTATGAAGGCCTTATTTCAAGTCAGTAGATGTAATAGCTTATGAAATATAATTTGATTATTGTTTTTCATATTATCCTGGACATTATTATTTATTTAAATGTGGATATTATTATTATTTATTCAAATTTAATTATTTGTTTTATTATTATCGTAGTTATTATTATTCTTAATATTAGTTTTTTTTGTGTGTATTTCATTATTGGTTGTCTTGGGCATCGACTTCAAATGTCATCTGAATTATTTGTTTTCAGTAGTATCATTAATCTAAGCCGACTGCTGCCAACCCCAGTTACTGGGACAAATACAGCTGTATAATTTAATGCTGTAGTTAATAATCCCAATGAGTGTGTTCTCATTAGGAATATTATTTATTATATCTAAGATTGTAAATTACGATTTTTGTTATAAGTTGTTTTTATTATTGTTGTCATTATCAATTTTATTGCTGTTATTATTTTAAACCTGTTTTTTTTTGTTATAATTATTCCATTTCTCAACAAAAACGATTTTTTTTGAATAAAAATGTACATGTCTTTATCCCATTTTGATCACGTTATCCGAGTGCAAAGTATATAGGTTAATAATAATTGTTAATTATTTCACAAACCATAACGAATAGATGAAGAATAAACTGTTTAATCGTAGAAAATAAAAAAAAATTTCATCGAAACAAAATATTTTAAAAGACTCTTAATAAATTATATTCATCTTTTTAAAAAATGTATAAGAAATCCTTAGTTTGGTAGCTCACGAAACCCTAATTTGAGTCGACTGATAGCCGGCATACGTACGATGACATAACTTTGTTAGTCAGTCTAATAAAAAACAATTAAATACTAAACGATGTATATTTTAAACTTTTTATGTGAGATTTTACAACCCAAAGTTAGTGTTAGTATTAAAATTTTTAATTAATTTGTGGGCCATTTGTTTTAAGCGATAACTTGTATATACGTATATGTATTAAATTAGCGTATATATAAAAGCCAAACTAAAAACATTGAGTAAATAATATTGGAAAAATGAAGATTCGATTATCAGTTTTATTATTTCCAATATTTGTTATAAATATTGTGGTTATTGCTGTAGCTGCTTGCCATGTTTTTCTGATTAGATGAATCTGATGAATCTTTTTTGATTGACCAATGAAAAATATCTGTGAACTTGAAAAGTTTCATTAGTTAGTTGCCTGTAGAAGATACCTTTTTGGAGTCTTCCATCAGGCATTCGGACAATATGACCCACCCAGCATAATTACGCAGCCATAACAAAGAATAAAATAGCTGAAAATCTGCAAAAGCTGAAAATTTTATATTCTAAAAGTTTTTTTTTCATTGTGTTTTAATGAGGTGCCTCAAGGGGCGCAGTTGAATGTGGCCTGGCTGTGGTAGGTATTTTCTATGGAAACTCCAGGTTTTACAAACGTATTAAAATGAAAGTAACGTCTTTTTCGTAAACTTTTAGTTTTTGGATACCTATCTCAAGCTTCTATCTGTCATTTATTAAGAGTTTAGAGGTGCATCAAGACTAGAGTCATCGATTGAAAAGCTAAAAATTTTAACATTAGGTATGATATAATTATTATTCTTTTGAATATTTTTTATTAGCATTTTTCCCAAATAAATTAGTTAGTATATTTGTTTTATTAATTAATTTTGATGGTTATTAATTATTTTTGTAAAGATTGGAAAAAAAACAAATAGCTCATGTTTGAAAAACAAACAAGTGATCAATGAAGCATTGAGAGATGGTGGAAAAATTAAAAAAGAAAAAACTGATACTGATGAAATCTTTGAAGAAAAAAAACATACAAATACCCTTGATGACGCGTATAAAAAAATTGGTGATTTGTTGGTGGACGATTTAAAAACAATTTGTTTTGACAAAAATGGAAGTCTTATAAATAGAAAAAGCAAAAATTGCTTAAGGAATGGTATAGGAAAATGGAATGGCTCCCACTTTAAATCCATTAAAAGCCCCCCATTGGATAATAAAGGTAATGTCAATAGTTTTGTAACTTTTATAAAATATTTTTATGAAGAAAAGTTTTTTATACTGGTGTTGAATGCCAAGCAGCAGATTGCGTATTTTTTAGAGATTTTTTCGTTTTAAAATTTAATTTTAAGCCATTTTATTGCAGTTTGTGTCAGCTCTCATTGCTTAATGGTGTAATGTAAAGCTGTATTTATATAGTGCTCACTATATAACTCAGAGCGCTTTCAACAAATTTCATCCACCAAAAACACCTTGCAGAACAGAATCATTATGAGTTTTCAAGTCTAATTTTGAATTATTCTAGGTAAAAAATTTTTTTCAATGATTTTCAGAACAAAGAATTTTTTCGTAAGTGCAACGTCATCAAGTAAGGTGCAATAATGTTATTTAATAGAGCCATTTAGCTAGCGCTATTTCTACATCGTTGTAGAGCACTTTGCCACAAACTGAAGAAAAAATTTTTTTTGATAGATTTTTAAAAAGTGTAGTAAAATGGCTAAGATTTGAGAAAAAAATTTTTTTGAGAAGAGAATTAGTATAAGAGGTTTCGTATAGAAATGAGAAATAGGGATAGAAATGAAGAGTTGAGAACGAGAGAAAGATCTAAGACCAAGATACCTCAGTGGTTTAATCAAGTCAAAAAAATGAGAAAAAAAGTTACAATAAACAATTTAATCTCTAAGAAAAAAATCTTGAGATAGACCTATATTTGAAGGAGAGCCAGTGGAGAGTAGAGAGGCAAAGAGTGAAGTAAAAGACCTAAGGTGTGTGAGGAACGAGGCGAGCACCACTAGTGATGATTTTGTTAAAAAAGCAAGAGCGGAGTCTGATAGATTGTTTTAGAGTCGCAGTAATTCCCACGAGAATGAGCCGAGACAAGTGTGTCGTATGTTGATATAACTTCTTGCTGCTTGAGTTGAAATTCTTCGTTATTTCTATGTCTCTTGTACCTCTTTCAGAGTTAATTACAAAAGTTACAAAGAGAATAAAAGTATGAAAAAATAATTGAGATGACAATAAAAAGTATATTAGAAATATTTTTAAAAAGTATATAAGTAAATAAGCTCTAGTATCTCTCTTCATTATTGTATGAGAATACTTTATACTATCTTAAAATAACAATAATAGAAAAAAGTAAAAAAACGGAATAAATAAAAAAAGTCAATAAAATTGACAACTTGAAAAAAACTCTCTAATAGAAATGACAAATTGAATATCTTTTGCATTATATTTATTTAAACACTTACTATAAATGTATGAATCGAGGGAGACAAATTGGTCGAAAAATTCAATTGAAATCGATCCAAACATCTGTTTTATAATCAATAAATTATTTAATAAATGTCTTTTAATGAAGATCTAATTATTCGTTTTTATCGATCCATCCATCCTTCCATTCATCTATCAATCCATCCATCCATCCATCACTTCATCTATCTATCAATCCATCCATCTATCCATCATTCCATTCATCTATCAATCCATCCATCTATCCACATATCCATCCATCCACCCACCCTTCCATACATCCACCCTCCATAGTCTCGCACTATAGAGATACGTTGAAGATGATATTGGTAATAGCCATTCCAATAATCTTAATTCTTTTGGTTATTCTGATTGGGATTGTGTGCTGCTTCACAAAGGTTTGCTTTGTAATAACGAATAACAACAATAATAATTATTATTTTTATTATTTTTTTATAGTATAAATATGAATATCAGTTATTATATTCATTAAGATAAAAATTTTATTAATAATTATATAATAATTAATTTCCAATATTTAAGGTTGTTCAAGTTATTCTGAAAATTATTTGAACACTAAAGGTAATTTTATTAAGTACAAAGCTTTTCCTTAACAAAGTAACATTATCAAGTACGTAAAAATTCAGACACCGTTGTTTATATCCTGACCAAAGATAAAATAAAATTAAATTAAAATATAAAAAAAAAATTAATAATAATAAAATTAAAAAATAAATAAATAATAATAAAATAAACTAAATAAATAAATAAAATAAAACATTGAAAAGGCAGTTCTAAACAAAAAATTATTCGGCAAAATTATGTAATTCCATTTCTAAATAACAAAAGGTTTTCAATGTCTCTATGGTCGTTGAGTGATGGATTCAAAATTTTGATGAAAAAAGCTTTCAAAATTCTTCTTTTCCTCCAGTCATCTGGGGCTCTGCTCAGTACTTTCCACTCGAATTCATGAGAGGGATTTCTGGAAATGTGTTTGGCAGGTTCTGATGTGCCATATGTAGCCTTGTGCTCTGTCCATCTGGTAGTAGCATTTCTCTTGGTCTCGCCTACATACGTCTCCTTGCGACTACACTCCCCTTTATAAATGACATTGTGGACATGGGTATTCCTATCCTTGAGAGGGAAAAGGGCTCTAATCTTGTGTGTCACCCAAGAAAACGAGAACTTAATCTGATTGCTAGTGAAAGAATTCAATTTCTCAATGTATTTGAAAATGCAGGATTCCTTTTTTGGACAAAATGGAATCTTGAAGTGGATGCTCTTTTTGCCATCCTGGAGACCCTCTGTGATAGAGAAATTTTCTTTCTTAGTATCAAATTGTTTTATTATAAAAATGATGAATTTGACTGGAAAACCTGCTCATATGTATTTCTCCTTTATTAATTCCAGTTCGTGTTTGAAATCCGATCCAATTTTAAAAGCCATAAACAAATCTTCTTTAATAATGTTTCTCTTGTATAGCTTTGGGATCGCCGATGACCAATGTGTGGACAATTTTGTATCTTTTAAATTTTGTGTTCAAATAATTTTCAGTATTTACTTTGGCTAAAGAAGATTATTATATTTAAGTTATTCATAATTAAATTTCAAAGGCAATTTGATTCATTCTCTAAAATATTTTTTTTCATTTAGTTATTTATTTCTTTATCGATATAAAAATTTTATATCAATCCAATAATGATACACAATAAAACGATATGTCAATAGTATATGTTTTTTATGGGTTTTAATTTGTTTCAGAGCAAAAAAACAGATGAGAATGCTTCTCTAAACGAAAATAAAAACAACTACAAAACTAATGATATTGAAAACAACAATGTAACGAATGAGGGTGATGAGAATCAAAGTTCAGCTACTGGTTTTAAGCCAATTATGGAAAAAGACGGAATTGAGCAGTTGATTAATGAAACTGAAAAAAAATGACGATATAAATAAAGATGGTGAAAAAAATGTTTATAACAATGAAAAAATTGTTATGTAAATTGATGATAATATGAATAAATTAAATAACTCAGAATAAATATTGCATCTGTAGTATTTTTAGAATTAATTTGTTGGTTATAATAATAATAATAATGATAATAATAAAAAAATAATAAAAACAATAATGGTGATACAGATAATGCCTACATTAATAATTAAATTGCAAGTTCTCAAATAAGGAGGAAAAATTAAAACATCTAAAAGTTCGTTGACCTCTCTCAATTTTGCTTCATATTCTGCTTTTGATGCGGGCTCACACTTTAAGTCTCTATTGAGTTTATAGGGTTGTTATAAAATGTTTGACATTTTTTGGACCAATTGAGACTTTAGTTTTTTGTTTTCAACAAACATTTTTTCAATCAATTCTGTTGTGTTATTAGATGAGCTTATAGTTTTGAAAACACTCATGGTAAAGAATTTCTTTTGGTTCTCAAGTATACTTGAAACTTTTTTCTTTTTTAATTAAAACACAATTTTTATAGGTCATTCATGCTTAACCTCGTTATATTCTCAATTTTATCACAGCTAGCATAAGAATATAGATTTTCATTTTATAAAGATGAACTGTCCTCCCCAAAATCCTTTGAGGGGCCTCATATGAGGTAATGGTGTGTTTAGGGTTTAATGAATTTTTAGAGCTCGTTCAATGAATTTTCAACTCAAAAGATGTCTAAATTGTACCCGTCTTATTTTGTTCTCTCTAACTTCACAAACAATAAATACTATATGAAATCTATTCGAAGTCAGACTCGTTACTTTCCATTGTGGGTGCTAAAGGATTTTTGAAGGAATCTTTACTAGCTTCACTCAAACGGGGACTATAGTCAAAAATGAGATTTATCTGTTTTAAATACACATCTTGACCCAATATAAAGCTGGTTTCTACAAATCTTTCATTTTTATATATTTAAGTTTGTTTTCATATTCTATATTTTTTGTTTTTATTCATAGAAGGCGCTTTTTATAAAATTTTTATACAGTCGAACCTGAAAAAAAATCGAAAATAATTTTTTCTTCGCAAGAGAACAAAGTAGTTTCCGATTTTGAGACAAAGATTTTATGAGACATTGCTGACCAAGATGGAACTCCGTTTTAAAGACCAGATTGAACTCATAATTTTCAAATCTTTAATGCTTTTGACACATTTTTAGAATGAAAAATGTCAATATCAAACTAATATAGAAAAAATTGAATCTGCTTTAACAACTTGAACCATTCTTGGCGAAGCTGTTACTGCTACATTGAAGACTGGCAAGTTCACGTTCTCTATGTTGTTTTCTAGAATGACTTAAATAAGCCATCAGGTCTAACCCCGGTGCTCCTATTGGCAATAAGAAGTACCCTCCAATTTTTTTCATCAATTCGGACCACTTCTCCACAAACACACTCGCTTCCACTAGGCCCATTAACAGGCTCTCGAGTTCAAGCTGTGTAGGGTTGTTTTTTCCAGTTTAAAAAATGAAATGTATCGTGAATGTGACAAAGAGGGCATAATGGTGAAGGATGGGATGAAAATGAAATTTTATTAAAATATAATCAAAAGAAAAGTGATTTGATGGTTTTTAATTGAGATAAAAGAAGACCATCACTATGCTTTAAGATAGCTTTTGATGGCTTGATTAGAGGCGGTTGTTTGTTGAGTATTTTGTTGTGCGTTGCTTGAATGTAGTTGAGTACAAAAGTCAAGTGTATTTTTTTGAGGTTAGGTTTTATTATTTTGGGATTAATATTTGTTGGTTCAGTTCTTATATTTACTGTATTGTTATTAAAAGTAGTTTGTGTTTTATATTTAGGATTTTAAGGTATATATGATGGTTCGGGTTTTGTAAAACCATTTTGTAGCCTCAGATTGCATATTAAACTAATTCCATCGTTGGGGTGTTGGCTTGACCCAGACATGAGTTGGTGAGAGTTTGTATATATTTTTTATATGATCATTCATTTTTTTATCAAAAGTATTCAAAGTGCAGCTGTTCGAAAAGTTATCAAAAACCCTGGTGTATTGTTTATTTGAAGCCAAAATTTGTGGTTTCAATGATAGACCATTTAACCACTTATCAAAAGTTCAAAAATGCTCAATCTTTAAATTTTGAACCTGTATGTTTTAAACCCACAATATCAGTTTTTTTTGTTTCTGTTTATAGAAATATAATTGTTCTTGTTTTTATTAAAAAAAATCAAGTTTATTCATATTTAAAAATCATTTTTTCAATTTTTTCAAAATTGTAGTTTATTCATATAAAGTTTTCAAAATATAGCTCAAATTTGATTTTATTATTAATACTGGTTTTTATAATATTACAATGTTTCACAACATTACAAAATCACTACACAAACATCAAAGTTGATCTAAACCTCAAAGAAATCATAGACTCAATCATGAAACTAAAAAACAATAGATCTTTTGTGCATGATGAAATTCAAGCTGAATTAATGAAACTTTTACATATAACAACAATTGAAAAACTCACTCATATTATAAACACAACCATCAACAATGATCTACCCCATAAATTAAGACTAGTTATATTAATACAAAAACAAAATAAAACAAAAACTAACAATACAATAATAAACAAAACAATTTCAAACATAACCCTTGCTAGAATTTCATCATCAATTGAAAAATTCATCTCTCACAACCAAGCAGCCTACAGAAAAAGGATATCAACAAAAGATGTTATCTAGACCCACAAGATGAAAATTGCCAGTATAATAACCTCGGGCAAAACACTGAAAACTCAAGGCATAAATCTGTCATCTGCCTTTGATATAGTGGGTCGTGAAAAACTTATGAAAGTTAAAGACAGCATTTGTTTACCTGAAGACTCAAAGCTAGTGAACTTTCTTCTGGAAAACACAAAACTAAGACTCAGAACAAACGAAGAAGGTCCCACTTTTGCAACAAGCATAGATGTCCCACAGGTGACGGGTTCAGTTCAGTCCTCTTTACAATGTCTTTAGAAGCAGCAATGAAAAACGTCTGAAAAAAAGTGCTCGCACAAAACGTAGCGTATGCTGATGACGTAGACTTCTTAAGTAAAGATGGTATAGACCTCAACATTGTCGAAAAAACTTTGGCTTTTTGGAACCTAAAATGAACAAAGGAAAAAATTGAACATCATCAATAGATGAAACAAATGGTGAATGGAAGAGAAACAGAAAACTGGGACTGCTTCTCAATTCTAAAGAAGAATGGAAACGAAGAGAGAAAAAATGATAGCCATGCGTAAAATAAAGAAAATATGAACGTCAAGTATAACAAGACCAACAAAAGTAAGAACTTATAAAGCATATGTCAAATCCATATGCTTTTTGGCTACAGTACTTGGTCAATAAGCAGAGAAATGGAAAGATCAATAAAGAGTTCAAATTAAAAATTGTGAGACACGCATGTGAAGCGAAAAAATGACGCTGGTAGATGCACATTTTGCATATGGACCACCATGTTCTAACAAAAGAGGCATCAAAACATAACAAAAAACGAGGAAGAACAAATACCAGCCTACTTATCACCATCAAAGATGACTTGAAACGTCATTCCCTTTCAATAGAAGAGGCAATCGAATTTGCAAAAGACAGAGAATTGTGGAAGTTGAAAAGAAACCATACAAACAAAGACTATTTAACCAAGTGGTTTTTGGTGCTTTTTTTTTGTGAACCCTAAGAATTGAAATATATTAACGTATTATCATCCTGCTTAGAAACATTATGGTTTGGGCTTGTTATCGATTAATAAAAAAAATAGTTAAGTGTTGGGACAAACAATTTTAAGCACTTCAGGATATAAAAAATAATAATATGCAATAATAAATAAGATAAATAGAAAAATAATAGAAATATTAAAGCGATAATTTATGAAACAATTGAAAGAGAAATGATAGTATGAAAAAAAAAAAATAAAAAAAACGGAACAAAAAAAATAATTTGAGTTTAGAGATACAAACAAAAAGATTTACTGCCATAATAAAGTATAAAAAAAACAATAAAAATAACAGTCATTATAGTTATTATTGGTTATTATTGTTTTTTTTCATCATTTTTCAATGTTATTATTGATATTATGGTTATTTTTGTTATTAGTTTTCTAATTGCGTTTATCTCGAGCGTAATTGATCTTTGATTCCAATATAAAATAATTTATAAGTTCATATTAATTTTTATAACAATAATAATAATAAAAATATTTTATTCATCTATTTATTATGTTTTTTCTTATTATTTATATTTTTTTGTTGATAATTTATTATTCTTTTTATTACTTATAGCTTTATCATTATTTTTTGTAAGAGATACCTCAAGCATTTCTCAACTAACCCTTATGTCAAGTATTAAGTCTAAATTGGTTTTTACTTTTAAAAATCAACATCTTTGCTTGAGACACGAACGTGCCGTAAGGTATCCACGTATTAATTTTTTTGAAATTTTAAATAAACTTGATAACTTACTTAGAATCAATTTTGAAACAAATTTAATGACAAGCAAAAAAAAAATGCCAACGATATCAACTTTTATGACACTGAGCCCATCAGAGATTGCAACAGAACTTTTGTCCTTTATCGTTATGAGTTCAATGAAACAAGAATAACAAGTATTTATAAACTCACTTTTCATCGCTTCTTGAAAGCAAAAAATCGAAAATTGGTTCATAAATTGAAATTAAATTTTCAAATTGATAAAAGCGGTTGTCAGGTGGGACGCTGAAGATTGAAAAGAACAAAGTTGAAACAAAATGAGTCACTTCAACTGAATAAGAAACTATATATAAAATTTTTTTTTCAATTTTTTGTCAAAGCACAGTCTGATCTCAGAATATGATATAACGCACATAAAACAAAGAAAAACAAACAAACAAACATACACTCACACACACACACACACACACACACACACACACACACACACACACACACACACACACACACACACACACACACACACACACACACACACACACACACACACACACACACACTTGGAACTTGGAAGTGCGTTATCCACTTGACAGTAGGTGCACTGAAGATTGATTTCTGGAACATTTCTTCACGTGGTTATGAAGTCCTTGTTTTTTGAAAACGTTATTGCAATTCGGGCAATGTTGTAATGATGGTGCTTTGTGGACTTGGCGAATGTGGTTTGTCAGACCTGCCTTGTTGACCGCTATTTTGTTGCAACCTGGATGCTGGCATTGGAATGGAGAGCTTTTGGAGTGAACATCAAAAATATTTTTTTTCAAATCTTTTTTTGATTGCTCGTTTCTTTCAGCTTCTTCATTTATTTTTTGCGATAGCGATTTGATATTTTTGCGCCAATCGTTTCTGTTGCGAGCTTCTGTTTTCCAGGTGTCACACACACACACACACACACACACACACACACACACACACACACACACACACATACACACACACACACACACATACACACACACACACACACACACACACACACACACACACACACACACACACACACACACACACACACACACACACTACATACACACACACACACACACACACACACACACACACACACACACACACACACATACATACATACACACACACACACACACACACACACACACACACACACACACACACACACACACACACACACACACACACACACACACACACACACACACACACACACACACACACACACACACACACACACACACACACACACATACACACACACACATACACACACACACACACACACACACACACACACACACACACACACACACACACACACACACACACACACACACACACACACACACACACACACACACACACACACACACACACACACACACACACACACACACACACACACACACACACACACACACACACACACACACACACACACACACACACACACACACACACACACACACACACACACACACACACACACACACACACACACACACACACACACACACACACACACACACACACACACACACACACACACACACACACACACACACACACACACACACACACACACACACACACACACACACACACACACACACACACACACACACACACACACACACACACACACACACACACACACACACACACACACACACACACACACACACACACACACACACACACACACACACACACACACATGTTTTTGCATTCATCCACCATGAGGTAGGTGCAAAGGATTGAGAGATGAGCATTTTTTCTTGTGGTTATAAAGGCCTTGTGGTTTGAAGTTCAGCCCGCAGTATTGACACTTTATGCTTGTTTGTGTCTGGTGCTTCTGTCTCACGTGGTTTGCCAGACCTGCTTTACTGGCGGCTATTCTGTTGCATCCCGGAAACGTGCAGGATGAGGCATTGTCAGAACTGTTGTTATTGTTGCTATTGCTTTGATTGTTGTTGCCATTGTTTTGATTGTTGTTATTATTATTGTTGTTGTTGCTACTGTTGTTTCGATTGTTGTTGCTATTGATTTGATTGTTGCTATTGTTGTTGTTTCTTTTATTGTTGCTGCTGCTATTATTGTTGCTGCTACTGCCGCTATTGTTCTGATTGTTGTAGCTATTATTGTTGTTGTTGCTCTTGTTATTTCGATTGTTGTTGTTGTTGTTATTGTTTTGATTGTTATGGCTATTATTGTTGTTTTTGTTACTTCTGTTGTTTCGATTTTTGTTGTTGTTGTTGCTATTGTTTTGACTTTTGCTATCATTGTTGTTGTTGTTGCTTTTGTTTTTTTATGATTTTTATTGTTGATTTTGCTGTTATTTTCCTTACTGCTGTTGTTGCTATCATTGTTGTTATTATTGGTGGTACTTTTGTTGTTGTTGTTGCTTTTATTATTATTATTATTGTTGTTGGTTTTGTTTTTGTTGTCGTTATTGTTTTGATTGCTGTTGTTATTGTTGTTATCATCTTTATTACTGCTGTTGTTGCTATTATTGTTGTTGTTGCTATCGCTGTTGTTGTAGTTGCTATTATTTTTATTGTTGTTGATGCTGTTGTTCTTGTTTTTGGTGGACTTATAATCTTTAGCCAAATCTTTTTTGAGTTTTTCTTCAAGCTCTTTTTCTCTGTTCAGCTCTTGCAGACGTTTGGTGATGTTGTTGCGCCATTTTCTCCTATCATGCGCTTCTGCTCTCCAAACATCCACTATGTTTAACTTTTTAAGATCTGATTGCACTAGATCGTGCCATCTTTGTTTTTTTCCACCTTGATGTCTTTTGCCACCTGCTATTTTGCTAACCAGGAGTCGTCTTGGTAATCGATCATCCGGCTTTCTTTCAAGGTGTCCGAGCCATTTTAATCTTCTTTTTTGGATCATTACTTCAACCCTATCAATATTTGAACTGCTTCGCAGCTGGGTGTTTTTCATTTTTTCCCATAGAGATGTGCCAGTGATGATCCTCAAGCACCTGTTAACGAAAACTTAGAGTCTTTGTGTATGTTTCTGTAAAAGATTCCAAGTTTCGCTACCGTATAGAAGGTTTGGTATGATAACCGCTTTAAAAAGTTTCAATTTTGTTTGTACTTTTATCTTTGGTTGGTACCATACCAGTCGGCTTAGAGTGCGAAAGGCTTGTGCCGCTCTATTAATTCGAGCTTCAACTTCTGTATCAACCGAATTATCGCTACTGAGTATACTTCCGAGGTATTTGAATTGTGTTACCTCTTTCAATTAATTGTCTCCCCCAATTGAAAGCGTTGCTGTGGCGTCTGGATTCACGTTGCTATTGTTGTTTTTGTTGTTTTTTTTTGATGTTGTCGTTGTTGTTACTGTCGTTGGTGTTGTTTTTGTTGTTGGTGGTAATGTTTCTGTTGTTGGTGGTATTGTTTTTGATGTTGTAGCGTGTGTTTTTGTCGTCGTTTCTGCAGCTATTTATTTTTATATTTTTGTTGTTGAGGTTATGGTTGTTGTCAATGTTATTTCTAATGTTGTTATCGGTGTTGTCAGGTAGAATGCACATAAATTTTGTTTTTTTGAAGTTTATTTTTAGTGCAATCTTTGCTGAGAAGATTTGGTCGCAACAACCTCTGTTTGGTCTGAATCCACACTGGTTCTCCCCCAGTTGACTTTCAATCATGTCTTGCAATCTGTTTAAAAGTGCTCTGCCAAACACTTTACTGGCTACGCATAGGAGAGATATTCCTCGGTAGTTTTGGCATAGTGATTTTGACCCATTTTTATGAATTTTGATTACTATTTGGCATTTCCAATCTTTCGGAACAACTTCCGATTCCCATATTTGGTCTGCTATCACTTTAAGCCAATTAACTGTCACCTCGTCGTCTATTTTGAGCATATTCGAACTGATTTGATGTATACCAGGAACCGTTTCTATCTTGCATTGATCCAGGGCTTTATGCAATTCTATCTTTGATAACGGTTTAGACAACTTTTGAACATCTTAGTCATCTAGTTTAATTTTCCTGGTATGAGCTCGTCGTATAGTTTGGCCTCTACTATGGTATCAGTTTTGGCAAAATCTTCAAAATATTCTTTCCATCTGTTGATTTTCTCATCTGAAGAACATATGAGTAGTTTACCATCTTTAAATTTTAAGTTTGCTGAGCTCCTAATATTTGAGGTTTTTGCCAGCTTCAGCAATTTCAAAATTGAGCCTCCCCTACCTTGTTTGATGGAAAGTTCGGTTACCCTTTCTGCCTCTGCAGCTTTTACTTTCCACCAATGATCAATTGCATTTCTACAAGCGTTTTTTGTTTGCGCCTTTATATTGTTGTAGCTGCTGATTAAACCTTGAGGGATTGTATGGCCTTTCTGTTTAAGTGATCTAATTCTTAGATGGTGTTTGGTTTTTTCTACAGACAATTTTTTTATTTCGTCAGTGAGCCATTGTTTTTCTTGGACTTTGTTTTTTGTGGGCAAAGTTTTCAAGGAAGTATTCAAAAAACGCTCTTTAAAACATTTCCAAGTTTCTTCAATGGGTGCATGGATATTGATATGGTTTAGTTTATTTTCTAATTTTTCTCTAAATTTGTTAGTGTAGTCGATGTTGAGTTTAGTTGGGTTTGTTATTTTTGTATTCATATTGTGTTTTGTGTATGTAGAAATCTTGTTGCTTTAGTGTCTATTGTTGTTTTTTATTACTAGGTTTGTAAGAAGTAGGTTATGATCTGATATATGTCTCGTTTGACGACTAGATTTGGTATCATATACTTTAGCTCTATATTGGTGTCTTACGAGCACATAATCGAGAGTGTGCCCTACTTTTTGGACTGGGTGGTGCCACGTCCACTGATGGATTCTTTTATGTGGAAATAAAGTATTGGTGATTTCTAGACCATTGTTATAGCAAAAATCTACCAAACGTGTTTCATTTTTGTTTTTTTCATCTGTGTTGTGGGGGCCATGGAGTCGGGATGCGGTGATATTTGGGCCTACGCGAGTGTTGAAATCTCCCAACACTATAAAAAAGTGTTTTTTGTTAACTTTATCAATCTGGTTTTGAAGTACTTCATAAGTTTTTTGACTCAGATTTTTCGTCAACTTCAGTGGGAGCATAGACAGCAATAACCGTTGTGTGGCTGTTTCTCATTTTTAACTGTATCTTCATTGCTCTTTCTGATATCATGGTGTGGGTGCCTTCTCTCTTCCAAGCAGCTTTCTACTCACCACGAAGAGCAATAGCCACTCCGCGTTGGTTGCCATTTTTTTTCTCGTCAAGTCCTGAATAGAGCACCGTTGTGTCGTCTATTTCCAAAATGCCCCTTCCTACCCATTGTGTTTCTGATATTGCCAATAGCATGTCCTGCATGGTTCCAATGACATTTGCCAGTTTGATGCTGAACTTTGTTGGGTTGCCAAGGCTTTTTACATTCCAGCACCCAATTCTCTCAATCTTTACTGTGGATATGGTGTGTGTTGTACTTTGCACTGGTAAGTTATCAGCTGTACGCAGTGTTTTTGTTAATGCCATTATATCTCCGAATAGTTTATGATAAGTAGGTCAGTGTAATTTAGTTTTTTAATCCGGTCAGTTTTACCTGTCTATTGCCTTTATTTCGAATTTTAAGAAACTACTTTTGTTTTCAAACTTTTGAGTAAAATTTCAACAGTTTCAAACGAATTAAATTTTTTCTATATACTTCAACCTTTTTCAACAACAAAACTCCCTCTTTTACAGTCACAAATCAACAAAACATTCGGAGCTCCTAAAACCGTTTTAGCGGCACACACACACACACACACACACACACACACACATACACACACACACACACACACACACACACACACACACACACACAAACACACACACACACACATACACACACACACACACACACACACACACACACACACACACACACACACACACACACACACACACACACATACACACACACACACACATACAAACACACACACACACACACACACACACACACACACACACACACACACACACACACACACATACATACATACACACACACACACACACACACACACACACACACACACACACACACACACACACACACATACATACACACACACACACACACACACACACACACACACACACACATACATACATACATACATACACACACACACACACACACACATACACACACACACATACACACACACACACACACACACACACACACACACACACACACACATACATACACACACACACACACACACACACATACATACATACACACACACACATACATACACACACACACACACACACACACACACACACATACACACACACACACACATACACACACACACACACACACACACACACACACACACACACATACATACATACACACACACACACACACACACACACACACACACACACACACACACATACATACACACACACACACACACACACACACACACACACACACACACACACACACACACACACACATACATACATACACACACACACACACACACACACACACACACACACACACACACACATACACACACACACACACACACACACACACACACACACACACACACACACACACACACACACACACACACACACACACACACACATACATACATACACACACACACACACACACACACACACACACACACACACACACACATACACTTCTTCTGCCTTTATCCACCGTGAGGCAGGTGCACAGAAGGATTGAGAGTAGAACATTTCTTTTGGTGGTTGTGAATGCCTTGTCATTTGAAACTCAGCCCGCAATACTGATTGTTTTTGTTGTCTGAGTTATCGTAGTCGCTGTTATATCGACCTCTAGCAAAATTTTTTTTTGCTTTTTCTGTTGATTCCTTACGTGCATTGAAGTCATGAAGAAGTAGATGTTGGTGCGCCATTTCTTTCTATCTCTCGCTTCTGTTTTCCAACTCGTCACCATATTTACTTCTTTCAGATCTGCATGTATGAGGTCATGCCACCTCTGTTTTTGTCCTCCTTGATGCCTCTTACCATCTCTTATCTTACTTACTAGAAGTTTTTTCGGTAAACGATCATCATGTATTCTCTCCACGTGGCCAAGCCATTGGAGTCTTCTTTTCTGAATCATCACATCAACCCTGTCTATATTCGCTTTGTTCCGAAGTTGGGTATTTCTCATTTTTTCCCATAGTGAAGTGCCAGTGATGATTCTCAGGCATCTGTTAACAAATATTTGTAGTCGTTGGGTGTTGTGTTGTAGGAGGTTCCAGGTCTCACTGCCATACAGAAGTGCTGGTAAGATAACCGCTTTAAAAAGTTTCAGTTTAGTCAAAACTTTTATTTTTGGCTGGTACCATACCAGTCTACTGATGCTACGGAAGACTTGTGATGTTCTGCTGATTCTGCGTCAACTGTATTGTCACTGCTTAAGATGCTTCCAAGATACTTGACCTTGGATACCTCTTCTACGTTTTTTACATCTTCGATTGACAGCATTGTAATGTTGTTCGAATTCGTGTTGTTGCTATTGTTGTCGTTTTTATTGGAGTTATTGTTACTGATGTGATTGTTAATGATATTTTAAAATAGTAGTTGTTGTTAATGTGTGTGTTGTTGCTGATGGGGTTGTTATCGATAATATTGTTGTTGTGCACCGAAAAAAGTCCTGTTTTCCTGACATGGTTGTTGTCGTTGAATTGAGAGGATCTTCGTGATGACCGACACCGCGTGGAGGTGATACCTGAAGACGGACTGTACGTGTAGTCACTGATGTTGTTGTTGTCGTTGATGTTGTTGCTGCCGTAGATGTTGTTATTGATGTTGTTGTTGTTGTCACTGATGTTGTTGCTGATATTGTTGTCGTAGATGTTGTTGTCACTGATGTTGTTGTTGTCGTAGATGTTGTTGTCACTAATGTTGTCGTTGTTGCTAATGTTGTTGTCGCTGAAGTTGTTGTTATTGATATTGTTGTTGAAGTTCTCTGGTAAGATTGACATAAACTTGATTTTGCTTATGTTCATTTTTAGTCCAAACTTTGCGAAGGTATCAATGAAGGATTTGACGACGCATTGAAGACTTTCAATATTGCTGCATGTAAGCATTATGTCATCTGCATAAGCTAGGTTTTGAACAATTGTGGATCTCTCAAGCTTATGACGACTGTTGTGCATCAGCGGAGCATTATTGGTGTAGTCCAATTGAATGCCTTTATCAGAATGATGTTTGCGTGCCACTTTGATTACCGCATCAAGATACATATTGAATAATATTGGGGCTAAAACATCTCCTTACTTCACTCTTACGTTGATTGGGAATTCCTCAGACAACTTTCCTTCATCACGTATTACACCAACTGAACCACTGTGAAGGGCTTTAATTATACGGATGATTTTATCTGGAATGTTTAAGAACTTTTTTAACACTTCCCACAAGGCATCTCTGTTTACAGTATCATAGGCCTTTTGTAAATCCACGAAGCAGATGTAAATAGCTTTATTGAACTCAATTGCTCTTTGCATTAAAATTCTTGCGAAAAAATCTTGATCACAACAGCCTCTATTTGGTCTAAAACCACACTAATTTTCTCCCACTTGACTTTCAAAATATTTTGCATCCTATTCAGAACAGCTCTGTCAAAAACTTTGTTTGCTACGCATAGTAGGGCTATACCTCTAGTCTTCACACCGTGATCTAGAACCATGTTTGTGGATTGGGACTATAACTTGGTTTTTCCAATCTTTTGGGATGGTTTCTGTCTCCCATATTTTGTCTGAGATCACCTTCAACCAGCTTACAGATACTTCAGCACCAGCTTTGAGCATGTTTGAGCTTATTTTGTCGATACCTGGGACTGTTTATAATTTTGATTGCTTCAATGCTTTTGAGATCGGTCTTGACATCACCTCTACAGCTTCGGCATCAAGTGTAGTTGATGGGTGTATCAGCTCATTGTATGCTGAAGATATGGTGTGGTGTTTTTCCTGCAATGATATGTTATCAGCAATACGCAGTGAATTTTTCATATTTTCTATTTTTCCATGAGTTCTGACTGAATTTTCAAGAAAAGAATTATTTTAATTTTTGGACGAGACTTTATTTAGTCCACTTTTAAACAAACAAAATCAAGAACGCCATCTTTTCAATTCTTGCAAATATTTGGCAAAACTTCAAATTTCTTTTTGAGCTTGATTTGACTGTTTTTTTTATTTTCAATTATATTGATGAAATGAACGCTATTTTTTATATTTAAATTAGTTTCAAGATATTCCAATTTACGATAGTTAGATAGCTAAGTAGAAAAAATCTCAATTTCGAAGATTTGAATAATGTCCACTGTTTATTTTTTACAAATTTTTGTTACTTTTAATAAAAAATTTCAGCCTCTAAATTAAATAAAATTCTCGGAGCCGTTTTATTCGTGACTTTTTCACACACACACACACACACACAAGTTTATATATATAAATAGAGCTTTCAACGCGTAAAATTGAAAAAAATGCCTAGCATGCCAAGTTTATTATTTTTTTTATTACTTCATATTATTTTTGTTGTTGTGAGTGGTCACAACAAGGATTATGGCATCGATCGAGATAAATGGTAATTAATTATTTTCACATAATTATTTAATGATTCAAGACGAAGTTGAGTTTGTAGAAAATTTTAGTTTTTATAATAAAAACTACCATAAATTTTGCCTCATTATATGGAGTTATTTTGAAACAATATATTATGAAATTTCATATCGTTAATTGGCTGTTTTAATTGAATTTAAATTAAAATTTTAATATTTACGCATTAAATGAAATTATTGTTTAAAGTAGAGTCCCCATGCATTTAAATGTATTCTTTATCAACCTTTATAATCATCAGGGTTTTGGTCATATGTACAAGAGATAAAAAAAATAATAATAATAACAATAATAATAATACAGTTGATAATGATAAAATACAAATAGTAATAATGACAAGATTATATCTTCTTGGTCATTTTAAAAACTCTTGTTTTGTTAAGGCCCCTTTGTTTCATTATAAAAAAAATAATAACAATAATAATAATTATTATTATTATTATAAAAAGATCTTTTTATTAGTTTCATTATTATTAAATGAATAATTAAAAATATCATTTCTATTCAGCATAATTTTTCAATTTTGATAATGGACCATTGAATAAATTTCCAGTTGAAATTGTAACGAAGTTTTTCCTAACATAACAGTGTTTTTTTAAAAATTTTTATTTCCAATTTTTTATTGCTTTATATTTATTCATTTTATATTCACTTTTAACTTATACTAAACAGGGCGAAGCCTTCTGAAGATAAACAAGAGTTTTGCGGAGCTGAAGAAGGAATATTTAGAAATGCTGGTATGATCTCAACCAATATTTTGCTAACTATTTTTAGTTCAAACATCATTATAAAAAAACAAAAAACATTAGACAAAACCATGAAACAGAAAAAAAGACAAAAAAACAAGAAAAAACTCGGTTACCGTTTCCAGCCACAAGACCCTTTAGAGTTTTGAATAACACAGCTCTCATCGTTGTAGACGTACAAAACTGTTTCATTGTAGACGACTTACCCGTGAAAAGAGCAAAAGAAATAGTCGCTGTAGTTAACAAATTGATAGAGCGATTTAGCCTGGTGGTTTACACCATAGATTCTCATCCTGCAGAGCACATATCTTTCAAGAAGAACCATGATACCAGTGAAGAGAATGTGGTGTTGAGGTACACACAGAATGGTGAGTTTAAGAAAAGGTTTCGTTTTTTTGTCTTTTTATTTTTGGAATTGTTTTTTAAATCTTAGATGGCATTTTAATCCTCCGCTTTCTCAAATCCATCCACTGTTTCACCCACTTTTTCACCAACAAATCTGTCTCATCCTCAATCTATCCACCTATCTTTCTGTATATTCTCCTACTTCTTTATAACGTTTCTAAATAACACCTGTCTTTTCATAACATATCTATCTATTTATTTACGTACTTGCAGGAAAACTCTGTGATGCGCCAACCTGGAGGTACAAAACAGAAGTAGAAGACTGTGGTGTCAATCCCACCACGTTAAGCCAAACATTATGGCCGAAACATTGTGTCGAAAATACAAATATGGTGGATCTATATCCGGAAATAAAAGTGGACAAAAATAATGAAAATATTTTTTTGTATAAAGGAGGAAGTAAATATGTGAGTGAGATTTATTGTTATTTGTTTTCATACAGATAATTAGGTCATATCAACTCGTGACTCATTCATGCAATTATTTTTTCAATTCTTCAATACATAATGGTTTTGCGTGTCACGATAATCATAAGCAACTACATAACTTTTAGGGAATTTTGAGTGTTTTATCACTGGTTTTCATAATTTCACGTCAACAATAGTTAAGACAGCTTCTAAAAATAAATTTCAAACGTTTATCTTCAATGAAAAACATTAGCATTCGTTACAATGGTGATATCATAATTATTCAGTCAAAAACTTTTTTTAGACAGTAGTTTATGAAATCATTTCATTCATTAAAAAAATATAATTTGTATTTGATCCCTCTAAAAACAATAATGAATTCAAATGAATCCCCGTTATCTTCAACAAAATATTTTCTATTCCGTGGCTATTAAATCCACTTCAGGAATGACAAAAATAACAGTAATTAAAAAGGTTTTCCACGAATATCTTGGTATATTGTTTGGTTAACTTTTTTTTTCTGGTTAAATTTTGGTTGTTTTTTTTTTGAATTTTTTTGTATTATAGTGTTATTCAAGCTACTATCCTTCATAACGTACGAGAGGCCTTCACTTTGGTGAAACAAAAATAATTTATTTTTGCAGGTAGACTCCTATTCTGGCTTTTTCGATAACCTACATTCCGACCAATCAAAACTTATGAATGACTTGCGACACAGAAACGTGACCAATGTCTTCGTAGTGGGCGTGGCCACTGATTTCTGCGTTTTGGCTACTAGTCTCGATGCCGTATCACTAGGTAGATTATTATTGTTATTATTATTTCTATTTATTTTCATTAATTCTATTAATATTATTATTATTATTAATGTTTGTTGCTGTTGTTATTATACTTTAATCATTATAGTTAATATTATTGTTTTTATCATTTTATTTTAACAAAATTAGTTGTTGTTATTATTGTTATCTTTCTATTCTAATCAAAATTTTTATTCTTACTGGTATTATTTTCTTTAAATGTTTTTATTATTATTGTGTTTTCATTTTTATTTTTATTATTATAGTTCTTTGATTCACGTCAAAAATATTATTGAACTCATCAGAGACTTTATAAATATCGATCTGGTGAATACTGTCTTCATTATTAGTAACTTTTCATTTTTATTTCAATATAATTTTTGTCACTGCTGCTCATTTATAGTGTTGAAAATATTCTATTTTCGTCTCTTTATTATAAATAACACATGTGAATTAAAATCGTTTTATTTAAATTAAAAAAAAAATCGTTATTTCAGCTATGAAAATTAAACAGTAGGCATTTGGACCTTAGCTCCTTTATCTTTGCACCAAGAATTTGTTGAGTATTTTACATTGTAGAGGCCGAAAATATTGTTTATTATTAGCAATCTTGTTATATATTACGTCAAACATAGAAATAACGCCAATAAAGAATTGATTTTTCAAAACTAATTATTTAGTTGTGATAACTTATTTTCACTAAATTTATTAGTTTATTATTTTCGCTTTATTATAAAGACAGCAAACACAAAGTATTTATCTAAACAAACACGAAGCTTCTCATAAGAGTAGTGATACTTGATAAGGTGTAATCAATTTCATAATTAATTATCAGATAAACACTGTGTTTGTTGATTTTACATCTTGATTTAGGCTATTATACTTCATTTTGCTTACCTAGTTTTAACTATTTATAACTCACTAGTTCTACTGAGTTTTAATTAACAAATCATACCATCAGGACTGCAAACATACGTGGTGTCAGATGCTACAGCCAGTGTGGGCAGTAAGGAAGAGGCATTTGAGAAAATGAAAAGACATGGTTAGTGTTCATAATTACAATAATAATACTACTACCAATAATATCAAAAGTTGGTGTTTATAATAACGATAATAATAATAATAATAATAACACCAAAAACAAAATTAATTTAATCTATAATGATGGTTGAAGAAAATTTTTTTTAGATTAAGATCAATAATAATAAAAAAAAGTATAATAATCATAATAAAGACATTAATTTATAATTTTGATTAAAAAAAATAATTATTTTAATAATTATAATAAAAAAATTTTTCAGATGTCCTAGTTGTCGACTCAAGTGATGTTGAAAATATATTAAGTGGGTATTAATTATGAAAAAAAATAAATTATAAAAAATAAGAAATAACAGCATTAACGAAATAAAAGCAACATTAATGAAGTACAAATATCATTACTGAAATTAAAAAATAAAATAAAACTGATAAAATATTATAAGTTTTTCAAAATCCAAACCGTAAAATGAATATCATTTCAGAAAATTGGTTAGTTTATTAAGATACGAAGCTTTTCGTTATCAACGTAACATTTTAAAGTATGAGAAATCGTTTTATTCAAAATATAACTAATACAAATAATAAAAATAATAAAAAGAATACAAAGAATAAAAATAATAAAAAGAATACAAAGAATAAAAATAATAAAAAGAATACAAATAATAAAAAACATTAATAAATATCAATATTATAATTAAAAAACATTATATCGGTTGAAAGTCCATTCAACCGATATCACAAACACACCAGAAATAACACATGTCTTTCGACTATGTGATGATGGCAGTAAGATTCCCAGAAAAACTCCACCTATTATAAATTATTTTGTTGCTTTTGTTGCAATTATAATGATTATATCGTTTCGTATAAGTTTTATAGGAGCAATAAGGATTATTGTATTGCTCTATATTAGTTAATTTAATAGGAGCTTCCCTTGCCGAGCATTTGGTGATGTTACTTGGTCACGAGGATTATTTTTCTGTTTTAATATTTTGGTGTTTGATTTTGAAATTAGTTTTTATTTGGATTTAAAACTGTTAATATAATTATCGCAGAAACGGAAGAAAAAGAAGCAGTAGAAGACGAGAGAACTAATAATAAGGATAAAAAATGATGCGAAAGACGATATGAGATGTGAAGATGTGATGAGAAAGATGGAAAACTTTAAGCCAATCTGGTGTTTTAAGTTGATTATTGAAAACTTTTAGAATTTGAAATTTTTTTTTGTCTAATGGCACATAGAATGCATACAAAAATAGCTACAAATACAAATAAATACAAACACAAACATAGATACAAACACACAGATAAAAAAATACATGAAAACAAAAAAAATGCCAACACAGATAAAAACACACATAGAAAATAATACATATATTAAAACACAGAAAGAAATAAGCACGGATAGAAAAAACACATATAAACAAACTAAACAAAAATAAAAACACTGAAACATAAAAAACAAAAAAACACATTAAATATAGAATTAAGTACACACAAGTGATTCAAAACGATTGAAACAAACCAAATAAATGCTCATATACAGATATTAAGCCAATACAACTGCACATAAACACAAACAAATATACAAGAACAATTAAATACAGAAATAATGGAAAAACACCCAGCCAAAAGCGATAAGTTCAACAAGTAATGAATAGTTTCATGTACGAAGAGTATAGTCACAAGGGTAATATTATCAAGTGATGGTAATGTAGTGTTTGTATCTTAAGAGTACAAACACTTAGTGTTCAGTAACTTGTAAAAAAAAATGTATCTATACAATCATATAGATGAAGAACACAAACTCAACCACAATTAAACACACTTTAGTAATTGTAATTATTTTTCTTTTTGAAGCACTTTCATACTGGTAATTTCTTAAATATTTATACAAAAACAGATACTAAGACATGATATATTTTTCAATTGAATATACTTGAATTTTAAATAAAATGCCATCTTTGTGTCGATATCTTTAAAAATAATGAAAAGCATTAAATAAGAATAATTTTTTTCCATTTTATCTATCAGTTTTATACAATTTTTATTTATTTTTCTTTTTTTATTTTAATTTTATCTCTTCATTATTCTTCAAAACACTCACGAATTTTAACTTCACCCCTGAAGCAATCATCCTTTTCCTCGTACGTCATGGTGGCAAGGATTCCATTTTGATGTCATTAAATAACGTAATTGTCCTTTGACTGGTTATATACAAATGTGATTTTATCTTCAGTTCCGTTTCCATTCTCCGTGGCTTTTGGGGTGTGGTCATGTGGTTGGTTAGGTAGAATAATTCTAATTACCATTTTCATTACTAAATATTCACTTGCTATTATTATTTATCTTATGTATTACTATTTTCAATAGTACTTTATATTAGTTTCCAAAAAACCACACACGACAAGAAATGACCCACAGCATGAAACAAAGCTTGAAAGTCCCATGCTTCAGAGATATAACAGCTTCTGGTCCCATCTCATATTCGGATGGGGATTAGACTAAGTTGACTAGACATTTTCATTTTGACAGCGCCATTAGTCCTAAAACCATAAGATTCAGGCTCAATACTATCGAAGTTTTTGGGTGTTTGTTTATGCTTATCATCTTCCTTAATGGTTAAAATGATCAGTTTGTAGTAAGCTCATGTCAATTTAAATTACTTTTAATAAACCATTAATCATAAGTTTAGAGGATTTTTTGGAAAAAAACGTTCATATATTTCAAAAAAATTTACTTAATTATTCGAATTTGTTTTCAAATTTTGTAGTTTTCAGTTCTTTTGATTTTTTTTGTTTGATGTTCACTTCAATTTGAGACGAGGCAACGGCTTAAAATCTTTCAGATATTTATCATAATCACTAGGTAAATCTGGACTTCCTTCTTCTCATTAGGGGCTGGGGATTGACAACGGCGGAGTTACCAGGCACTTTTTGGTCAAAAGATTGATGAATTTAAGTTTAAAATAGAATGAAATTCGAAATAAAATAGATAATCTCTTTTTAGATAGAAATGTTTTCAATTTTACTGTTGCTTCTTCGATCCAAACTTGTTAAACTATCGTAAATGTCTACCAGTCTTAGCTTGTTAATTTAAAAATAGATGATGCCAGTTTATTAATTACATATGAAGTTTTTTAGTTTTGTAGTACTGCACTACTTTGGTTTGAAAACATTCACATGCTGTGTAGATAGAAATTAACATTTGATTTAAAATGGAGACGTTTGAAGATTAACATAACCAATTTAAGATACAAGTTGATGAAACTTTTCAGGCATCGTATGTAATTTTCTTCAATATTTTTTAACGTTTTATGATAAGGCTGAACTTATCGAAAATTATAGCTTTTGATTCTCAATAAATGTATTAAAAATTCCTCTTAATTGATGTTTTTTGTTACAATTTGATGTAGTTTCATTAATTTCTTCTAAGTTCATTGGAGTTGCTCGCTAGAACGTTTCTCGTACAAAACCACTGTACTCAAGTCTTTTCAGTTTTGGCAGATTCCACCAACTGCATCTATCTTCTGACCAGAAAGGGGTGAATGAAAAGAATGACTGGGTGTGTGTGGATCGAAGGATAAAGCGTGATGAGCTGGAAAGAATGAAAATCTACTGTATAAGGACTGGCTCTATATGTATATGCTAAAGTGATCTTGAAGACTATCAGTTTCATGCCACAATAATATTCGTTTTTTTTGTTTATTTGTTTGTTTGTGTGTTTGCTTGGTAACTCTGCCTTGCCGGTTTCCAGTTCGGATGAGGAAGGAGGAGGGTCAGTTTAAGGTTTTTAAAGTTTTATATGTTTTCATGGAGCATTCTCTCAAAGATTTTAAATTTTCCTCCATCTTTTCAAAATCCTTCAAATTAAGAGGTTAATGTCGCCATTCTGGTCGATTGTCTTCCTTCATTAAAGACCTCAATTTGACGTATCTAGCTTCATGTTCTTTCAAAAGCTCGTTCCAGTACTTTTTTCTCTGGTATATAGCTAACCTCATTCTCCGTTTTTTCTCACTCCTATCTTCGATTAACTCGTTTTCAATTTTAAACTCGTCCAGGTCCTTCATGATCTTGTCAAACTTCGACGGGCTTTTTTTGCTTCTGTAAGAAGGCTCAAACAAGTCACCTACTCCAGTTTTCCTTTTTGGAAGTCTTTTTTTGGCTGAGATTGCAGGCATTTTGCCTGTTTCAACAATTCCAACTTTTGGTAGAGGGGTTTCGGAATCTAATGTAGATTTCCTTTCTACAGGGGGCAAAGTGAGGTTGACTATAGAAATGGGGTAACTAATTTTTCTAATTTCGGGGGGCTTCTCTGAGAATTGGACCATTTTTTGTGGGAGTTTTTCTTTTGCTTGATAATGGAGGGTAGAACGGTTTTATTTTCTTTCGACATCGTCAATCACAACTGGGGCTAACTTAAAATCGCAAATCAAATTCAATAGAATGTTTTTCAAAAGTATGAAACTATATGATATCATATGCTTTGCGTCACTATAAAGTTTTTATTTCTGCAAGCGTTTTATTTATAACAAATATTTTTTAAAAATTTAAAAGTCTATATATTTAAATATTAATAATATTCATTTTGAATATAATTTTTATCAATAATATAAAATTTGTATATTTTTTGAATTATAAACGGAGTTTTGAACATCATATTACGCACGTGTTTTGAGTAAAAATAAACAATTTTAAAACACCAAAGTAACTTTATCGAGCTTGATAATGTTACTTTGTTAGCGAAAAGCTTTGTACTTAATGAAATTACTTGTGTCAAAATAATTTTCAGTATTTATTTTAGCTAAAAGAGATTACTACGATATATAAATTTTCTCGTACCCAGACAGTTTTTCCTTAAATAGACAAAAACTCGATGCCTGTTACTTGACCTCATTTGTCAACAATTGAACGATCTATTTATTGAAAAATTGGGCACAATAACATTGGAGACAATTTTTAAAATTTCATCGTTTTCTAGATCATAACTTTTTTTTATTAATCCAGTTGGTATTTTTCATGACTATAATGGTTAAAGAATGAATAATTCTGAATTTTATTTAATCGTATACAAATGAGAAGCAATCTTACGGGTGCAAAAATACGCTGAAAAAATCTCACAAAGAAAAAAAACATTCAGCTATATAATTTTCTCCGAGTCTATTTGCTTTCTTAAACAAAAGTATATATGAAACATACAAAAGGGTGTAACTTGCCAGTAATAAAAAAAGTACACGAAGTTAAAAATACTTTAAATAAAAAAATGGAAAAAAATTATTTTGAAAATTTTTTTTCAATACAAAAAATATTTAATAAAAGTTTAAAAAATTGCCCAGGGTGAGGCTCGAACTCACGACCTTCAGATCGCTCTATGTGGGATTATGAGACTGACGCGCTACCGACTGCGCTACCTAGGCACGACGAAAGCCTTAACAAATTAGCAATAATTGTTTAACTTAATGTTCAAATAAAAGATTTTTTTATAAATAGTTTATTTGATAATTTATGATTTTTTTTATCAAAAGCTTCGTTATTGTTAAAAAAAAAGTTTTTTTCAACAAAGTGAATATAGTATTTATGATTTTTAAAACACTAAAAAATTCCTCTATTACAAAATTGAATGAATTTAACGGAAATTTTAAAAAATCTCTTTAATTAGTATTAGACCAAAGCGAAACCCTTATAAACAACACCTCCAAAGGTTTAATGAACATTATATTCCAATCAAAAACTTATTTAAACTTACATTGTGTGAATGACACGAAGTTTTTTTTGGTCAAGGTTATATTATCAAGTTAACATTATTTTAAACGATTTATGTTTTGAGAATACTGAAAAGCTTACTTTCCAGTGAATAAATTTTTGATTGTTTGCCTTTGAAAAAACTTTAATGTTCAATGCTTGATTTTTTAAATAAATATCGCTTTGTTCGTTTTTCAACTTTAAAAAATACTTTTATCTAGTTTTACTTTTCTGACAAAATCAATAATCATTATGGATATGATATTTTCAGTTTCAACTTAAACGTATTAAACTTATTTAAGAATTAAAATGATTATTTATTTTAATTAGTTTATTTTGGTTACATGTGTCATTTTATGTAAAAAACAATTGTTTTAAAATGTAGTAAAATTTACATCATACGTGATGTTCAAATAGTTGGTTAAATTACTCTGATGAATGACGATAAACCTTTTGAATGCTCTATTCCGGGCTGTGGAATGGTTTGCTTTGAAATAATTCTCATATAAAAATTGCGATAAATTCAGTAGTTATAACAATTTTTAAGTAAAATAATATATAAACTATTATTATTTTTCGAGTTGTTCATCATAAATTTTCACAAAAAATTTCTCAAGAAATTCACAAATGAAGATCATTTGGGGGTGCATAAAACAAAGCACCAGCTCTCTCTCCACTTGGCACCAGATGAAATGAGAGGAGTATTGGGATTTGTGGGTAGGTATCAAGAATAATTTCCTCCATTATGTTATTTTCATTGTTTTTCTTAATAGGCTAGCTTATATGAGTTCATAATTTTAAACAATCTTCTATTAATCTAAACTGTTTTTGGCCACTCTGACATTGTTTTTCTTCCCAATGATTCAGAGGATTTTTGGCAACTTTTTCTGTAACATAAGAAATTTTTTGAAAAACTGTTTTTTTCTTTTTTGATAGCTTTTTTTAAATAGTTTTTACCCATTCTGATTTTTTCACCAAGTTTTATCATGCTAAAACTCATCTTCACTACACATACATTTTCAGCTGCTTGTAAATTAATGAAAATTATAGCTTTTAGGAAATTTATCCATTAAATTCATAATTTTTAATTCAAATGTTTCACAGACCAGACTCCAACTCCTTCAAAATTTCTCAAAAGCTGGGAAGAAGGTAGCTTTTTGCATGAAATATCTACTAAAAATCCTTTTGAGGAAGCTTTCAAAAGAGCAATTGAGGTAGTCTATATCAAGCTAAATTCTTATCAATCTCTTTATTTTTCTCTTCATCTATATCAATAAATCTTCCTATTCATTCACATGTTTTTTTCTATCTATCCATTTATCTATTTGTGAATCCTTAATTGACAGGGCACTACAGACATCAATGCATCCACCACCACCACATCACCACACCCCCTCCAAGCTGATACTCTCAACACACCAAACCCATTCAACTTTCTGGTATCTATCTATTTACACACCTTTTTCGACCTTTTTGATTCTGTATCATTCAACAAGATTCTCTCCATTAACATAAATAGCCAATCAAATTGTGAATGTTTATTATATAATTATTTTTCTCATTCAATTATTCAGTGAATTTGTGTTTTGTTGATTATTATATTCAAATAAATGATTTGAGAAAAAACAAAATTATTCTCAAAAAATATTAAGCTTTTGATATGTAATAAATATCATCAGGTTAATGTAAGTATAAGTTTACTATTTATTAATTGATTAATAAATTAATTTATTCGTTAATCAGTACATTAATTTATTTTTAAATTAGTTTTCAATTGATTTTTCAATTAATTTCTCCATCTCCACCAGCACGACCATGCTTTCACAAATGGCACCAAACACCCAATCATGTATGAAAGTTCTAATACTGAGTACAGCACTTCTGAAACATACAACAATAATATAGAAAAAACTATAAGTTGCTCAGCTGGTACAAATAACCAAAAAATGGTCGAGGGTGGTGATGATAAGGACTGTATGGAAGATTGTGGGGAACATAATGGGGAAGAATTGCTTCAAAAGGGTAATGCTACTAATAGTTACAGAGGTAAGCTAACATCTTTTTTAAAAATTTTATATGAATTTTGATTATATTCATTATTTTAATTTAATTAAATAGCTTATTAATTTATTTTTTCAAAATCTTTCATTATGATGGTTTTAGTGTTTTTTTCTTACTTTTCAGTATTACATATAGTTCCCATATTAATTCCTATTAAATTGTTGAAGGTATTGCTAACCAGGATGAAGTGCGACTACTGATACAACTAAACGGGCAAGACATCAGTAGTGAAGAAGTGGTAGTAGGTGTTAACGACATTAATAGTGGTATACATAACTACAACAATAATAATAAGCATGATGACCACAACAAAGGTCAAGCCAACAATGACAAATCTAATAGCTTTGATCAACAATATTCCATCTCGTGCAGTTCTCTTGATCGCAATGTTGGGTGAGTTGAGTTTTATAGTATGATGGTTCCAGGATTGGTTTTGTTGAATACAATTTTTCTTTTTTTTTTACGTTTTTTTTCATGCGAACGTGGATCAACTGTCGTCGATTTTGATGTTTTAAAATTTTTTTTGGCACAAATTTGGTTTAATTTTTAACTTTCAAAGAAAAATTTTTCAGCACTTGCTAAATTCAATTTTTAAAAACGTTTTATAAGCTTTTGTCAGTAAACCTTTGCGTTATTATCACATTCTATTAATGTGAATTTTCTGTATACACAAATAATATAATATAGGCATATAAGTAAATAAATGACACTAAACCACAAACCACCACAGACTCGACTCCACGACTCCAGCTTACATAATGCTAAACAACACCATAATTCCCATCCACCTACCTCCATTCACCAACTCAAAAAACCTAGACCCAGCACATCACCATACAAATACTACAACCACATCGAACAGCGAAGATGACCACACTGGCCACCAAAGCGTTCAAGCTAAAGCGTTTGCCGGTATTAAACTTGGCGACTGTAGTAGTAACAAGGCTCAGTTATCTAATGCTCGTTCTCTCCGTACCATTATGCCAAGCATGGTAAAGGATGCTAGGAAAACATCATTTAAAATCAATAAAGGAATAACCTTGACCACTAAACAGGTTGTGAACTTTTTAGTTTTTTCTGCTTTTTTTTTCATTTTTTACCTGCTTTTTGTGATATTTGGCGCTATATAAATAGACTTTGATATTTTTGAATTAAGATTTTATTACTAACAAAAATAGTTATAATATCTAATGAAAATAGCTGTTTTATTTTTGTTGTTTTTATTATTTAAAATAATATCAATTTTAATAAGAATTTTATTGTAACCAACTCTAGAGAGCATTCATTAATTGATTTATATCTAAGCCCACCATTATAAGAACCGGAAAAAGTTTCTATCAAGGATTGACGTTTCAATCTCACCACCCCTCACAGAAATTAAAAGCAGCCATACAACAACAAAGACACACCATACAACCTTCATTCTCCAAGCCTGTGCCAAACCAACACACAACACAACTACCAGACAACATGAAAGTAATGGCTGAAGCGGTGGATTTAATAACACAACAAGAACAACAGAACTCTGTGAGAAACAATGGCGGATTTTCAGCTGAACCAGATTCCGATGTTGTTTCTGAAAATTGGTTCATTTATTGATTTTTTTTTAAGTTAACGTAACAAATACAAGATGACTAAACCTCCATATTTTAAACGATTATTGTATACTATTGTATATGATATTAGTCTTGAAACACAGTATAGCAGTTTTTTTTTAATGTATGTATAGCAATGTTTTACATATTACCGCTACTAAAAATTTATACATGGCTTCCATACATTATCGTATGGGTTATTACACAAAACACAACCACCACAGCAAAGAAACACACAATGAAGTTGTGGAAAGGAGGAGGAAATCTCTTGAGAGAAACAGGTGTTTCAGATAAATAGATATATAGATAGATAGATAGATAGATAATTATATAGATATCTACTATATTGATGGAGACAAGATTTAAACTAATTTTAAGACATTTTTGTGCTTTTATTTTTATTTATAATTGTTGTCAGTATTCTTTATTATGATGATTATTATTATTTTTATTTTTATTGTTGTTTGTATCTTTATCACCTTGTACCCTACCACCAAAATATAATTTCCTTTTTCAGTAAATTTCACGCTATATAAACCTTGCTAAGAATAAGTTATTAGTAATCATGAATTTTTATCAGTTTTATAAAAACATTCTTTGCACCACTAGAGCTGCAGCAGCTAGATGCAGACAAAAGAAAAAGTTCCAAATGAATAGGTACCCAATGTTCCATAAATAGATTCTATTCCACAAGTTTCATTATGTATTATGGTAAGGCTATACTTACCGAAAATTTTAGCTACTTTTGTTCAATAAATGTACTAAATTTTTCCCATAAATTGACGTTGAAGACTGTTGATATTGCTCATAAGTACATTAAGATGCCTCTAAAAAGTTACATTCCACAAGTCATATTTCATCACTGTTTTGTGTTCAACCTGTCAGTATTCTAAAAATATATCATTTTAATTAATTGTAAAACAATTAAATAGAGAAGACTTGATGAGTAAAAATATTTTTTATGCAGACTATCTCAACAAATCACCCATCTTGAGTCAACCAATCACACTATGCAAGTGAGCATTATTTTTGTTTGTTTGTTGTTTTTCATCTGTTTATTTTATTTATTAACTTTCAGTTTATATGTTATTATTGTTTTATTATTATTATATTTTTTTCTATGATCATCCTCATCATTAGTATCATTATTTCTATTACGTATAAAGCTGGAAATTAACAAGCTGAAGGCAGAGCTAGACAGAGTCAATTCAATACTCCTAGTGTACAAGCAACAACATCATAATAACTGTATTGAAAGCGTTGACAATAATAATGATGATAAGAACAATAATAACAAGAATAATGATAATAATAACAATAATAATGAGAATATCAATTTTAACAGTGTTTTTAACGATAATGATTTAACGAATAATCTCAGTTATGAAAACGATAATATTAACAACAAAAATAATAATAGCTACAATAATAAAAATCATAATACCAATAATAATAATACTATAATGGACGAGAAAGGAAGAACAGCTGGTTGTTACAAGGAGAATCTCATACGAGGTTGATACAGATGTTGTGATTGGCTATATATTGATGTTAAATAACAATGGGGACAACTATGATGATTTTGAATTAGAATAGCAATAATATTTTTTTATATTTCTAATATTATTATTATTATTATTGTTTTTATTATTATTTCTATTATTACTATCATTGTAATTGTGATAAAAATTATAAAATTCGTTCAAAAGATAATGAAAAAAATTAATTTTCACTAATGCTGAAATCACTTGTCTACATGGAGCAGCGCCCTGTGGAACCAATCAATTGCGCAACTGAAACCCCAGATAGAGGCGACCTAATGGTCGACATTCACTATTATTACTTTTACATCAATAATAATTATACTAATAACTTCAACAACAAACAGAAATGCACCCTGACATCAACAACGACAACTTCGCCTCCTTCTCCTTCATCATCAGTCCCCTCAGTGAGGCATCTAACGGAAATGACGTCATCGATAATAATAATAATGTTAACAATCCTAGTAATAATGTATCCAATAATATTAATAATGATAATGATTTTGATAACAATAACAATAATAATATAAATAATAATAATGTTAGGGATGATGTTTTTGAGGTTAATAATAAGAATAATAATATCGTGAATGTCTGTGTTAATGAAGAAAATGAAAATACTAACTATAATAATAATGTCAATAACAATAATAATAATGTCAATAACAATAATAAACTAACTTGAGCTCCCAAAGGATAGCTTCAATTTTCCATATGTTGTCTATTTATAACCTCATACGATAATTTTTCATTTATTTGTTTCCAAACTTATTATTGTTATTATTACTATTATTTTTGTTGTTATTATTATTTATTGTTTATATTGTTATTATTTATATGGTTCTTTGTTCCCGTTCATTTCATGTATAGTAGTTATTGTATTTATTTGACAATTTATCAATAGTTGTTTCCACTTACTTGATTTGATATAGTTATAAAGGAAATTGATTTGAAGGTATGTTATAAAAACGAACAATGATGTTATATACCGGATGAACAAGTTAAATGATCTGTTATGAACAAGTTATTACTGTAATATTCATGAATGGTATGGAGTTTAATGACAATAACTTTTAACTAAATGTATGAATTAACAATAATCTAGGTCGACTGCTGTCAACCCCACTTATCAGGACATGTACAACAGTATAATCTAATAAGAATATAAACAATACAAACATTTTGACTTGAGCTTTTCGTAAATATAACCTAAATTTTGACTGTGTATTTGTAAGGTATCTGCAGCTGTTATTGAATTATGTTGTCAAGGTGATGGCCTTGAAAGCCCGATTTTGTTGATGTTTCTAAGTATTTTTTTGTGTTTAAATTTTTAGTAGTTATATATTTTTTGACATTTTTAAGTGAATGTATATTTTATTGAATTTATTTTACGGATCACGGTAACATTTTTCTGTCTCAAAATAAAATATCTTTCAAAATCCAGATCAAATCAACTTAAAAATATAAAGATATTGAAGCGTAATTGAAATTTTGAGTTGTGAAACTAAAGCAAAAAAACGCAATGTAATGTTAATTAACGCCATCAACTTGCGTCCAACAGACAAACTCATCAATAACTTAACCATAAGCAGACAGATACTCAGATATGTGAGTAGATAGATAATAAAAAATGAATATGGTTGAGTATAAGACATAGATAATAGATGCACAAAAGATAGCTGTCAGCATGACCCCAAATTAAATATAGGATTTAAACTTACTTAACTCTCCAAATGCCTCAAATGTTACAAAATTTATATCAAAGAAATACTTCCAATTAAAGGTACATCAATTTGATTGAAGTTTTTAAAAATGAATTCCGAGTAAAATAATTTAGAATTTCACGCTTAAAATTTTTTTCTCAACATGATTCATAGTTCAACAATAGAAAAGTGGACAAAAAATATGGAACCACCACGAAAAAAAATTAAACAATAAACATTCAATAAAAAAATCTTTCAAATAATGTTTCTTCAAAACATTCGCCAGATGGCGTTTTAATATTAAACGTGTGTCATTGACACTCAGACTCACAGATGACATAATAACAAACGTGTTAGAAGTTATAAACAATCAAAATGTGGAAGTTTAGTATGATTATCATCAAAGGGGAGACGGATGGATATAAAAAGCTATAAAACTTCTATGATTAGAAAGAGCATGACAACGATTATGAAGGTACAATAATCAAAAAATAAATTAATCAAAGTATCTTTTAATGCTTTTTTTATTTAAAATCTTTCGAGGTAAAATAAAGGCATCCTATGAGAAAGGGGAATATGTCTTGAAATATCTTGAAAAATTACTTGCAATCAAACAAAAAGTTTGTGATTTATTGATAGATTCAAGTTATTATTACAAAACAACTGAACATTAAAAACAAAAATCAAAATGAATTATTATGAGCAAATCCCATTCTCAAAAAAATCCCACATTCTGCAAAAAAAAACTCATATTTTATGAGGTTTGCATTAAAGCGGACAGGCTGATTTGGGTCAACACAAACCAGCTGTGTAAAAAATTGTGCTTCAGTCATATGTAGGAGTCCTGTAACATCGAATGACAAGCTGGAAACATTTGGAACACCTAACAGTTTGTTTGCTTAAAAAGTCATTAACAGTGTTCTACTCTAAAAATATAATATTCATATTTTTATATAGCAAAACAGTTCTCATATAAATAACTTTGTTGTGATGAATGATGCTTTTGATAATGTTAGTAACATTGCAAAATATTCAATGTAGCAATATTTTAAAAAATTCATAACTCAAAAACATCAATAAAAAGCTCTCAATATTAACTGTTAACTGATGTTGATTACCTCATGTTAGAAATGAAGTATGTACCGTTAATAACTACAGAAACATTGAGACAACTGAATAGATTTTAATTAGGTAATGTTGTGAATTTTTAAATGAGCACCTAACTTTAACATTTCCAACAATTTCAACACGAAACCAATCCATTTGTTTCAACTTTTTATCTCAACAGCCCCCTCTCGCGACTGAAAAATGAAAGATGACTTTTTTATGTTGTAGATACTTGAATTTTTAAAGAAAATTTTGTATTTCAATAAAAGAAAAATTAATTTTATTGTTTTTCTTTCAAACTATTTTTTAGTTCATTAGCCTATCTTTTTAATAAACCAAAGACTAAAAAACGCAAAAAATAACTCTACCGAGATTATTCCGCAGCAACCGCAGCCGTATCAGCAGCCTCAACATCGCCCTTTTTAATTTCCGCAGCTCCTTCTTCTTCTTCTTCTTCAATCACATCAGACCTCAGTTGAGCATCTATTCGAGGCTGAGCGTTATCGGTAAAGTTGAGGCGTTGTGTCTCAATCTGTAAAGTAAGGTGTAGTCTGTATGTTGTGATGATGTTATCTAGATTAAAAAAATTAACTATATAAGTTTTCAAAGGCTTCGTTTGAATAAAGTACGTTAAATCAAGATTTTATTATTTCTTCGATAAAGAATAACTCACACTAAACCAATTGATTGAATATTCCATAGTAAAACAAATGATGAATTAACTAATGATAAAACAATAGGTTCGCACTTTCTTGGTTCCTCCTCCAGGCTTATGATTGATGTTGTCCTTACTGCCCACTTTCGACTTGGCTTTATCTTTGAAATCCAGTTTCATCGATTCCACCTGAATATTTACATTCGTTTATTATTTCCATTATTACATTCATAAAATTTAATATATACAGAATTAGAAAAATTTAATTCTATCGGTTTTTTGTTAATTCTGAAATTGAAGTTTTTTTCGCTTATTTAAAAAAAATTCACTACTTTCAAACACTCTTTTTCTAAATACCGAAATAGTCTTTATTCAAACCAAATACTTCAACGATTTGATAACCAAAGCTGCTAATCCTTTCGATATACACGGAAACATTCAATAAATCTAAATCTATTAAATCGTTGAATGCTTTTGACTTGAATAATTACGGTTAGACTAATTTATTTCAACAGTAAAGTATCTTGTTAATTTTCTACTGTATGATTCCAATATCAATCTTTTGGAAACCTATTTAGTTTTTCTTCAACACATTATAGCTCTTAAACGCACTTGAGGTCAAAACTTTTTGCTAAGTTTACTCCTACCTTCTTTATTGAGCTACTGTAAACTAGGGTTTAAGAAGTATAACTCAAACTAATCTATTATTCACTATTAATTCATTTTAAAATGCTCATAATTCGAAAACATAAATGTAATTTTTCAAGTTTAACTTATAATAAATTTTAAAAAATTTTGAGTGACTGATGGTAAACTTAAGCATACATGCATTTAATTTTTTCTGTATACATGCAAATTTTTTTTTCCTAGTTTTTCTATATAGATGAAAAACACTGTTTTTCATTCTGTTGTTACCTTTACTTTCCCTCCACCGGGAACATGTTGTGAATTTTCCAACGACCCTATTTTCGAGGAAGCTTGCCACTTGACACTCTCGCTATGGATCTGAGCACCACAAACGCATCATTTTGGAAAAAAATTCTCAAGAAAAAAAATTAAGATCTTTTAGTGCGAACAAGAAACTAGAAAAACTCGAAAGTTAACTTAAATGCAAATTAAGAAGATTTAGTGTTATAAGTATCTATTTTCAAATGATTTCAGTTAAATGAGCTTTAATAGTTTAATCTAATGTCACCACAACCTTTTTGACACCTCCTCCTGGTTGATGATTGGCATTTTCCAACGATCCTACCTTCGATTTAGCGTTCCATTCAAGCTTCACCGACTCTATCTGTTCGTAATCACTTATGTTACCAAGCTTTCATTTACTGCACGCAACTTTCACACTTCCTATAATTATCTATCTAGTTTAATGCAATTTATATACGAAATAAAACAAGATAAAAATAATGATAAAAAAGGTAGAAGCGGTTAAGCGCCTCAAATGACCTTCTTGTCTCCTCCTCCAGGCCTGTGCTTGGCCTTCTCCAGGGATCCGATCTTCGACCCAACCTTCCATTCCAACTTTTTACTCTCTATCTGTAGAGATATTGATATACATAACATGAGCTTTGTATTTAAATATATGTCAATTTAGCCCATATACTCAAAAGTAAGACAATTCTATGCAAGTAAACAACTATTATGAGTTATCAAACGGGGCCCACATTTGTTTTTCATTTATTTAAAAAAAAAATTTTTTTTTATATAGAATTTCATTGTAGTATGAATAAACTACAGGAAGGGTGTTTTATGTACAAGACACGCTTCGTTTGACCCGCATGCTTCCTTTGTCAACATATTCTTTTCGCTCATGGTGTAGCCTTGTATAACAAGTTTAAAGTCTTGTATAACAGAGTTCTTTCCAACATAACCTGTGTTTTCATCTTGAAAAAGATTCAGTTGACACATTTTTAATATAGGAATATTTACATAAACTGAAAATTTTTTCATAGTTTAAATTCCTTTTTCAAGCTAAAATTCTCTGCTTCATAACAACATTATCGAAAAGAATCTTTAAAAAACCACTTTCAAGATATTTCTATAATAAGATATACCAATTCATTAATAATCAAAAAATAAAATATAAAATGTTCACAAGAATCATCAAAGCATTAATAATGATTATTCATGATAGAGAAATCAATTAAAAATATAAAAAACGACTATTACTTTGACTTCAGGCCTCTTAGGCGTGTGTTTGATGTTGTCCTTGGAGCCGCATCTGCTGGTCACATTAGATATGTCAATCTTTTGAGAGGATATCTTCACCTAAAAACAGGGTTAATAAAGGTTTTAATATAAATATTATTTTGAAAAGTTAAGAGATATATCTCCTATAAATAATGTGAATTTGAATCAAAATACTCGTCAAAAATCCATACCTACACCACAATCAAACTCGGTACCCAGAAAAATCAAATGGTCTTCTAAACCCCCGTTAAACTACCACAAAACTATATTTATAGTAGATATTTATTGCATTAAAAATGAAAAAGTAACAAAAAATTTATACCCGACATTAAAAAAGTTTCACCCTAACCTTTCCTCCTCCAGGCTGGTGCTTGGAATTTTCTAATGAACCGATTTTCGATTTGATCTCTCCGGGTTTTGTCATTGGCGTAGTGATAGAACGAGTGGTTGCTAATGAAGCTGTTTGAGATGTTTGTGAGTGGATAGAGCTCAATGGATTTCAATGGGGTATTAGGCTTTGAAATAATGCGTTGGTATTTTACAGTTATTTGTAGGTAATTTAAACGAAATAATAAGAGTTTTGATTTCACTAAAAACATGATATTCAAGTTTAGCTGTTAGTCATTTGAAAATTTTTAACCTTACTTAATTCCGTGTATTAGTTTAATTAATATATGTTTAGATGAACACAAAGTGATGATTGGGGTTTTAATGTGGATTTAATTAACATTTTGTATATAATGGAAAAGCAAAATAATTTCTTTTTAAAATATATATTTTATTTATTATCATTCGTAAGAAATATTTTTGGGAACTCTGGAATTATAAAATAGACTTTTCAAGATTTATACCAAATTCATTTCTCATTTTGCATCCCATTTGAATAATGATTAATTTTAAGCTCTCACTTTGTGAGACAATAAGCTTCAAAAAATTCTTCCAGATATTTCATTTTTGAACATAGAATTTTTTCAAACAAATATTAAAAAATTGATTTTCAGTACGTGCGAAACATAAAAAAAATTTATGGCTTAATAAAGCCTATTATTATTATTATTTAAACTTGAAATTTTTCTTTTATTGACAAATTTAATTACCATATGTGAATCGATTATATATTGACACCTATGTTTGACAAGTAAGTAAGTTATGAGTGGAAACACAACTGAAAGAAAGTTAAAATTTTCCAATAATTCTGTATACAGTTTTTAAATATAATTAAAAATAGAATACTTTTTCAAACTCACATTTCTTTACAATTTTTTGCTTTATTCTTTATAAATCAGAAATTAACTTCGAAAATCAAAGCAGCTTGTATCAGTTTGAACCATTAATTCCAACAAATTTATCCAACCCCCTCCAAAATACAACAGCAATCTCACGTCTTGATCAAAACAAAACTCGATAACTTTCTCAAGAATGTTTGTTTATAAAGAAAACCTCTAAGCGCTCCCAGACTTTTTTATTCTTAGAAGTGGTTTCAAGCTTTTATGAGAGAAATGTATAAAACACCAGATATGAATTTATAGGCTTCATATTCTACAGGAATATTCAATTTAATATACACTGTTATTATGTATTGCATAAGAAAGTGTGTGTTTGTGTGTAGAAAGCCGAGAAAAGTTGATTTTGTCTCCATGGTAACCGTCGTCAAGCTGTAATGGTTCTCGTGAATGCTTGAGAAAAATCTGTTTCCTCTCATCAGTCAATAAATATTGCATAAGAAGAATAATAATAAGATATTAATGAGAAAACAGAATAATAACAACAACAAGAATAGGAATAATAGTAATAACAATAAAAAGAATGAATAACTGTAAGCAAAATTAAAAAGTATCACTAATAAAAGTAATTTAGGATATTTGTGAAATTCAGCTTTACAAAAAAGCAATAAAAAATTCATAAATGAAAAAACAAATGAAAACTAACCGCCACAGTCTGAGTTAGGAAAGGTGACTTTGTTGTTACTGGGGACATTATTCTGTTAGTGAGAGTCCAGTAAATAGTTTTCAATTATTTACGATACAGTTCATTTGTATGACGTGAAGAAAGCAACTGAAGTGATGAGAAAGCTTATATGGTAGTAATAGTTATTATTATTATTATTATTATTATTATTATTATTATTATTATTATTATTATTCAGTATTACTTAATAATATTATAGTGCAATAAGCAGATCAACAATTTTCTTCAACTATATGTTAGCAATATTATGCAAAAACTGCTCAAATCATTATTTATCAAATTTTGTTGGAAAATTATCTTTCATTAGTTTTCAGTATTTTTAATGCACTTAATGCTGGTTAAGATCAGTCAACATTCTCTAAAGGTCTTGTCATTGATTTTATATAAGAAACATTGTAGCTAGGGTTTCTTGGCATTTCATTATATGTTGCATCGAAAAAGAATTCATTAAAAACGTTTAAATTCATATCCATAATCATATTTTTCAATTATTTTTCATTATTTCAGAGTTTTCTGGGTTGAATTGGAACAATAGTTTCTGGTGATAATCAAACTTTTAGTAGAAACAGTGGATATATATAGTAATAACATAATAAACTCCAACACTCCCAGTTATCAGTGTTGTAATTCTTACAACATTTCAAAAATAATACTTGTTATCAACTACATACGACCAACCATGTTTAATCATTAAAACCAACTACTACTTGTGTGTTTGTGTGTGCATAATTAAGAGTAGTTCTCAGAAACTTGTAAATCAATCTTAAGTCTGTCTAATTATAGAAACAGAATGGAAATTGTTTTATAAATAGAATATTGAAGTACTATTTTTAAAATTTTTGAACAAAAAACTAGATGCACGCTGTAAAACTGCAAAGTTTTTGATCAATTATAGAGTTAGCTTTTAGTGAGAGTGTTATATGACAGATATTCTACTAATCTAACAGTATGGAACTCTATTTGAACACTTTTTTATTAAATGCATTTTTAAAGACATTTTTATTCATTTTAATAAATAATTTTTCAAAATGTTTCATAGTTATATAGGAGTTTTTATACACAAACTAATGATGATTTTATAATAAAAAATAAAAAATCTTTGAGAATTAATAAACCTTTAAGCATTCAATTTAATTTTAATACATTTAATTGTTAAATAATTAGGTTTTAACTTACCGTCACTGATACTGTCAGCTTGTTATCTGCAGTAAAATAAATTGGTCAAAAAGTTAAAATTTTTCTTTTTTAAATTGTTACTTTGGGATCAATTTAAAATTTAGAAAATAGCTTTTTAAGCATTGTTTAATACATATATTCTTACCAACTCTTTACAAAAGTTTATTCTATGTTTTAAAAAAGCAGGCAATATTTTTATACATTATTTATTCAACCAAAATTTTCGACAAATTGAGTTTTGTCATAACTTATATTTTTTCTTTAAACTATAAGAAGCATTATAAATGATTAAGTTTAGGGAATTTTTAACACAAAAACCAAAAATACGGTTTAATATTAAATATCAATTAGACAACAACGAATGCACTGAACACAGTTTTTTTTATCCACGAAAAGATAAATAGATAGAAAAGCAGGTAAATAGAAGATGAAAAGATAGACAAACAGATAAAGCTTTTGAAGTAATTCGAGCACCAACCACCAAAATTTTGCGCAATCATTAGGTGTTTAACACAGCTGCTTCGAAGGTGCCGTGCTTAAAATGATCAATAACTATATAACATAACTAGTTTATAACATAATGAGCATATAACATAATAATAATGTTTATAAAAGGTTTTAACTGAGGTATCTTATAATAATATCATTGGCAGGTGTTAATAGACCTTGTGGTGTGTATGTAAGGTTAATTTGGAGATTGTTTAAAAAAAAGATACAAAGAGAACAGTAATAATAAAAATAATGTGGTAAAATTATGAAGTTTATTTTAAAAAATAATAATGAAAAGTAATTATAGAGAAGAAAAATATCAAAATTTAAAATATGAAACTAATGAAAGTTTAAAAAAAAGAAAATGAAACTGATTACAATAAAATGAAAAATAAGAATAACAAAAACAAAACATCAATAATAATATCAATAATTGCAATAAAAAATAATAATAGTAATAATAACAATAATACTAGCAAAAATAACAGTAATAATAGCAAAATTAACAATAATAAAAGCAAAAATAATAATAATAATACAAAAATAAAACTACCATTCTTGGCCTTAGCTGATACAGGTCTTCTGGGAGTGGCCGCAGCTGTAGTAGTCTTAGGCCTGTCATTATTATAATTGTTTAGAGTACGCATTTTGAAATTCATTTTAGGTTCGTTTCTATAATATATTTATATAGAATGTTATACTGTAGTGTTGGCTCAAGCTTTGTGTAGATTCTGTATAGTGGAAAGTTTTTATTAATACTGAGTTCAAGTTTAATACACATTGCAGGTATAATATTTGTGTTGGTATATAGATTGCGGTATGATGTTTTGCATGTTCCCTATTATTGGTATTGATTATCGCGATGAAAATGCTTGAGTTTGTTATATTCACATACAATGTTTGGTTTTGAAGCTTTCGAGGAATATTTTGAGTAAATTCGTGTTTCAATAAAAGATGTCTGAATTAGATTTTCTATAGACAGATATAATTGTTATAATTATGTCAGACAAGGGTCGTATTTGATTAAAAAAATAGTGTTAGTCTTCAAATGTTCGTAGCTAAAAAATACTTGAAACTGTAATAAAATCGAGAAAGAAGTAAAAAAGAACACATAAACGCGTGTATAGAGTATTTTTAATATGATTTTTTGGTATTTAAGTGAGACTAAAATGTATATTGTCCGTGGTAAAAACACGTAAATTACTTTGCGGCAGAGATAGGTCTAGCAGAGGCTGGGGCTTTTTTTGTAGTTTTTGTTGTTGGTTTAGTGGTAGTAGCAATAGTGGTAGTAGTAGTTGTTTTAGCTGAAGGTGGTTTTGCAGTTGAGGAAGTTTTTTTAGACGTGGTATTAGTTTTAGTAGTAGTTTTTATGGTGGTTTTAGTTGCAGGTGTTTTTGAGGCCGTAGTTTTTACTGTTGTTGGTGGGTTGGTTGGTTTGGTGGGAGATAAGGATGCATCGGTTTTAGCTTCTTCGGTTGGCGTAACTTCAGAGTTAGTTATTTCAGAGTTTGTTACTTCAGGGTTTGTTACTTCAGAGTTTGTTACTTCAGGGTTTATTACTTCAGTACCGGTTACTTCACTGTTAGTTATTCCAGTACTTTTGTTGGAGGTCAAGGAGCTTTCATTGATAAATGCAGTGTTAAGAGAAACTTCGTTGTTTTGAGTTATATTATTATTGCTGTTATTCTCTAGTGAAATGTTATTAATATCATTTGTTATATTTTTACTATCGATATCTATCGATTTATTCTCTGAAAAGTCTTCATGGCCGTTTGTGAGTATCTTTTGGTCTATAACTGTGCTAAAATGCTGGTTTTCAAGCGGGGGGTTATCCTCTTGTAAATCTATTAACACTTCACTACCTGTGTTTAATGGTATATTGCTTTGAACTTCAGTCATATCTCCTGGCTTTTGGGTTAATTTTATTTCGGAGTTTAGATCTGGTTTACTGTAGTTTATATAGAACTTAGAGTTTAGATTTATGTCAACTGTGGTTTAAACTAATTGCTATATTGATTTCCGCTTATTTTAAATCACTTCGATTGCTTGGGTCTTACTCAGGCTAATATTTAACTCAGCTGCTTTTATTCAGATTGACTGTTTTCCAGCTTTTTTCACTAAACAAAGCTACATACGAACACTTTTGTTTGATGTTGTTTAATCACAAGAAGAAATATCTTCAATGCACTTTTAATCAATTGTTTTTACTTCAATCTGCAAAATAAGTTTGTTCAATAAAATATCCGTTCATACGTTTATTTTGTATAAGGTGGTGTTATATAGGACTTCGATTTAGATAGAAGTCTTATTTATAAAGTTAATTCCAACAGGTTATTTTTCAAACATACAACAATATAACTTAATGATTATATATTGTACGGTGTTAAAAAATTTCAATTTCAAAAAAGAAAAAATTTGTTTCTATACTTATTCGGAGCTCTCATTCATGTTGATGCTCTGAGCTTCAACTGGCCTTTCATTGAGGGTAACGGGTGAAAATGAAAATAATTTTTTTGTTTGTTCAGTATTGCCAATTATTATCTCTGTAATATAACTCCTTATTTCTTTTTTTTTTTTTATTATTGACCTTATTTCTCTTATTTTTTTTTATTCTTATTATTATTCCCTTGACTCTTTATAAATATTATCTTATTTTTTATTATTTCCATTATTATTGTTTGCGTGAGGTTATAGTGTAATTGAGAGCCTAAAATACCAACGATAATAGCAAGGAGAACATAAATTAGAATGTGATCATTCATAAAACAATTGATCGCTTTTGCAGTAACAACTGAGCATTATATTCTATAACTAAGAAAAAATTTGAGAATAAAAAAATAAAAATAATAAAAAATATCAAAAAAAATAAATAGGGGGTACGAGCAAATTTAATTAAAGTTGAATAGTTTTTAAAATATATCATTTCAATTCTTTGAGCCAAACACTTGATAAAGTAAGTTCATCTTACGTTAAGCTTCGTACAATAGAATAAACTCCAAAGTGTTTTTTCATTTGAATATATAGAATTGAATCAATGAAATATTTTTTTTTTAAATGAGTAACAAAGTTATTCAGAATAACGAGATTGAAGTTTTTTATAATATAATAATAATAATAATAATAATAATAATAATAATAATAGTAATAATAATAATAATAATAATAATAATAATAATAATAATAATAATAATAATAATAATAATAATAATAATAATAATAATAATAATAATAATAATAATAATAATAATAATAATAATAATAATAATAATAATAATAATAATAATAATAATAATAATAAATAATCTCTCACCACAAAACATATTAAAAAATAAATCAATCAAAAGGTAAGTCTAAGCATTACACCCACGAAAGACAAACTGAAAAATTCCTTAAAAATTACGCCCATAATTCTTCATAGATCTATACTTCACTCTTCCTTTGTATATAAGGGCAGTTTTCTTATAGATCTGTTAACGTGTATGTAAATATTGAATTAAACTGCATTTTAGCTGTTTTTAAGCATGAGTCCAATGTTTGAGTAATTATAAATATATCGAATTTAGTATAAAATGTTCAAATATAGAGTTTAAAATTAGTTTATTAACTGTTTCTAGGATTCACTGCCCTACCACGGAACATCTTATACCATCCACGATACACCAAAAAAAATATTATTACATATTACATTATAACACATCATCTGGCAATACATCACATCACACTTTACACCATCCCACTTTCCACCACTCCTAACTACAACACTCCCCACCACACCATACCACTCCACTTCCTACCACACCACATCACTCCATTCCTTACCACACCACATCACTCCCCCAAACATCACACCACTTTCAAAACATTACAACACAGCACACAATAATAGTTTTCATTCCACTTTTACAATACATCAAATAAAAGAATTACCCCAAAAAAATATTTTTATTTAAAAACTACAGAGTTATCAGGGTGACACACTTCAGTACACTGATAAAAAAAAGTTCATAATTCAAAAAAGAACAATATATTCAAAAATTTCTATACTAATTACTCCAAAAAATCAATACATAACATAACTGAATCACTCATCAGACATACGTTGTTCATGAGGTAACATTGATTTAAGTGTAAACTGGCTGTAATGGAAGTCAATAGAAAGCAATGTCATTATGGTTAATTTGTAACTAGCGTTGAGTGAACAACAAAATATATGGCATTTAACAGCTATGTAATGTTCAACAAATTAAATGAATAAACAATGAAAAATATTAAATATATAACTATAAATTATATAGTTAAACACCTGAATATAGAAAAAATCAATAAAAAACAAGAAAAAATATAATAATGATATAAATAAAATTAAATAAATGCTGTGAAGCATATAAACACGAAAATATTCGAATTTTGAGACGAAACTTTTCGATATATTTTCTCTACCATCATCAAGCAACCAATAGATATTCAAAAAATAATCTTCCATTCAAATCAAGCAACGATTCATCAATGGAAATTCTAATCATGCCGTTATTCCTTATAAATTATCATCAGGTAGCTATCTGAAAGTAGTTCAATGTGCCAGTCATCTTTGCATGATTTACATTGAATATATATGTGTGTATATTTATCTATTTATTCTTTTTTCTGTTGTTTCATTCATTTGCCTTATATTCCTTTAATATATTTATATAGCTTTGATTTTTGTCAGAGAATAAATTATTGAGTGTTTGATTTGCGACATATCTTAGATTTTTATTTTAATAATGAATTACTAATTAATAAAATATTATTTATTAATGGAATATTAATTAACCTATATAAGATAAAACTTGGTGATGATTTATAACATCTATAACATCTATGCTATTAACTTCATGATAATCATATCCATTTATATAACAATGACTAATTAATTAGAGCACGTGTTATAAGTGTAAAACGAGAATACAATTCAAATTCTGTATTTAATTGAGTTGAATCTGGAATGAGTTTTCACCATAGGCGTCTCACTTTTAGTTCTCGATGTTTTCATCGTTAAACTCTGCGTTATTCTTATTACTAACACTATTAGTATAGGAATTACAGTTTTTCCTTGAAAAAAGATTATATTGAAAAGAGAAAAACTTTTATAAAATAAAAAAAAATAAAAACATAAAAAAATTAAATAGTCCTTGTTGGAAGACATTTTATAAAATTGTTGCTACATCTAAACAAAAACAATATGAATCGATTGAAAAAAAAAGAACGGTTCAAAACGATGCAAATCTAAATGAATCGTAACTGTGGGCAACAATAAACCTATAAACATTATCAAAGTAAATACAATGGAAGTAGGGTAATCTGTTGAAATTTTCAGTATATTATCGATTAAATCGACCGATACAATAAGACTATTGTTTTTGAAGGAATTTTATGTATTCTTTTGACTGTTAGGGTATAGGGACGTTTGTTATTAAAAAATTCGATGATAAATTCAATAAATTAAAGGATAATAATTTTAATAACAATAACTTCTATAGTAAATCTTTCAAGCAATCATAAATTAAAAAACACACCGGTAGTTCTATCAATAATGCATGGTGTTTTTCATCACACAAGCATCAAGTGTTTGTTAAGGTTAAACTTATGATTCTTATGGATAAAGTTATTCAGTGTTAAGTGGTTTTGAATCTTTGTGTAAGACCAAGCATGAGATAATTCCGAACATAATTGGTAGATTAAAAAAGAAAATGTGGATATATATATATGTATATGTATATAAATGTATATAACATAACATAATAGAGAGATGAAAAATATATTAATATAGCATGAAAATATAAATAGAACATATAAAAAATAGAATAGATAGATCAAGTGTTTTTTGAAGTTATAAAACATACGTACAATAACAGTACTTCATAGAACTCAAACCATGAGGATCCTTCATTAAGAACATATCAAATAAATCAAATCAAATCCTTTTTATAGCCCGTTTTCCTTTACCAAGGGTTGGGTTGATATCCTATAACTAATATTATTTGAAATACAAGTCACCAATTCTATAAAAAATCTTTGTAATGTTGTGAAGATTCGATTAGTTATTTTCAGCGTCTGAGGTTTTTTTGCACACATTTGTAAAAAATATATCTTTTGGTGGGTACTTTCTCAAGGGGTTTCTAGAATAAACAATGAAATACTTCTAACTGAAAATTTTGTGTGACGAAGAAATAATAATAATAAAAATAAAATGATACATTAGCATGATGGCACGATACTGATAAGGATCCACGTATAAATGAGTATATGACTTTAAAACTGAGAAGTATTGGTGGTTTGTTGCTAGGTATGAATTTAAAATCGACTGCATAATCGCTAAATATTTCCATACAAAGTCCGTGAGAAAGAATAATTATATGGATTAATTCTAGAACATTGGAAACTGGAGCACGATGTTCATATGTATAAAAAAGGTTTTGGTGAAATGCTAGGATTATCAACTATGATGTGCTTAACTTATTCAGTTTTTTATTAAAACCATTACTTATTAGATTAATTTGAGATGCTTTTTCATCGATAAAATCATTATTAATATTTAATAATTCACACATCAAAAACAAAAAAAAACAACATAAACTTCTGATAAACTGTCTTCAATATTATCTGAACCAAAAACTAATACGCGTAGTTATTTTAGTTATCTTATGTCATATGGGTAATTATTAGTTTACTAGCATTAATTCATTTTATATTTTTATTGTTGTTATTATTATTGTTATTGTTCTTTTATTAGTTATTTTATTGTATTTTTTTGTTATCTGTGTTTATTGTTATTTTTATTATTCAAAAGTATGCAATCATGAGTGATATTATAAATTAACTATGAAGAATTTGAAGCTGTTGAATCCATAATTAATATCACCTGGCAGTCTTTGTGCTTCACAATTTGTATGTGTTTTAATAAAAATTAATAACATAATAACAACAACAATAATAACAAAAATAATAACGAGACAATAATATTAATAAGAAAAATAATAACGACATGATAATATTAATAAGAATATGACAGTAATAATAATAATAACAACAACAAACACGATAATAGTATTAATAACAATAATAATAATAATATCCTATGAAAACCTTTTATGCATTTGAAATTCTTTCCATTTTTTGAATCCTTTTCAAAAAACTGAAAAAAATTTTTTATTGGAATAAAATGTTATTTTCTATTTTACTTCATCTTACTTTTTTTATTTTATTATTGTTTTTTATTTTATTTTTAATTTTTATTAGTTTTTTATTTTATTATTTATTTATTTTTTTTTTTTTTTTCTGTTATTCTCTTTTTCTTTCATTGCTGGTATTCACAGCACAGGTATTTCGTATTTAGCGAACCTATAATCTAGCGGCAAGTTTAAATTCAAACGTAGTTTTAATTAGGATTCTTAGTAAATCATTTACGAATTATCACTTTTTAAAATTAATTTATTATGAAAGTTCATTTTTAATTATGTTTTATTACTTCCAATAATACTTTTAAACTTTTTTATATATAATTTAGTAAAAATAAGGCAGTAACGAGGATTATTATTTTTTTATTAAGGTATTATCATTTTCATTATTTTTTATTATATTATTACTCTAATTATTTTTATTTTTCTATTCATTAATAAGCTATTTCTATTTTTAACAATTTTTCAATCAATCTTAGTTTCATCACCTTTATTTTAGATTATTGTTTATTTTTTCTTTGTTTTTTAATATTATTATTGATGTTATTTCTCAAGCTGTTATTGTTGTTGTTAATTTAAATTACTACTGTTATTATTGCTATTTTGTTTTAAATAGCTCAAAAAGATAGGATCTTATCTCGTTTTCTTCATTACTGATTAAATAACTTAAATCGCAGATAAAATACGTTTTAAAATAATTTAAAATACATCAACTTCTGCGTAATTTCTTACTCAGATAACGACATATAGACTAGCCAATAAGCAGTACAAGTATAAAAAATAAAAATCTTTAAAATAATTAATCAAAAAAATATGCAATAAACTTTTACACAAAATTCTTTTAAAACAGCAAAAAAAGTTAATAGGCTTAACTACAAAGAGCATTTCTTTATAAATTCCAAAGCGTAACCTACACCACAAAATTAACAATAGGATTCTCATTACGATCAGAAAACAAATCAAAAATTAAATAAATTTTTTAATATTAAATAAGAATGCTTTATGAAGTGTTAAGCGTGAGCACTATGTAAGAAACTAGACCTTTCTAGAAGCATTTAAAGTTCAAATCACTATGATTTAGGTTTTGATCATATTTTTATAACACATGCAAAAAATTCCAGTTGATTCTAATATGGTTGTAGAAAAGAGCTTGAAAAAATTTCTTTGAACTTTTGGAGATTTAAATAGATATAGAATTAAATGTTTTATCGTGTTAATAATTATAGGAAATAATACCATAGATTAATGTAATGGATAAGTAATTAAAGATTGATAATCACAATAAAGGATAATAATAGTAATAATAATGATAATATAATGAAAAAAAAAATTTTTTGATAAATTACATATCTATAAACAGTCATAGCAGGTAAATAATTGATTAATCCAAAATTAACCTGAAGGAAAAATGAATGATGATAGTAAAAGACTGCTATTTTTCCCAGAAAAAAAATTTTTATTTTCTTTGATTGACCTTTAAAAGCCAAAAATTTTGATTTTTTTTCAAAACAAAACTAAAAAAAGACTAAGAGACCTTTTTAAACCAAAATAACTTGATGACTCATCAAAAAAAAACTTGATCTCACATAAACAAAACTACAGCGTGCACATTTCTTATACACGCATTAAAGCCTATATGCATACCTACCTCCCCTTGAGCACTCATACACTCTCTAATTGCTTTTTAGCTATTTATCGATTGAGGGTTATTAATACTAGAAAAATATTCAACTTTTGAGGTTTTCTGGCACGCGTTTTTAACCTTTAACAGTGAACTATTGTCACCTATGAATAATTTATGTACGTGGTTTTTCAATTATTTTTTTCTATATTATATACATTTCTATAGTATATGTAAAAGTGAATATATGATAAGATATAAAAAGAAATACTAATGAGATAACATAATATAATTACTCCATTTTAATTTAAAATGGAGACTATTCTTGATACCTTTCTTTCATATAAAACTAAAAGTTTTTATTAGTTATATTTTAACATGAAAAATTTTTAGTATAAAAAAATATCATTCTAACATAGATATATACACAGATATTTATGCACATATAGCCGTACAAATAAACGTACATACCTCGGCAGTCCTTCCCTATTTGCTGCATGCAGTTAGTGTCATTAAATGTATGCAGTTGAATTCCTCGTTTATTTGTGCGGTTTTGTTCAATTAGTAACATATTTTCCATATTTATGGAAAGGTGTAATTAATTTTTATTGTCTATAAATAAAATTTTTGTTTGATAAATAAAATGATAAAAATAATTAATTTTTTGAATTTTTTTAGCGCTATTTCCATAAGGTCTAATATCTCTAAAAATGAAATCAAAGCAGTAGTAAAACAAAGAAACGATGGTATATAATGTTTACATTGTATAACGTTAGGTATCAATCCTAGCATACACTACTACTACGCATACACATAGCGTTTGTTTTGAGAGTAAACACTCCATAGATTGAATCTTTTGAAGCATTTAATAACCTTGTTTTTATTGCCAAACATTTCTCACTTTTTTGCTGCTGGTACCATAGTTTTAGGCGTCAAATGGTCTAGTTGGTATTGAACACTAAGCATACGAGATGAGTTATTTGTGATGATTTGAAAGATGGCAGTTTTAAAGATGGGTCTTTTTTGAATTTTTGGAACATGTATTTGTTTGTATCTTTTCCATTCAACTATTCCTATATCGAATAATTCAAAAATTATTTTTCATGCGCTAGATGTTGTAACGATTTTGATCAAAATTATTCTTCCCTATTTTATATTCAATATTACTAAGATCTTTTAGTACAAAATAATTAATTCTTTCTCCATCAGTAGTTGTTGCGTATAAATCATTGGAAGATTTTTCATTCCATCAATTTTTTATTTTCACCAATTTTTTAAAGAATCTTTTAGAAGAAAAACAACGGTTTCTATTTAGTTAATTATTAGTGTAGTATCAGTTAGTAAGAATCACTCTATAAATATACAACTAGATAGAGTTTATTAATGAAAAATGATTTTTAAATAGAAAAAACGCCTAACTTTGAAGTCATTCTGTATAAATTTTGGCGTTCTATAAAATACCTGTAAATTTTTCTAATTTTTTTTCGAAATCATTCATTGCTACCTCTTACACGGTTTGAAACATGGAAAAGAACTAAGCGTATTTTGGTTTGCTAAATTTACAAATTTCTGATCCTTGCTTGAACTCAGTTATCCTCGACTATAGTGACGTCATTTTTATCTTCTTCTTCCTCGCCACAATGCACCGTGTTCACAAAGTAAAAAGGATCTTTGTCAACACAACTCAAGCATAAAACCTCAAGACAGTCTAAACTCATTACTTCCTGTTCAACAATATGATCGTATAATTTCTTTTTCAAGTGTGCTCTTAAGTCCTTTTCTGGAGCAAAAGTTGAAGATTGGCTGGTCCATTGATGTGCTTGAATTTTTTGAGCTGTGAAACTGAAATAAATAAATGTAATAGCTTAAAAAACTCTTATACATTTCGAGTTTACATGAATCTAAATTGCTGAATTTTATTTTAATTTAAATCAATGTAATTTTATTCTATTCAATTTAATTCAATATAAGTCAATTAATCTAGTTTAAGTTATGTATCATTTAAGAACCGTTTGTTAGGGTCGGATTCAAGGAGGCAAAGTAGAAGGTTTTTAGCTTCAGTAGAAATAATATCCCACACCGGATTAGAAGTCATGTCAACACAGCCTTCAGAAACCTTGGAGAATATGGCGTTGCAATCGTTTAAGTCTGCTCCTCGGAAAGGATATTCCCCTAGAGATGAGTTGAAAAATTTCACTGAAAAATTTTCAAAATTTGTTTTTTTGACAAATAAGTTTGAACTATTTTTTTTTCAAGATTTAATGAATATTCAAAAATTTAAGAATTAAAATAAAAATATACACACTTACCAACTAGAAGAATGTACATCAAGATGCCCAGAGACCAAATATCAACTTTGGTATCATAACCTTCTTCAACCAGCATTTCTGGAGCTATGTAACAGGGGTTTCCACAGATCAAATACAATTTTTTATCCAGACTTTTTATTTTTCTCGCAAGTCCAAAATCGCAGAGTTTGAATTGTACTAAGCCAGAAAAAGTGATATCAGCCACAACACTTTCTAAAGTGACATTTCTATTGACTATTTGGTATGAAGCTAAATACTCTAAGCCTTTGGAAATTTGCATGATCACGTCACTAACAAATCTCTCGCAATGATAGTGGTTATCGTTCAAAAGAACTTCAGCCAAAGAGCATTTGGGAAATTTTTTGATATACATGCAAGAGAAATTATCATCGAAAGTAATGGTATCAGCATAGACGAGATTGGTGTGTTTGATCATACGCATTATTTTCATTTCTCTACGCACTTTCAATTCTTGAGCTTTCGTCAAAGTTCGAACATCAAATATTTTCAAAATGTAGTTGGTGTTTGTTTTTAGGTCTTTACACATTCGCAATGAAACTTTATTTTCGTTGGTACATAAAATGTCATCACTCAACCTAAAGTTCTCCAACAGAACTGGTTTTTCTGGATCATTTGGTACAAATGGAATGATCAACACCTTATCAGTGTGCTGTCCTCCTGTTTTCTTCGTTAGTTCCTGAATCATATTAATTTCCTCCTTTTTCAATGTGAAGTCAGATCTTTTCACTTGCTCTTTACCGAATCCAAAAAACACTTGATTGGCTTTGAGATACAAATCATCAGTACACATAATTTCTGTTCCATCGCTTGAGTGTAACTTCACCAGACACCCACTGTTGAATCTCTCACTCAAAGCCGCAAGCACTCTTTCTAGAGACCCGCTAGTTTTTGGACTCAACAGCCAACGAATGATCTTTCTGGGCCTTAAAACATCGTTTTTGACGACATAAATCATAGCGCTCTTTTTCATTTCACTAACCAATGGTTTCTTCTCAATGCCAGCAAGTCTGTCTTCAGAAGTGGTAATCTGTATAGCATCTAATCTTTTGACCTCTAGCTTGTTATGTTCACTTGCTGACGTTGAAAGAACTTTGTTTTTGGCTGAACCACATCTCCATTCACGTTTTGATGTTAAAGACAAGTAATCTATTTTAATAAAATTGGTGCTGCTACTAACCACGTATATACCGCCATCTCTAAGTTCAATGACTTTTTTGATTTTTTGTCCTTGAAGATTGAAAATAAATCTTACACCATACGGAAGGCAATTTGGATCTCTAATGGAAGAATTGTTTAGCTGGTCGAGAAGATAAGAGAGAGTTCTGCATTTAGTGTGGCAGACAGCGTATTCCATACCTGGAAAAAACTTGTCTCCGTTGCGAAACAAGCGTATACGAATGCCTTGGCGGGATCCAGGCTCAATGCTCCAGAAACGACTTATGACGGAGTCTTCGTTGGTTTCTAAGTTTATAATTGGCAGTCTATTTTTTAAATCCTTCTCGCTTTCTTTTTTTTTTGTTTCTTCTTCAACGGCATCTATTTTTTCACCTTGGGATTATTTATATAAACGTTGAGACTAAATAAATAAATTATATAAACAACTACCAGTTTGCAATATTAAGCATTAAATAAATACTTTATATAAAAAAATCGTTCCAACCATGGTCAAGAACTTCGCTGAGATTGGGAGTTTGTTTGGTCTTCTTGAGATTTTTCTTAGACATCTCGCTAGTGGTATGAACTATGGAAGCAGACTCAGCATCAGTACTCTCATTCTGCACTCTCAATTGCTCTTTGAGCTTTTTGATTTCTTCTAGTAATTGTTCTTTTTTGAGTTCGGTTGTCATTATTTCCTTGTTTTTTGATGGTAAATTGTAAATTACTACTTAACTATATTAATAACCTTTTCCTGATGTTATGTTTATTTAGTTCGCTTATTTTGTTTAACATTCTATGACGTTAAAGACTCAATTTAAAATGTATTTAAAAGTTGTCAACAACATTTTATAAAAATTCCACATAGTCTGCTTCTTAATCTACAGATTATTACCCAGGGTTTTCGTGATCATCAAAAATCATTATTGGCATAGTACAAAATGTTATATTGTGTTTATACTTAGCTATTACTACATCCAGGTTTAAACTTGAATTAAAGTTTATTATAAAACAGGTAAAGCCTTATTGAAATGGTATATTAAGAAAACAATTAAGTTTTAGAAGTTCCAATCATCTTTATCATCAGCCTACTTTCGCAGTCATTATAACTCGATTACCCTAAAACCTATTGAAATCTACTATTATTCATACTTCATATCAAATAAAGCAAAGCATCAAAATTTCAAGCTTTAATCGTAATTGGTGTACTAATTTGTTTAAGAAGCTTTTTAAAGCAAGGTTTTATATCGTAAAATATTATTTTATTTTTTATTGAAAAAAAAAACGTTAGAAGACAAGAATATTCAAAATTCATCAGACGTCTACAAATAAGCATTTATTGATGCTAATTTTTGTTGATACAATGTATTCTTTCAAAGATATTTGGAAATTATAACCAGTCATAACTAATGAACTTGGTTTCCAATGTAAGCGTCCTATTCAAAAAAACTTCGTACATTGAATAAGAATTTAAGTATTATAAAAAAATAATAGAAACTTTATCATCAACAAATCAAGTTGAATTTAAGTATCTCAATATGAGATCCAATAAGTTTTAACTAAGTTTATCCAATCAAATCAGTAATATAAGGTAGTCTTACGTAAAGCTTTATACAGGTTACAACGGATCTGCTGGTATTAAAACATTCTCTTCAAGTCCAATCGAACTTTTAAATAAATAAATTAGTGAATAATTGTAAAAAGTCTAAACAATGGAAATTCATTTTATCATTGAATATTATTCAAGTTAAAACACATGAAAGCAATGTTTTTTAATTAATTACCAAAGCTTCATTGTCAAACAAACCTTTGTGTCTAGTACATTTATATAAGCTAATTAATATCTAATCAGTTGATCGTTTCAAGTTGTTAGTATAACATAAAATCAAGTTTATCTTTCACCACGTAACTGCGGCTACGATATTAAAGTAGCTACTACCAGTGGCTGTGGTCAAGACAGCCCAGATCGAAATTCTGGTTATAGTAGTAAGGTTTTGTGAATTAAAACTCTATGGGAAACACTACTGTAAAATCTGGTAATGGTTTTGCCAAAAAGCTTCTCAATAAATTTTTGACCATTTTTTTGTTATATTTTACCACTACTGTGATTTTTTCGTTAGATCCCATTATACGTGCTAGGGATGATGTAAGCATATTTTTTATTAGCTTTCAATGAAGATATTTTGAAGCTTTGTTGAAACATTATTATGTTTTCAAAGCAAATATTGTGCTGATATTTAAAGAAAACATCAAATGCTTTTTGTTAAAAAAACAATTTTTGAGCCGAAGAAACTTGATTCTAGATATTTTTTCATATAACTTTACATAACTTTGTTATTTTAACTAAATGGTTTTTATTTTAAAGCTGAATTTCCCATTATAACATTAGCTTGGAATTTTTTTGATAACACCAATCTTAAACGTTGATTTATTTATTAATATTAACACATGCGTTTTTTATCAAATCTTTATTTCCCGCACTTCTTCAACGCATATCGCATTTCCAACCCTTATAACCACCATAAACGATCTTCTCTCACCACATTACTACATCATAAAAATCACTTCATCTTTACTAATCAATCGAAACCACCCTTCACAATCTACCTTCACACCCAACCTGGGCGTACCACCGTTGAATCTTTTTCATTATAATACCCACGTGTACTTATCGTTATATTACTCTCATAATGACATGCCTTAATGACATTTTTAGAATCCTAATTATTATCTACAGAGAAACAATAACTCAAAAACTTTATTTTTTTGAATCCATAATCATAATCATAATATATATAAGTATCATCACTATACAAAGCACTATTGTAATCCTAAACACAAAAAATGTTATCATTATTCTATGATTATCAATATCATCTGCAGTTATCATCACCATTTCGAAATAATCATCATCTTCACCCCCAATCATCATCATCACCCCTAATTATTATCACCACTCCACAATCATCATCATCACCGTCAATTATCATCTTCACTCCCAATCATCATCATCACTCCACAATCATCATCATCGCCATTCTTCCAAAATCATCATCATCATCATCACCATACCATCCCACAATCAGCCGGTATATCTTACGAGCATTTTTTATATACCTTTAAACAGAAGCTCCACAACACAAAGTTCAGGGAGGGTCTTCTTCTTTATATCAATACTCAACTTTTATAACCTTTTAACTCGCCATAAAGAGCATTGACATGAAAAATACGCTCTTTATGTTAACGTTGATACTATTACACTGCTAATAATGCCTTGATGGAGATTTAGGTGCGTTTAATTGTTGAGGATGTATTATATTGAGTGGTTGGTTAATTGTTGAAGAGGTTTGGTGGTTTGATTGTTAATCAGTGGAGAACTGTTGTATTAATGTTAATGGCTGGGAACAATTTTTATAATTAAGAATTATTCATTC
>OZ038320.1:6341735-6451319 GCA_964035795.1 Pterobdella sp. o SKG-2022 | reverse complement strand
TAATAAATTTTTTTATGATATGGGACATAATATATAATATAGAACAGAATACAATGTACGCTTTGAAATACATATAATATTATATACACCTATTTGATTGCTTTGTTTAAAAAATCTTATTGCCGAGAGTATAAAAATTATTAATCTTTGCATCCGTTGGCGCCATTTTTATTGGAGAATATAAATTGGAATATTACAATTCTTTGTTTTATTTTGATGTTTGTTCTTTGTTGGAAATCTTTAGTACTTCAGTTCACTTTTGTTTTGGTTCTGTTACTTCATGATTACACTTTTAAAACTTCAAAACCTGCTGTTTTTAACATTTTTAATATTTTTATTTAAATTAAAAATTGCTTAATCATCATTTAAAGATAAGTTCAATTTTTTAAAATAAATCTGATTATATTATTAATTTAAGAGGCTCAAGCATTTTTAGCTATTAAAAAATCATTATCTTAGGGTTGGACCATTCATACATAATAATACTTACAAATACTAATAGCCGTATATATTAATCATAGATTTCTTATGTATAAATTCTACATGTATGTTAATAAAAGTAGAAATATATATAAAAGCAAAGAATTTCGTAATTTACTTACATTTTCACCGTGTATAAAATAAAAAAATTTAAAATAAAAAATGAGGAGATTTTTCGGAATTATTTGAAAATAAATGATGAATGAAAACGAAAAAGAATCAAAACTAAAACCCGAAATGACATTACCAAAAGACCAAAAGTTCCTCACAGACCCACAAACGACAAAAGAAAAAAACAAAAGCCGAATTTACCAAAAAACTCCCAACTCAACCAACAACTCCACAAGCAAAACAAACCATAAAAATTCTTACATAGCTTCTAAGACCGGAGAAACAACAAGCACCACTCAACCCTGTTTGGGTTCAAGCACAGGTGGTGTGTATAACAAACACCTTCTGAACGACTACTCTCCTAAACCGACCACAAAAGAGTTCTCTCCCTTTGTCTTTAATCATGGTGAGGACTACGAAAGGAATACAGAGACATATGAAACTAAATATCTCTATAACTCGTACAACGACTATTACCAGAATGATAAGTTTCTTAATACCCCTAGCAACAGTTGTTTTATGGACACAGATAGTGGTTGTAGTAACTTAAATAGAAAAAATATTAGGAAGAATGATGAAAGCTCAAGAAGTAACGAGCCTCATATACTCTCGGAAATTTTTCCTGCTCCCTTCCACTCCACTGACACTTTTCCAAAAGGTACATTGTAGCCCATTGAAAAATTAATAGTGGTATGAATATCCTTATGAGATTAATATACTCTAAACTTTTTCTATCGAAATACTTCGCTATGCTAATGTTTAATGAGAATGAATGAATTTAGTTCTAATTTAATCTATCAATATTGGTTTAAATTTTCATAAGTAACTTGAACTAAAAGTTATAAAAATTTACATTTTTTTCAAATAAATTTTAAAAAGTAAATTATCAAATGGATTTAACAGATATGAAGGCATCCACGGAATTTAATTTAGTATTTTATATTCTCGTTAAGTTGGCTCCTCTTTATTAAAATTGCTTATTTGAGTTGAGGCGATCTTTTTGTGATTATTTTAAGCAAATACTTTTATAATAATTAAAAGCTATAAAAAATAACTATATTAAAAGCACACTTGGTTTTTAATATACTTCATTACAGTAAATCTTTCCAGACTTGAAAATAAAATAACTTTCGAAATGCAATAAATACATGTGTTCACCACCACAGATGTTTTTGTATCAAAGTAGTTAAAAATTTTGAAAGAAAATTTTAAAACACTTAGTTTGGAATTATTACCTTCACTATTACTTTTTGTTGATTCTCTCTTTTTATATTGATGTTACTCATTACCTCATAAAACTTCATACATTTTAATATAAACATTAACTGCTCAATAGTTTTCGTTATTTCACTTCGACTTGAAAAATCTTTTTTTTCTTTTTTTAATATTTTTATTATTATTATTATTATTATTTATTATTATTATTATTATTATTATTTATTATTATTATTATTATTTATTATTATTATTATTATTATTATTATTATTATTATTATTACTATTATTATTATTATTATTATTATTTATTTTTATTATTATTATTATTATTATTATTATTATTATTATTATTATTATTATTATTATTATTTACCTTAATTTTATAAATACTATTACTACAGCCTCTTCCCTCCCCTCTCCCCTACCTCGTATTGATGAGCTGGTGTTGTCGAAACCGTCCCAAGACATTTTAGACAAAACCTATTTTAGTTTTAATAACACAGATAACAGCTTCATCAATAAAAAAATCAAAGCTAGCTGCGCAAGTTCAATGAAAAATGAAAATGGTTTTGGTTCTACTAATAATAATACTAATAATAATCGGGATAAAATTAATAAGAATAATAATAACCATATCAATAACGATCATTATAATAATAATAACAATAATAACGATGTAAATAATTTCGATTTTGTTCATATAAACAATAATCTAATAAGCGCCTTTGAAGATGATAGTAGTAGCGGTACTGATAATAGTTTTAAAGATGCATCAAATTCCTCAAACCACTACGCTAACTACTACAACTTCAACTACAACTACAGCATGAATAACAGTTGTAATTATGTAAATAACCATTGTTACCAGAACCTACCATCTTTCTACACACCAAACCATTCCATACGAAACGAAAGCCTACATGAGTCTAATAGTTTTCTGTACGACGTTCAACAATCTTGTAATACAAACACTATAACGATTTACGATAACAACAAAAAATCTAAAAAAACCAAAGAAACTAAAAGCAACCGACAACAAGAAACAAATAACCAGAAACACAAGATAAAAAATAAAACCGTAAATCATGATGTTGCAACAGTAGACGTGATGCGGAAGTACCGGAGAAGAGAGCAAAACAAGATGGCGGCAAGAAGATGTCGGGAGAAGAAGAAGGTCCAAGTGGATTGTATGCTGAAGGTATGAGTTTTAAGTTGATTTTTCCTTTTTTTATGAATTTTTGTTTATTATTGTTGTTTTGCCCAAGGTTTTGTTAGTATCTTTTAAATTTATGATTATTTAAATATTAATATTATGTTTTTATTTTTTTTAATGATTTCAAATTTTTTTTATTGTTTCACAAAATATTACTTTTTTATAACTTGCCATTTCTTAAGTTTATTATCCATTTTTAATTTTTTTATTTTAAAACCCTTTATTTTGATTTCACTATTACTTTTATATATTTTTTATTCACTTCAAAATTTTTTTCAAAACTCATCACAACTACTACTCCACTTTGTTATTTGTACGCCCACCATCATTTACTTATTAAGTTTTATAAACCCACTTTTGAACGCTTTAGCACTAGTAACTAACAACAATAAAAATAATAACAATGAAACAAAAAACAGTAATAATAAAAAAAATAAAAATAAACTCTAACAGTAATGATACAAGTAGACTTCTCATTAGAATAGTACAGTCCTATATTTGCATTAGTAAATTGGTGTACTAGTGTAAATTTGTATTATTGTCTAAATAAATAAAAAATAATAATAATAAGTTATCTTTTTTTATATTTCATTGTTATTTTTATTTTAGGAAACTTCATAGTTACAGAAAATAATAGAAAAAATGAGTTTGTATATTTTTTTTATATAGTTATATGGACTTTTTTTTCATTTATTTATTTTTCATTTTTTGTCATTTAATTTCATTCTTTTATTGTTTATTTTGTTACATGAATTTTAATCATTATAATACCATTATCAAACACAATAGTATCAACACTAACTATATTTTTCATAGTTTTGTTTAGTTGTGGTTTGTATCTATATTATCATTCGATAGTTGTATCTGATAATGGTGATAGAAAGAGCTAATTGTTTCTATTATGATTATTTTTTTGATTATTGCTATAAATATTTTTTTTTATTATGAGGGTTTTTTTTATTAATATTAATATTTTTATTATTCTTATTTGATAATGATTAACCTCAGACTGATGATGTAGGCATCAAATGGGTTTCATATATTCTTCAAATTTCAAATTTATAGTCTCATAGTTTATAGAGATACACTTCAATTTCGTAATTAATAAAATAAATAAATCAAAAAAGGGTTTGGCATCTTATAAACTAACCTTTAACAGCTTTTAACCAGCTCTCTTACAAACTCTGACAGTAACAACCGCTCACAATAACATAACTCAACATCCAAATTTCCACTCGTTTTGTAACTAAGCCTACGATTAGTGGTAAAAAGATTTTGAAAAACGGATTCAATACAAACATATAATATTTAAACGAGCGAAAAATTTTCTGGTTTCAGTTCTATTCGATCATTTTTTCATCTATAACAACACTAAAAGTTTATCATTTCTTGTTCTTATGACAGTCAAGCCCTAATAAGCTTACTCATGCTAGCGTCTAAGTTAATCATAACTGATAATAATTGTAAACATTGTTTCCATTTATTCTAACTCTAAGAATTACAAGTTTCATTAGACCCATTCACTGATACTTGTGCAATTTTCGTTCATCCTTACTCCAAGTCCACTCTACATATACATTCAGAACTCCCCACCTTTATGAAATATAAAGCAAATGTGAAACAAATATGAAACATAATTAATATAACCGGCTTTTTTCACACACCCTAATTTTTGATGAACATGGTCATTATCTGCTATGATAACAAGCTAGCGTTGTTATAACATTCCTATTCTTACCACCCTAAAAACCTCATTCATTCCCAAAAACCACACAAACCATCAGAGATACGCAGACACAATGGAGAAAAACGCCAGACTTGAGGACAATGTTATGATGATGACATCCACAATTCAACAGCTTGAACAACTTATTCAGCAACACACCAAAGTCTGTAGAACCTCTTTCATACCCTTGGAGGCAGCATCCAATGTTCCTATTAGTGGGCCACTAATAAGTCTCTCACAGTCTTTCATACAAGCGACTCAAAAGCATCGATAGGAGATTAATAGTGGTTTTGAAGGTCTTAAGCGTTTACCACCATATCGTCTTAGTTTTAGTTTTATAAATTATATATGAATCATATATTAAACGCTCAAAGAAATTTAAATTAACAATATAAAGAAACATCAGTTTAAGCCAAATAAACTATTACAAGTAAATAGAAAAGACTTACAGTAGGTGTTTTGAATATGACTAAATAAACAAATATTGTTTTTTATCATTATGCATGTAAGTTTATACTTAAATCAAATGATTACACAAAATTATTACTATAGATGCCAAGTAGAGTCATTAGCAAGCCTAACGATTATTCAGACATCTTACTTGTATGCTAATACCAGTTATTGTGACATTTCGATTCATTAAATAGTTATATGCTTATTATCATTAGTTTACAATCACAAACTTTTGATTAATTTTTAAACTAATTTTACATCGTTTATCGTTATGGTTATGTTATATTGTCAATTACATTATGCTTAAGTTGGATCATAATTTATTACCACTATACACTTTTTATATTGCCCGTTCACTAAGTATTCACTGTTAATTATTTTTTTATCTAAACCGTTTTCATTAGTAAAGCATTTCTGTAATTTTCTATTTGGAAAAGTTTTAAGTTTGGAAAACACTCATAAAAAATTTTTTATTAATTATATTTATAATACACCAATGTAAAATACAGTATATAATATATAGTATATATAATTTTATACACGTATTTACTTTGATTATTTATTAACTAATATTCAAATATAATATAATATAGGGTATATATAATTATATACCCGTTATTTTTATTAAACATTTATTAACCAGTATTTTATCCCCAATTATGGCTTACAGATGGTCTATTTACACACCTAAAGCGTACTTTAAACATCATTGTCTGTTGTTTTTCAGCATCACAGGGTACAATAACACTAAATTATCTTCAAAATACTTACTTTGAGAACATCTATAAATAGTTTCATGTTGAAATGTCAATTTAACATCTATACAAACATATCAATATCATCTCAGGACTTGTATTATTTCAAGACTTGTGTTTAGTTTATCATATATGTGCGATGAATGATTTAAATTCAGTTTGATGAAGCTTTTTATCTCAAATTATGAAGCAAGAAGATATAAAGAAAAATAGATACAAAAAAAGAAAGCAAATATTAAAAAAAAAAGACGGAAAAAAAGTCTAGCTTCAACAATGGTGCAAGTGAGAAACGACAAAAAGACAATACATATTGCTACTATTATTACTACTATTACTATCTCTAAACACCCTAGTTGTTATATACTGCTAGCAATATTACTTGTGTATTTTAAAAAATATAAATTTTGCTTATTGTAATTATTAATATTTCCAAAATATACGTTTATTAAAAAAGTTGTCATGGAAAACACTCCTGAAAACTGTTTATTTTTTAACTTGGTTAATTTTTATTTCAAATCTATAATTCTTTATAATACTTTAACACACTGATGTTTACATATTTTTTTTCAAATTTCGAAATAAAACATTAGTTTTAATGTTTTAAAATAAGGTTAAACTTACCAAAATTTACAGTTCTTCACATAATGAAATGTATTTAAAAACTGCCTTATTTTGAAATTTACATGAAATTATACACAATTATTTTATTGAATTCTTTCGTATTTCTAAGCATATATCTATTTCCTTGTTATATTTGAACCACTCAGGGCCACCCTCAGATTAGATTTTGTTTAAATGTTGTTCAACACAGTAGATTAATATTGTTTTTAATCTTTATATAGTCCTAGTTTTTTCCTTTTTTATTGTTACTTGTTACGTTTCGCTAATGATTTTAAGTTTTTTATCTAAAATAGATTTATTTTTTATTGATAATAAAATTAAATTTACTTGTTCTCTTGTAGACCGAATTTTTTGTTATTTCATTTTTTACTGTTATTCAGGGGAAACATGATAACATAAATGACTTAAAAGTTTTTCGTGTTTTTCTAGCTTACGCGAATAATTGAGTTTATCAAAATATTAAAAAAAATAAAAATAAGAGAAAAATTTTGTAAATTTAAAACCTGTGTGAAAATTCAGTGAAACTAAAATAACGAAATCAATATCAGATAATTCGAGTTTAATCCACAAACTAATTTTCAACGGTTTAACCAAAGTTTAGTGCTGTTTCAAGAACTTTTAATTTAAATACATTTAATTATAATTAATACCTCAAATCATGCAGTCTTTGTTACAATGACCTTTAAGCCATTGAAGCCCCAAGCTTAATTGCCCTTTTTAATACAACCCAAGCAAAACTTACGTTTGAAAAAAGCTGGACCCGAAGATCTTATAAGAGATAAATGGGAACTTATAATTTATTTTGATTTCCAAGATATTGAGTAGCTCAGTCGTACAACAGGTAAGTGTCCACCTGTCTAATCAGATATTAGCATTGGCTAGGTGGGTTTGAGTCTGATGGTAGGCTTTATTTGGTGTGTTACTCCGTGTAGTGGGCATGTTGGTGTTAATTTATAAATGTTCACTGTTAAAATCTCTATGAAACAATTAATTTTTACCAAGAATATTATTGTTTTTAAAATTATTATGGCTGCTGTGTACCCAGGATTCAATGTTCATAATGCTGTAGATTAACTTCATGAAGAGAAAGTAAAAGATTAAAATATTTTTGCATTGTGCAGTTTTGAAATTTAAAAAAAGTTAATTTTGTGTTTTATTTATGCCCTAAAATTAGTACTAATTATAATTCAAAAAGTAAATTGTTATGTAAAATATTTGTGCACCTGTTGAATTTGCTTCAGCTTGAAACTAAAAAAATGAGAAACATAGAATATTCGAAGTTTTATTTTGTTACTGAATGAATTATTTAATTTTGAAAACTCGGAAAGAAATTAATAAAAAATAAAGAAAATTTATTTGAACTATAGTGAATTCTTCTTTGAAACATCTTAACACTTTAAAGAATGGGAAAAATTTTGGCTAGTTTCACCAAAAATAATGTTTTTTACACATCATTTCATAGTACAAGCTTCTTTTGAACACAACTCTTTTAGAACTGTATTTGAAGTAAACAGTACTCTTTGGCAACCATCGACCTATACTGGGTAGTAATGTTTAATGTACTCTAATCTTGAAGTATCATTGCCGTTTTACCATTTTTACACGGATTCATTAGATTATATTTTAAATTAAAAAGTCTAATTTTATTATAGAAAATCTTTTTTCTCAAATTTTTTATTCAATTATCCTGATTTATTTTGTTGAAAGAAATAATATCAAAGTATAGTTCTCCTATGATTTGGGTATAAGTTTATTGAGAAATGTTAATTGACAGTGTATGCGCAGTATCTCATCAAATGTATCAAGTCTTCAGTTATTGACCATAAGAACTTTTTCCTTTTCATTGTGGAAAGGCGTTGGTTACAGTTCATGAAGTTAATGAAAAACTATTAAAATATGGTCAAACTAAACACAATATTTGGATTAATTGAAAATGTTAGTAATTGAATTGGTGATAATAAATGGAAATAATGGTGGTGTGTTAAGTTCTTAATTGAATATAACGGTGCCATGTTTATTCAATAACTAATTTTAATTTTAAAAAAAGTTTAAATGAGGCAATGAAATATAAATTTTAAAAAATTGAATAATACAATAGAAACATCAAAAAACAATGCGCCTAGAATTATATGCTTGAATTGAAAAGATGAAATGAGATGAAAATATTATTAACGGTCATGAAGTACAGAAAACTAAAAAACAATACCAAGACACTTTAAAAATTGAATTAACACAATAAGAAGTTTTTAACATCGAAAAACTTTTGTAAAAAAAATCAAAGATGTAAAACAATTGTCCAATATCGTTCAAAGGTAAGGCATTAAAAAATAATTTAAAAAAACATAAAATTGGTCATAATACATAACTTATTATATATACAAAAAAGAATCCAGTTTCGATATCTTCATTCAAAATCTTTGTATAAATTGAACATTGATAAGACTTTAACATTGAATAAGACTGAATATGAATTGCACCTCTCAGGAAGTGATACCCCATGTAAATTAAAAGTTTTAATAATTCCTTGTATTGTATTGATACACTAATAATGTGTGTGAATATGCAAAAAATGATGTAAAAAATATATAGAGTTATATGTTAATATAGATAGAACATAAAAGTAATATATGAACTTCAAAGCTCATAAGTAAATCAAACGTTACATAAGTATAACACAAACATTAGAATACAAATAAACATTGTATGAACCAGTGAAGAAAAATAATAGAACTATACCTCAATCGATAAATGGATAAAATACAAAAAATATTAACTTAAATGCTAAGCGCTTTAGGTCTTCACACAGCGCTTCAGAAAGTAGCTTAAATAGAAACAAAAATCAGTATAAAATCATGGAAATGTCTTCCATGAGCCTCACACCACTACTTCATATATTATCCTCTTTTGAGGGTGGTTGATAGATAAGTAGGAGGAGTGGTGCGGTAAGGAGTGGCCTGTTGGGTTGTTGTTATATTTTTTTTTATTATTCTACTTTTAATATTTTTTTTTTCTATTTTTTGTTTTTTTTTTATTCTTGTTGTTAGTATTACTCTTGCCCAGTAATTTTGCTAGTTATTTAAACATAACTTACTGTTTCAAGATTTTTTTTAGTATAAACGTTATTAGGTAATTGACAAAACCCTTAAAAACCAAGTATTGATAAGTAATCAAGAACGAAATTTTGTTGATTGATCCATAGAAGCTGTTATTAATGACAATTGCTAATAAGCTTTCATGAAGGAAGATAATATGATGTAAAACAAACACTATCTAACGATTCAACAAGGGTCAGTCATGAGATCTTTTTGTGAAGTAGAATGAAAAAATAAAATAAAATAGAATAAAATAAAATTGAATTACCAAAATAAATTTAAATAAAATAGATTAAAATAAAATTGAAACAAATAAATAGAACAAAATAAATCAGGTTCAACATTGAACTATCATGAACTGCTTATGACAAAGTTAAAAAGCTATTGAAGATTTAGTACAAGTAATTAGGATAATTGAGTTTTAAAGATTTTTAGGGGGTAATTACCATAAAAAATCATGCCAAAAGTGAAGTTAATATGCACTATATTTCAAATATTTTTATTTTTATTCTTTTTATTAGTTTATTATATTGGTGTTTTTATTGATTTATATTTTAATTTTTTGTCCAAAAGTAGTTATGCATAAATTGTTGAATAAATTGGATGGAAATTAAATGATTTTTTTGAGAAATAATTAATAAATTTTTTATTAAAGGTGAGTTTCATTTTCAAGTGATAATATATTTTTCTTTTTATAACTTAGAAAAACATATTTACATCAGATATTTTTTATACCCTTCGTAGGCATTGTTAATTCAGTCAAATAAATAGATTAATTAAAAATGTATTATCAAAAAAACATGGTAATTAAATTAAGGGTGTTTTGATGCTTTTCAGGTATTCCTAATCAATCAAAGCCATAAGCGGTTGCCTTGAAAGGTCTTATGACTCAGAAAAAGATGGATACAATAATAGAAAATGATTATATTGGTAAATAAGAAAACTATGCAAGTGAATATATAATGTATTAAAACGGGGCCATGATCAATTACTCAAATTTTGGTGTTATATAACTTATGTAGGAACTAGATTTGCTACAAATTCGTCTATAATTATTAGTAGCTTATAATTGTGGAAAATTCATAGTATATAAACAAGGAAAAAACTAAAAATAACTAAAAAACTTATTCATTTGTTTAAAACAATTTTCCACCAAACTCAACTCCCCCCCCCTCCAAAAAAACCCCAAAAATCAAACCAAAGCCCACCATAGTTCTTGCATTGTGGGGTTTCTCCATTAGGATGATGGCTGATAAGGTCATCATTGTTGTAATGGCTGATGTATTTGTTATTAAGGGTATATGGTATTCTCTTGTCAACCACTATTGGTATTATTCCGTTTTCTTGTCGCTCTATATCATGGTGGTTCAGCGGTTCGCTTGCCTGTGATCTTCAGTGGTTTAGTGAGTAAGAATATATATTAATATGAAGATATGTAGAGTATATGATAATTATGTGTTGATAATAATAATTAGAAGCATTTAATGAAGTAATATACATAGAGGAATAGAAATAATATGCATGTAATGAAAAACTCATTTAATTGCAAATCGGTGAGTAAAATAATAGTTAACAATAAACTGTTTGTTAACCTGTGTATCGTTACTGTTTGTACCCAGCGTATTAGATTTTTAAAGACATCGTATGTTTTTTTGTAAACTTGAATTTCACCAATAACTTCAAATTATGAGGATTTATAAGAACACGTAGAAAAAATTTTATTTAGCTGAAATTTTCAACAAGTAAAACCTTGTCATAATTCATTAGCAAAGTTGTAGAGAAAAGTAGAAAATTTTAACGGATAAACCATAGGTATTGTTTGTTAACCTATGTATCATTACTGTTTGTACCAATTATATTGTTTGTAAACTAATACTTAAATATAGCTCTACACGGTTAACAGTGTTATTCCTATGTTATCTCACCTAATATTGACTTTACTGCTCTAGACCTGCTTGTTTAAAAAAAACTTAAATATAATTGAAAACAAAAAATGACTCAAATGTAACATTAAAGAGGTCTTGAGGCTGTTTATGGGGTTTCAAGAGATGCATAAATTACTGTTATATCTCTGTTATTTTTCTATAGTTTATGTTTTTAAAAGTTATTTACGTTATATATTTCTGTTACATTTGGTGTTTGTTTTTATTACTACTTTTAAAAGATTTTTTATGGTGGTGTTGAACGCATTGACATCTATTTATTTTGTTTGCGGTAGTAAGAGCACTTTAAATTTTTAGTTAATGATTTTTAGGTTGGAAATCGTTGGTTTTTTATGAATTTTATATTAATATGACCAGAAATAGCCTTGTTATTGAAAATATTTTCCATAAAATCACAGTTGTAAGGATTCGTATCTGAATTTTCATTATAGAGTCAAAACTGTGTTAAATTTTTTTCGCGTTGTTTTTTTGTTGGTTCACGTTCTACGGTCGACTGCAGAAAGCACAGACTACTACACTAAACATTATTAAAGCTTCAATATTCAGATTTTTATCCATGTATCTGCGTGATTTAGTTTTATTGGACTAGATGGATGTCAGCACCACTGGCATAATAGACAGACAGATGCAAAACTTGAAAGAAGTGTACTGGTGGAGAAAGATCACTAATGGTTTGGGGCGGTATGAGAGTGAAAGGAAAGACCGACTCGGTGACTATGACATGACATTGAAACACCAAAAGTATTTAAAAGCATTATAAGAATAGCTGATGTTTTTCATAAAGTAGATTTGTATCTACAAGTTTTAACAGAATAATGAGACAACACAAAACACTATTGAGCGGTAAAGAAATAATCCTTAAAAAATGGCTATATTGTTTTACAAATGCGAGCAACATTTTTTCAAACTCAATGGATAAATGGAAATAGTAGATAAGTATTTAACTCACCTAGCGTTCCTTTCCTTCTCGTAAAGACCTGTCAATTAAAGTAGACATTTCTAAGAAACTCCACTTAAACGTCAAGAAAAATGATTTTTGAATTTAAATGAAAAACATAAAATTTTGAATCTAAGATATGTTTTTATAGAATATGAGATTAATTGGATAATTAATCACTTTGGTTGTCTACGTGGTATTAGGTTTGTGTTTATTAAAGTACAGATGTGAGTCCGACCATTAGTCGCCAATAATAGTTCTATATAGATTGACATTACAAGTGTTGTTAATGAAAAAAAATTTCAAAAAGCACATTTATTTTTTTTTTGATAAAAAAATTAACTATAAATTTAAAATTAGTAATTTAAGCTTTCGGTCGAATAAAATCGAAGCTAAGATGAGACAAAGAATAGAGAATATTGTATGTATCTATGTTAAACGATCACTCATTTCAAATTTTAATTCTGTAGCGCAATATAAATTAATATAAATCCAATAAAAACCATTATGAGACTACAGCTAACTTTTGGCACGGCACCGTTTACAACAAAGGACTATTAACACAATGGTGAGGGTCAGAACGACCAAAGCACAAACTGCTCCCACAATCAGCACTGTCTGCAATGTTATGTATTCCATCTCTGGGAGGGGAGGTAGGGTGGGTCTGGTTAGTGAAAAAGTAGATGAGAAAAAAGAAAAAAATGTAGAGAAGAATTAAATAGTGATGATGGTAGTAAAAAAAAATATGAGTAGAGAAAAATTAAAGTTAATTTTTTTTAAATAACTTAAAAAACTCAACAAAAAGATGGTGATGAGGATTAGAAAAAACTCTAAAAGGAAGAGGAAGAGGAGGGAAATATAGAATGTACATAGGTATGTTTGTAATTATATAGGTGAGTTAATTAGAAGCGGTTCCATTGTTAGGCTTGTGGTTGTTCTATGAAATGGTTTTGAAGCTCTGTAATCTTCCAGACTTGTATTTTCTTAGATCTGATTTCACACGAAAATTAAGTTATGAATGTGTCCACTCAACTTTCACGTTAAAAATTTCAATGCATGAATACGTTAACAAAATACCATTGTTTGAAGCCCAATATATAATTTTTCAAATATTTATTTGGAACGTTGATTGCTAATGTGTTACGTTGTTTTATGTTATACTTATCAAAAGTTAGAATATTTTTTAAATTTTACTTTACGTATAACGCATTTCAGTTTTAATTTGTTTAAAATTTCACCACTAACTTTATTAGAAACAATAAGTATACCAGTACTAATTTCTACTCCATGATACATAGATGAAACAATTCATATATACAAAAAAGTTTGACGCACAAGATTAGTGTTATAAACACTAGAAAATATTACCCAAAACACAATAAATAACGAGAAAAAATGAAACGTTTATGTTTTGATTGAAACCTGATGTTATTATTAAGCACACAAGATAAATTACCTCAAAACAGGGTGTAACATCAAATTTCCCTCAAAACTAATTATTCAAAGCTATGACCTAATTCTTGTATTTATCACTGCTTCGATGAATTTAATGTACTTTTTTGGAAGTATTACTGATATTATATCCAAGGAAGTGCAATCTCACTATTATTGTCTTTTTAATGGTTGGTGGCCAGTTAATAACGTTAAATGTCTGTGAGCTTTCCACGTTCTTATAAGCTTTTCACAAAATCTTTGACAATTATTTTTTCAAATTTTCCATCACTCTTTGTTCATAATAGACAGCCAAAAACGATAAGTTTATACAATAATTCAAATTCACTGCGTACAATTGAAAATTTTCTTCATTATAATTGCCTCTAAGAAACTTTTCAAATGGTTAATAATTTAATATTATCATCTATTACATTAAAATCCTCCATGACTTTAACACATATTCAAAGTAATCCCATCCGAGTTTTAGTTCACTCACATTCTTCAATACTTAATCATCACCATCGAATTTCAAAGATTTTAATAACTAACAGTCCTTTAACTTACAGTTCTTTAACTAACAGTCTTAACGTTTTTGTATTCGACGTTAAGAGGATAATGCATTATTTTAGTAGGTAATGTGTTTTATTTTTAGTTTATTAATGTATTTTGTGGATAATCACAACCAATAGAAAATGTATCCTTATTTAACATTTCTGTATATAATAACAATTATTAGTGTTACTAGTAGTTAACGTTTTGCATATAGTGATAGTATAAGTATCCCAAAACACCAGACAAACGCTTCAAGTTATCTCCATCGAGTAAACTTTTTCAACTTTTAATACTGTTATTCATTCAAAAAAAACACTTTTTATATTATAAAAACTCTAAAACTAAAATTGAATTTACTTCCCATATAAACGTAATTTATTTTACATTAAATATATTCCCAACTGTTACCAAACTGTAAGAGTTTTAACGGCAGGCATTGGAATCATCTTTGAAGTTTCGTATTCATCACTAGCCTACCCTTATAAACTAGCTTCATGTGTGTGTAATGTGTGCATGAATGTGCTTTAATGCCTATGTAGTGCGCATGCGGTATGTCCTAATATGTGTTTTTATGTGTGTGTTTTGAATTGTTTATTCAGTTGTGTATGTGTGCGTGAATGTGTTTTGATGAGTGCGTGTGTAGTTAAACACGCGTATTATTATTTGTATGCCTCTATGTGTTGGTATATGTGTTGATACTCACTTATAAATGAGCATATAATGTCTACATGAGTGTGTTGTATATGTGAAATTACTTATGTGAATAATCGTTGAAATATTTGATTGTATAGGGGTATATTAAAACTATACTATGAGTATCTTTATCTGAAGGTTTGTGTGTTGATGTGAGATTATATAGCCAATGAGTGATTATGTGTGGGATTATGTGGCCGATATGTGTGTGTGTGTGTGTTTTAAAACATCATTGTTTGTTTATTACAAATAAAAATTTTTTATAATCTTATTGTTTATGTAAAATAAATAGAATTCCACTCATAAAAAACAATTATTCAAAATTACTGCCCTATTTCAAGCATCTCCATCATTCATGTGTGTTAAGTGTGGTTTGTATTTATGTGAAGTCAATCTTTGGTTGCTAAAACGCACATGTGTTATTTGATGTGTGTGCGTGTTTGTGTGTTTTTTAAATACTTTCATTCGTTCTTTTGTTTGTTTTTTTTTATACATTTGTTTTTTTAATTAAATTTTTTAAAATTTTCATCTTTGTTATGTGTGTCGTTGTATATAGTTGTGAGTAAAGTTAAATATGTGATTAAGTGGTTGTGTGAATGTGTGTTTATCAGAGTTATTTTTTATTGATTATATTATCCCATGATGCAACAGATTATGATGGCTTTAGCAGTTGTAAGCTTACATAAAAAACAAACTACGACTGAGATTAGTTAAACACACATAGAGAGAGAATTAAATAAAAGTAGACAAACCCAGGTAGTTCATTAAACAGTTAGACAGTAAAACACTTGGACATGAAATCTCAGGTAGAAAGACACTCAGGTTCAGAAATAGACAAAGATACTTACAAGTAAATAAACATACACATACATCCAAACACACAAAACAGCAACAATATAGTAGAAAATACGAAATAATTGGTTAAACATACATGTAGAAGTTGGCAAACAATAAAATAACCCAGATATACATTCAAGTAGACAGTAAACAAAACTACAAACCCAGCTAAAGAGAAACATCTAACAACACCAAGACGGACAAGTAACCTAACCGAGACATACATTACACAGACAAATAATCAAACAAAAGCATACACCTAACCAAACAACTAAACATACCCAAACACCACTCTTGACCTTTACCAGGTCACTTCATAAATATTCAATTAAGCGATAAGAGGTTATAGAGCTTAATTGTAACATATTTCCATTGTTTTATTTGTTATAAGTTATTGTGCTTTACAATTTAAGATTAATTATTTGGAGCTTTATTATATAATAATTTAAAATTTTTCTCATTTAATTATTCTCATGTAAATAGTCAATCAACAAAATTCTCAACAGATAGTTTACAAATAAACTCTGATTAAATGAAAAAGATTGTCAGCTAAAAGCTTTGGCTTTATATATACTATTTACGGTATCGTTTGTTTCGTATCTGCTTTTGTATCACTAAGGCTAGCCAACAACCAGATAGTAGTTAATTGTCTAATTTTAATGATGATTATTCTTATTATTGCAGGTAATATTATTTATTTTTTAATAATACCATCATTATCTCAACTTCACCAGAATGAAGTTGAATATTAGAGATGGGAGCTAAACTAAGTTTCTGACAATAAGTAAACATTTTTCAATGCTTTCGAAGCTTCTTCATGAAGCAATCATCTTTGTTTTTGGTAAGCAATCGTTTTGAAGGCTTGTCTATTGCTTAAAACCCATTAAGCTTTTTTTTAATTATTTTATCGAATAATAAGCATTGTTGTGATGAAATTCATTCAGTAGCATTGAAAAGGATAAGCTTCAAATATGTTTATATAAAGTAAATCACAATGAATATTCACGGTATAAATAAACTTATTTTTGTTTGCATTAGTGTTTTTAAAAACAAAAATATTGATTTTTTATGAATTATTATTATTGATTTTTTGCAAAATTGATTTGCAGATTACATAGTATGATATTTTTAGCAATTTTTATAAATTTCTTAAGAAAGCTTAAAATAGTATTTAATCAAGAATTCTCTATCTTTTATTCAAGCACGCTTATTTGGTATTGAAGTTATTAAAAGTTAATTAAAATTTTAATAAGTTATCATTTTATTACGTTAATCATAAGTCACTCTTTCTCTCACCCTGCCCACCTCTGTGGAATTTTCTTGCGTAAACTTTTGAGAACTCATCTATATCATGAACAACTTAATCCATACTTTCTCAAAATCATTTGAGCGTCTCTGTAGCAAATTTTTTGTAAATTTTATAAATAATACTAACAATATAAACTAGTGGTTTAAAAATTCACCTGAGAAATATCGCTAGAATAAAGTTTAATATGCATTTCATAAACCTTACGCTATATAAATCAACATCTTCATATAGTTACAATGTCTATTGTTATTTATCTTACTATTTTTATTGTTATTAATATTAATATTACAAACTATCTCACTATTTATTTTTATTAATATTGATTATTTAGTAATTGCATAGTTGAATGAGGAACCGATATAATTAAGATAGATCGAATCTTAAACAGACTAAAGAACTGGCTGTAACCCTGCCATTGATTCAGTTCTTATGCTTCTATGAAATGTTCAAACGGTGGTAATCACAGAAGTATAAGACCTCTAATTGAAATGAATATAATTTAAAGTTATCTATAAAACATAAATTTGAAGAATGTTTCTCCATTTATTAAATATTTAGATATAATAAAGTTCTTTTATTTTAAATAAATTAATTATAAATTTTAATCTATTAAAATAATCTAAAATTGATATTGTTTAGTTTCGACACTAAAACTAATTATTTTTTTTAAGTAACTAAACGTTTTAAATTTTGATGATCATTTCACCAAAAGGTATAGATTGTAGTATCTTGCAACCAGCTTAATTTCTGGTGCTTTCCTTGTAAATGTACTTTCAAATACTTAGGAACAATAATTGATAACTCAAGTATCAAATGTAAGGACAAAAAACACAAAGTATTTATTAAGTGACACAAAGCTTTTCATAAGGCTAGCTTACATTATCAAGTATCAAATATCATATAGTTTTTCAGTAGATAAACTATAAAAGATAAACAGTAAGATTAGTAATATAAAAGACTTTACTAAAATTTACCTAAATTCTCAAGAAAACTAACTAACGAGAGAATTATAGAAACATTTGCTTCATAGAATTTTAACTTTATTTCTTTGTGCCGCTCCCGTCCTAACATGACTGATATTAAGCATGGGTTCCCGGACAATCAAAGATGCTTGATACAAACCGTATATGCGAGCATCGGTATTTAAAACCAATAGATGGAGGCTTTTGAGAATGTCCGGATCATTTCCAAAATGCCACTATTGATTTAATACCGATGCTCCATATATAGGGAATGCATCAGACATTAACCCAATTGCAACAGTTACCGCACCTTAAACCGAACCTTTTAGGGCCGAGAAGCATGCATGGAGATCTAATGAAAAAACAAACCTTAAGTACTTAATTAAGATAATTAGTTGTGGTATCAAAACTAAACAGTAACCATTCTAAATTATTCTAATAGGTTTGAATTTATAATTAATTTATACGAGATTCTCAAAGGCTATTCAAACGCACAAAGTTTTCCGTAGTTGAACTTACTTCACCAAGTGGAGATACATATATACTCATTTTTTTTTTTTGAAATTTTTGTTTCTCATTGTTTTTACCATTTTTATAGTTTTTTTTCTCCATTACCTTCATTATTTTTTAAAAAATTTATATTTTTTTCTTCTTTTTGTAATCTGGTGCTTTTGCTGTGACGACATCGTATTTTTAGTTAATCTGATATCCTGCTATATGGAAAAACTTTGTTCATGAAAAAGCCAAATATTTCGATTTTTGTGTGTATTTCTTAAATAATTTCAGACTGGAACCCACAAAATACAAGATCATTAATCAGTCATATGGATACTTGTCGTGAATACTTGAACATCTAACGCTTAGTTGATGATGTATAATAATATACTAATGATATTTTTGACGTAGTTCTTCATGGGTTCAATTTCTCTTTCTATTAAAACAAGCTTCCATACCATTCCACGCGATCCATGAAGATCGTGCAACAGAGCATACATTGAAGAGACCATAAGCAACTAGGAATAGGCTGAACATGATCAGCTGAAGGAAGTCATGATCAATCCAAACCTCTCAAAGCCATCGTACAGGTTCACAGGTACTGCACAGAACCTAAACACACGAGAAAAAACGAGGAATACTGCAAGCCCACCATATGGAAACACAGCAACCTACACTAAATGATTCATTATATATTAAGTTCTTATTTTTGATCCCTTCGGAGTTTTATAATCATAATGGAGTAAATGAATCTCATGGATACCATTAAGACCTTACCAAGCGTAATACCATTCCCTCAGCACATCATCACTTGATAGTGAAGGGGTTTCTTACGAGAAGCTGTGACTTAGTTTGAATAAAATACCTTGTGTTTGTTTATAGATCATAAATTTGAGGCATTTTAATACATTTATTATAACTTATAGTTTTTGGTTAGTCTTGCCTTACCATAAAACATTAACATGAAATGTCTATTGCAGTTATGGGTTTATAAAGTGATATAAACCCATATTTATAGTTTATACAGCTGGAAGCAAAAGGATAATTTAGAATATTAACGTAAGTCTGCAAAAAGAACTAAATTGCGTATAATGATTCAAAATTATATATGTTATAGATTGTGAAAATATTAATTTTTGAAGCGATGTTAAAGCATATGGTCAAAAGGAGCTTCATCTCTGTGCCTCCCCTTTGGTTATTCCTCTCTGTTGCATTAATTGGAGCTGAGTGTCGATGTTTCATAGGTAGTTACTATATAAGAAATACATAAGTTGTCTTTGAAAAAAAAAACTAGAAAATGGAAAAGCTCATAAACTATATGTATTTTTTGTTAAAAAACTGTTTTTTTTGTTGAACGTAGCTTAAAAAAAAACAAGAAAAATTAGGCTTTTATGATAAAAAAATATTTTATGAAAAAAAAAAGTGAAAATATATATTAATTTTATCGTTATTGTTATTATTGTTACTTTTTATAATTGTTATTATTCTTATTGTTAATCCTTATTTCCCTACTATGCTTAATAGCCAGTAGCTGTAATGAGTCAAAGTTCAATTGTATTTCTATTATCCTTTTGTTATCATTTTTATTATTTATTATTTTAAGTTTTCTTATTCTATTTCTTATTATTATTTTTTCTATTATTTTCTTTTAATCTTTATTTATATTTTACCTCTAATTCCTTTTCATACTTTATTAAATGAATCTGATTCAAACCTCTCCTCTCCAATACCATTGTTCTTCGATTGAGCTTTTTTTTTCGTTTTTTTTCTCATACCACTATCAACAAAATTGATAAATGAACAAAAACCGTTCAAATACTTATTTGGTGAAGTCGGAATTTTCTATGATCAATTGTTTCATTAGTATTACTAATTTGTTTTTATTTTTTCTAATATAAAAACTGCTATAACTATTTTTTTTTATTGAAAAAATTTTTTTTCTCAGTATTGCATATAATAGTTACACCATTTATTATTTTATCATTCTAAACTTCAATTATTTTTGTATACAATACAAATATCATGCAGAGTTTTAAACAACTGATTTCAATAACAATGTGGTTCTTATGGACTAGAAAATTATTAAGTTGTATAACCAAATACTTCAGAACAGTTGATTGTGTTAAAATTTTTGTTCCATTAGTTTTTTAAACTTTAAGAAATAAGCTTTTAAATGAGACTTTTTTTATTGATTTTTTTTCTAATTTTTTTATTACTAAACTCGTTTTTGAACAAAAAAAACTATCAAGTTTATTCAAACAATATCATTACTAAACTATATGAATTGTATACTTTTTATAAATAAACTTGTTTTTAAATTAATAGTATTTGGCTTGAAGATTTCAACGTCTTTTGATGAGTTTATGCAGAAAGTCTGCCAAGTTGGCGTGTCTCATAAGCTTCTAAACCATAATTTGATCACTTGATAAGGTCAGTTTTACAAAAGATTCGTACTTTTTTTAAAAATGAAAATTTTGGTGTTTCTGTTGATATATTTAGTTTTAAGTCAATCTATATACTGAATAATATTGGATTTTATCGGTTAAATAATGTTTTGAATAACATTGATAGATTAATTTAAATATTTTAAAATTTCTTGTCTTTATTGCATTGGGATCTTTATTATTAATGTAATAATTTCTATCTACATAACCCAACGGTGTCATTAATATAACTGAATAATATTTAAAAAGCTTATGAATAGAATTTAACTATGGATTTACTTAAAATAAAACTCAAATATGATATAAATAAAACTCGAAAATATAAATTTAAATAACATAAATGCATGTAGACTTTTTCAATTTCAGAACTATATATACAATAAGCCATATATACTAATGATAATGATGGTGATGATGAAGAAAAGGACGATAATGATGAAGAAGAAAGAGAAGATGATGATGACGACGAAGATGATGAGTAACATAACAGCTAAACCACCAAACACCTGTTCTTTTTATCCATTGTTGAAGCAACTGTTATGAAATTTCTTCTATTAGTATTCATACGATGAATCAGTCCATACAATGGTACATAGATATTAGTAATAGTTTTACATTTATGAATATTAAATGATTTTTAATCTGTTTTACCTACATTATATTAATAAGTGGTGGATTATCCCCGCTTGACGGACTCACTCTAATTAAAATACATTTTATTTGGGAAGCTTGAGGAGTGTTGAAGTGCCTGTGTTAATTGTTATAGGATCTCTTGTGGGAGGCTTAACCTTATGGACTGTCTGGCGATGATAATGAATGCTGACTTTGAGAAGTTTTGAAACAAAAACTCCAAGCAGCGTTCGCTCATAGACGTTTCATGAATATTTTCTCGCATTAAGAACAGCTTGCCGATAACTAAGCGACACATCTTTATAATACGAAGGAAGGAATTTCAAATTTTTAATTTAAGAAGCTTTTAGTAAAATGGACTTGCCCAAGGGCGAGACTTCTTCATTTATTAACTTTAAGAGTTTTTCAATTTTTTAAAAATTATTTTAATCGTGACGCAACAGATTCAGTATTCCACGTGTCTTTTTCTTAGCTTATGGAGAATCGAGTGTTTATAACTTCAAGGGAGATTGCAAAACAATGTGAAAAATAAGATGGAACTTTGTGGTTTATTATAAATTTCCTAATTTGGTAGATTGGCTGTGAAGTAATAATTGAACAAATAAAAAAATAGAATTAAAAAAAGAATGTTTAAGTAGCAAAATAAATTTAAACATAGTAAAAAAAACTAAAATTAAAAATAAATCATCAAAAACAAAATAGTTTGGTAATAATGAAAAGATAATCAAAGTTGATAGCTATAGGAATAGCATTGTGAAATCAAAAACTATAGAGGAATTTTATGAAAGACAATCATTTGAATGGGAACTTCATGGGAAGAATTTCAAAAAGCATTATAAAATTTCAAAAAATTTTTAAATTATTTCATTAACAATTTCAATCAATAAGGTATATATGTGTTGTAACTATATACAAGCTGGAGATTAAATTGAATTAAAAATTATATATTAAAAATCAACTTAATTACTTTAAAACAAATAAGATAAATTTTAAGTCAGAAAAATTTCCTAATGTTCAAAAACTTCATCGTTTATAACAACATGATGCATACAAAATAAAATACTATCAACCCATCCATAACCAGGCAATTTCAGCATAAAATCTCAATCAGTCTAGTTGAGCTTGAACAACCAATAGAAATACACGCTGAACGATCACGATGGCGAGATTACAAACATAAATATAACGCTTGAAATACATATATATATATACTGACCTGCATCCACCCATATATTGATCTATACAAACGTTCATCTACCCATCCATATATCCATGAGTTTATTTACCCATCCATCTATTTATCTATACAATTTACTCACCAACACACACACACACACACACACACACACACACACACACACACACACACACACACACACACACACACACACACACACACACACACACACACACACACACACACACACTAGCGCACATAAAGCTTCTTAATGGCACAAGGCACTTCGACGGCACTGACCTTCAAAGGCCAGGCTCCACCCATTATTCCCGCCTGGGTGGATACTCCTGTGAGTGGTGGATGAATGTATGAATACATAGTGAATAAATAGATACCTAAAAAAATGTGATAGATAGATATTTGTAGATAAAAATACATATAGAGGTAGATGGATGAGTATATTGAAAAATAGGTGAGTAGATATGGAGATAGATAGATAGATAGATAGATAGATACATAAATAGATAAATAGATAGATAGATAGATAGATAGATAGATAGATAGATAGATAGATAGATAGATAGATAGATAGATAGATAGATAGATAGATAGATAAATAGCTCCCCACCAGTGATAACAGCTAACTCTGGGTCAATAGCCACGTTCAACTCCTTTCCTCCAAAAAACTCACTCACTATTTGTCTGTTTCAAGTTGGTGTTTATTTGAATTTATTGAGTGCAAAAACATATAGTGGAATTACTGTCGTATGGCTAGAAAACAATGGTCAAATATCATTAAGATGGCTAATGATGAAAATTGAATAATATTATAAGTTGAAACAACTTCATAAGAGCTATTATATACTGATATCTAAGGGAAATAAGAAATAAAAAATAAATAACTACAATAAAAAAATAAAGTAAAACACCAAAAACTAACACATGAAACAAGCAAAACAGAAAAATTATTTTAAAAAATTAAACATAAAATACAAAAAAAACCAAAATACCTAAAAAAAATCAGCTCAATACGAAAGAAATAAAAATCAGACACTAATCAACTAGAAACCACAAAAAACACCTCACACATACGACCATACCTAACATAAGGAATTCTGGTCGACCCACCTACCATCACCACATCCTCCACCTCTCCAGCGTCCAACTCACCCACGTCCAGTACCAACTTTATCGGTTCTAAAACCTGCCGGTGTTATGGTTGTTAAAGTTCATATTACATTACTATTATTATTAGTGGTAGTAATATTTGTTCTCATAGCATTATGTTAAACGTTGTATGTCCCCTTATCTCCTTCATGGTGAGTTGTTTCGGTAATATTTATAATAGACTTATGCCTTTTACCATTATGTTGAGTCATTCTGGTAATATTTATAATACACTCATTCTTTTTATGATCAATAACATTACTAGTAGTTAAAAGTATTTTTTGTCAATAAAATGCCGATAGTAATACTATTATAGGCTTATTTACTATAATAATTAGTTATTATTACAAATCACCTTTTCAAAAAGCTCTTTATTGATGTCAACAAACATTTCTCTTGTTATCTCCATTTTGAAATTATTATTATTATTATCATTATTATTGTTATTATTAATTTCAAGTGAGTTGAATTGTAGTTCAATAGTAGCAGATTGTTGTGAGGTAAGTTGCAGCTTCACATCTTCAACACTCGCTCTGACAACGGAGGTGATAATGATTCATTTGAATGATTAAAGTAAGTCAACCATTTGATCACTCCTAACTGGTGTTTTGGTTACTACATGTGAAATTTTTTCATTTTAAGGTAATTTAAATTGATGAGTTTAAAACAATACGTGTTATCGCTATAACTTCATCATCATCGTTTTGCGTCGGTTTCCATGATAGCATGGGCTGGACGTATAATAAAAAAAAAAAAATAACAAACTTGAGAACCCCAAAACAACAGCCAACCTTAGCAGTTGGAGATCTTCAGGGTCAGAAAGAGGTCGCTTGAATTTCTGTTGTATCTGCTCCAACAGGAAATCCTTAAGCCTCTCGTTGAAGTCCTGGCCTCCTAGGTGGTTGTTGCCTGAGAGAGAGGAGGAGAGAACAAAAGTCATTATTATAAAAATAACAATAATGATATGAAAAAAATATAAATAACAATAATAACATCATTTCTATGTTTACAAGTGGGTTGACTACAACAACTACTACTATTACTACTACTACTACTACTACTACTACTACTACTAATAATAATAATAATAATAAAAATATCAATAATAAAATAACACAAACATACCAGCCATAGCCCTGGTAAGAAACATGCCTCCTTGAATATCCAGCAATGAGACATCCAACGTGCCACCTCCCAAGTCCACCACCATCACATCCTGCACTCCTGATGAATTTATTTTTTTGATTAAATGGTATACAAAAAAATTGGATGAGAGTTTAATGAGATGTGATAACTAAGCCTACAAACAATTAAAATGCACGCAAATAACCGAATCCTCATCCAAACCAAAAAAATAGCTAGACCCAAAAACAGCAAACGATATCAACCAATCACAAAGAAAGAACAAAAAACCAAAACAACACCAAAGGCACATCAAACGAATAAACTGCACAAGCACTCACCAGTCTTATTATGGAGTCCATAAGCTAGAGCTGCGGCAGTAGGTTCATTGATCACCCTTATGATCTCTATGCCTGGTGGTTTGAGAATGATTTATAGCAGACCAATCATTAAGCGGCAGCAATGGAATTAATTGTAGTAGTAGCAATAATATTGAATGTTTTATTATTATTAGCATTATCAATCAGTGTTTTTGATGCGCAATTTTGGACTTTTTGTTTACAAAGCCAATAACGAAAAAATTTCAATGCAGTGGAAATAATCTACGTAGTTTATTATAGTGATTTTTAAACCAGGGAGTTTCAATACCAGTAAAAAGATCAGTAAAATTAGTATTAACAGCAGTAGTAATATTATTAGTACATAACCAAACATTAACCAGCTAATTGGGCAGCTTGAGCAGAGATCTTGCGTTGATGCTGATCGAATTCTGCAGGCACTGACAACACACCCATCTTTACTTCATTTTTCAAGTGCGCTTCTGTGACTCGTTTATCATTATAATAAGTATGAAACTTTTAGTTATAAGAACAATATTATCAACTCAAGCTTCAAAATAAATAAGTTTCATTTAGTGTTTATTTTCAGCTTGACTCATAAATACAAAAATTTATCATACCCACTATACCCTGGTATGATTAAATCCAAAACGTCAATTAAATCAAAAATATATCAAAACCTGCGGATTTTTTGAGTTCCTTGATGATTTCAGCTCCTATCTGTTCTGGTGTTATTGATGCAGGCTTTTTTTCGTTGGAGTGGCTTATTCTGAACTTCACTTTATTGCCATCATTTGTGTCTAAAAACACCTATGGTATGGAATGGTTAATGGAAGTTTTTATGATGAAAAACAATCAATTAAAGAATTGCTTCACAAAGTAGATGACTGAGTTAATGAAAGAAATGTATTTAAAATCTAAGAATGATTAATTCCCCTATAGAATAGAAACTAACATTAAGAACTTAATCGCACTAATCTCATAAGTACAAGCTAATTAGAACTACCTGAAACATTATCTAGTTATTTCAGCTAAACCCCAATAAGATTCAGTCTACATTTAATCTGAAACAAAATTAAAATGACAGAAACCTCGAAAGGATACCTAGCTGCTTCCTTCTGCAGCTGCTCAGCAGTGAATACTTTTCCAATGAACCTTTTGGCATCATAGAATGTGTTGAGTGGGTTGTGGTCAGCTTGACTTACTGCTTCTGAACCAACTAATATCGTTCCATCTTCTCTTTTAAGTGTGTTAGGATTTAGCTTAGTACAGAAATTTTTTTTAAAATAATTAAGTGACCTCAAAATTCATGATTTTGTGTTCCCTATAATACATTTATAAATATATTTTAATGTACTATATACTTGGTTAATCACATGAGTAATTATATTCCATACAAATCTTCCTAAAACCCCAAATGTTATCACATACATAATAATAATTCCCATAAACATCCAAAAAACCACAACACAGCCATATATCATTCTAACCCATCTATAACCCCAGCTTAACATGTACATAGCCATACTTCCCGCAAACCCACCTATAAGCTACAACACTGGGAATACAGAGTTGGCCTCTAGAGTTGGAGATGATGTCAACTTGACCTGATACAGCATGATATGCTCCTATGCAAGAATAGGTAGTTCCTGGTGGTGTTATAACATCAAGTATATTGGAGAGCTCTGTTTCAAAATGTAAATTTGAATTTAATTATTTTTTTTGGCTTTTCTTTTAAATAAATGTATAAATCCTTAATTGATGTTTTTAAAATTCAATTGTTTTTTTAATTTAAATTTGATTTAAGTTTTTATTGCCTGTTTTTCTTAATCAATGCTAGAGCTATTTTGAAAGAATTATCTCAGTACATTCTAGCACCAAACAATGAAATAATATCCTTATTATTTGAATTCATTATTTGAGTTAAGTGATCTTGAAAGTTATTGAGAGGAATATCCTGAAGAATAATGAACAATAAATAAATATTACACATGCTTATTATATTGTGCTCAACTGATATTCTGAGTGTATGGCTGTACTTATTTTTAGGATAATTATATTAAATCAAAATTTCAATAAGATAAAATAATTATGAAACCATAGTATCTTTATGAAATCGAGTATGATAAAGAGGTATTAAACTTGAAAACTACAATATTAATAATGATAAAAACCAAAAAATTATCCTAAAATAGAGAAAGTTGCAAAAAATCTTCTATACAAGGAAAAATGAGCAGCATGGTTAAAACTGGATTGAAAATAACATTAAATAATAACCTAGATCAATGCCAACTATACGAGGCTTAGGTGGAGGCAGATATTTTTGGCCAATATATCCAGCCAGTAACAAAATCACTACACTGGCACCTGTAATAAAACGTTTTCTAGAAAGTTTATATGTTAAATTGATTATTATAGATTTTATAGTATTGTTTCAGTAAATTATTGATCAAAACTGTGTTTAAATTGAATTTTTTATTAGGACATATAATATAAAACATCCATGTAAAAAAATTCTTTGAAAAAAGTGCTGTAAAAAAGAATGGATGTAGTAGCTAACTTTTTTTTATTATTTCTCAAAAAAGTTGAATTTTATCACTTATTAAATTTTGTTATCTACCTATTATTGTTCCGGCAGATGACATGTAAAGCCTTATAAAAAGCAAACGTTAAAAGCATATGGTTTTGTGGAGTAATCAGTTTAAAAAGAAACGTTTTTATTATTGAAATTAAAAATTAAATTGATTTTTTATATTGAATATCTTTTTATTATCAATAAAAACAACGATTTCGCAAAATTTAAAAAAACTCGAATTTTAATAATAGCTCATCTCCGATTTTAAGCACAAATATTTAAATTTGAAATGTTCCCAACACTATAAAAAAGTTCGAGTTTATTTTGTAAAACTGAAAAAAAGGTAGATTCAATTTTTATACAGGTTTTGTTTGTTTTTCTATACCTGGATTCATTTGCATATTTTTGATTTTTAAACTTCGTATTTTAGGTTCTTAGTAACAACTTATTTTGACAAACATCGGAAGAACAAAAAATTTAACAGTTTTTATTAGTGGTATTCAAATGGAAAACAAAACTAAAAAATATGGAGATTATTTTAACATACCAAACGAGAAATTTACTCCATCTAAAACCTCATTGGATGAAAACCATGTTACTGTCTTGGAGCTTAAAGCTTTTGCTAAACCACCAGTAATTGATTTTCGTAAAGTTTTAGTTGGAAAAAATAAAACTAAACCAATTACATTCATAAATCCTTACGAGCAAGATGTCCAAGTATGTAGTAATTTTTTTCCTTTATTTGTATTCTTTTTTAATTATACTTTTCATAGTTAAACAATGTATATTTGAATAAATTTTTGAAAACATTTGTGAAACAGCCAATACCTTTTGTTCATTCAGGTACAGATAGAAAAACTGCCAACAAAAAGCAACTTTTCAATATGCACAACAGACTTCACAATACAAGCTATGCAGGAAAAGACTTTGACAATAACATGGGCCCCAGAGATGGCATATGGTGTCAGGGAGCTGGTGGTGCTGAGAGTAAATGATTCAATTCGTTTGCAGTTCATCATCCTTGGTCATGCTATTCCCAGTATCCCTGATGTCAAAAAGGTTTTTTTTTGGATTTTAATTGAAACATTTGATACCATGTCATATATATAAATTTCATCAAACTTGGATTCAATATAAAAAATTTTTTTACTAGTTCTACCAATTATTTTTTAAAAAATAGTATTTGAATTGATAATTATTATTTTTAAAAACAGTCGAGACACCCAGCATTTCACAGTCCTCTTCGAGTATCGAGCAACACCACTACACCATCAAGGAAGTCTGTGTCCCAAACTTCTAATAAAGCTTTAACGATTCCACAAAGCCTCAAACTGTCTGCATCTTGTGGTAGAATCAGATCAGTGACAAACATGGATTATTACAACTGTTTGACTGATGCAAGAGTGAATAATGTGAAAAAGAATAATATGATTGAGCAAGCTAAATTGAGAAAATCCTGTAGAAGGAAAATTTTGGTTGAAAATAACGTTAACGTTAACGTTGAAAAGATTGGAAAAAAGATAAAAACTTCAAATCAAGTTAATGTTAAAAATTTTAACAATGATGATGAAAGCCCCATAGTTTCTTATGATACCCTTTCAGTCAGGGAAATGTGTTTAGAAAACCCATTTGTAAAGGATGAAAAATTTGACACTGATCTTTCAAAAGGTCACCAAAAAGTCACATGCACTAAGGCTATGAAAGAGATCAATCTAGAAAAAAGTGATGCTGTAAATGCTCCACAGCTTGAAGAGTTTTTAGAAGACAATGAAAAGTTTTTTGATAACTTGGATGACGTGGTGGGTAAGACTGGTAATGATGATGATGAGATTCGTAGACAAACTTTTGTGAAAACTTCATCTCAGCCGGAGATTCTTCATCAGATTTATGATAATTTCAATAACAGCGGTTTTGACGCCATAACGGGTTTAAGAAATTCAATAAAGGACTTTGGTAATTCAATCGATGGTGAAACTGAAAAAAAGCTGGATACAAAAAGATTGAACTCAGATAATAGGGTACTAATAACAAGTCAAAATGAAGCTTTGATTAACAGGAATAATAGTAGTAAAGGGTGGCCAGACGTTGTTAACGATACAGATGTTTATGATCAAGACATTGAAGATGAGTCTGTACTGGAAGTTACCGTCATATCGAATCCAATTTATTCTGAAAAAAATACCGTCGGTTATAGTAGAAATAATAACAACTATCTTAAAAAGAACAACAAGGCGAATGATAAATACAAAGATCTTAAAAGTACAGGCAACAATAGTAGATTCATTAAGGAGAAAAATGTGACTAGTCTACAAATGAAAAAAATCAACCCGGTCAAGAACAACAAAAACAATAGCGAAAGCAACAGCGTCAGGAATATAAAACTAATGAGCTTGCAAAGCGTTGAAGCCTTACCACGCATGCGTTGGAACAAGTCTGCCTTCAGTCCAGATCCCAAATTCAGGGCACGAAGTAACAATAGTGGGGGAGGAAAGTTCATTAAGGATAAAACGATTTTGAACTCATGCTTTACTAGGAAATATCCGGTTTCTCCTCTTACCAAACCCTGTTTGGAACGCAAGAATTGCATCAAGTACCGTAGTAATGTCAGTATGAGTACTGATGATCTTTCCAGTTATGCCACCTGCATGGCTTCTTACGGTAATTATCTCAATGACAGTTGTGGAGACAAAAAGTACCTTAGTAAGAATCTAAAAAACTCAAAATTTTTAAATAAAAATTTCACTAATGAGAATCAATACAGTGAAGATACGAAGCTGTCTATGGCATCCAGTTTCAAGACATGCTCTGAGAATTTTCTTCCCGCAGTAGCTTTTCCGAAAGAAACAGCTGAAAAGCCATATTATGCTCCCGTGAAACTCGAATCGTCTTTTTCGGATATCTCTTCAAACACATTCTATTCTACAAACCTGCCAAACCTCAGAACTGGCACGTACACTAAGTTAGATAATGATAATATTTTTTGCTCGAATGATACATTAAGAGTCAACCAATTTAGAGGTGATGATAATGTGCAAGATCCTAAAGAGAATGACATCTATAACATTAAAATATTTAGCCCTGATGATAAGCATGAAGAAAGCAAGCTGAAATCGTGGGAAGACGATTTCTACAGCGATTGTTTTGAAGATGAACTGAAAAAGATTGATGATAATGAATTAGATGAAAGTAAACCTTGTGAGTTTTATAATGTTTCCCATATTACCGAGGGTGACGACGAGTACACAAATGGTGATATCACATATAAAAGTGATGATAATGTTAAGAATGAAGCACATTGCACGGAAGACATGATAATATCACCATTAAATTTAAGTGAGGACATTCATGAAGCAAACTATGACATATTCTTGAATTGCCCCATGGAGGTTTTGGAAGATTACACTAACATCCCTTCAAACGTGCATGACTCTCCGAATGAGCAGCTTCCTGTTGTTGAGGCTGTAGAGCAAAAAAAGATGGTGAAAAAAACTCAAAAAACTTCAGAAAATTCTCTTTCTTTGATTGATGACCTACGGTTTCGATCTAATAATCCTTTAGTGAATTCTGCCATTTATAAAAAAACAGATATTACTAACTCTCAATTAAATGTTGTTGATTCAAAGTTCTCCAAGTGCGAAAATGTTTTGAAAAATACCCTCTTAAATCTGCAATCGTGCATCAAGCAAAACAACCGCTTGAAAGTTTATAATGATAAAATGGTAGATTACGAGAAAAAAGTGTTGGATTGGAAAGTTTCAGAATGTTCACGAATTCAAAACAGGCTATCTGGTAAAGGTGTGAATAAACTCAGTTTCAAGAAAAGCACCAATCTTCTCATAAAGAAGAGGCGTAATGTGGTATTGGTGAACAGAAGCAAATGGCGAAGCCCCTTACAACATCGGAACGAGCAAATTCCTAAGTGTGCCTCTTGCGAAAGCAATCGAGTAGCCAAAAAGTTTTTGAAGGATAATTGTTCTTCATCGAACAATGTATCGAAACAGAGTGTCAGTAGAATTTTTTCTCCAATCAACCACACCATATCCGACAAGTTCAAATCATTTCACACCGATGGACGATCAACCATTCATCATATGTTATCAAATGATAGACTGTCATCTCAGGATAGCAACAAAACTCTACTAAATACTGCGGTACAGGTGCCCGAGGATACACAAAATGATAAAAAAGTCAAAATCAAGGAAATTCATGTGCGCTCCAGGTCAGACGATTCTAAAATGTTCTTCAAAACATTGAACAAAAACTTCTCCAGCTCCAAACAGATCAACAATAGCAGCAGTGAGATCAATTTATCTACCTGCAATGTCTTTGGAGGCTCTTCAGTAAATCTCAACTACAAATCTAAGAGAAGCGAAAGAATCGAAACGAATGGCTCTTATACATCCAACTTGTCATCTTGTTCCAAAGACGACGTCAAAGAGAAAAGCTCAAAAATATCACTGTACAAGCAACAAGAGGAGCATCGTATTGTAGCGTTCAGCAAGTGGATGAATTTCGTTTTCAATCCCTTTGGCTTCAATGATGCTGGTGAGATGTTGTTTGAATTAACAGATGTGATATTAAAATTTTATTTAGAATTAAATCAAAATTCAAGGTTTTCATGCAAAGGTATTAGGTGTCTCACTATTCAATTAGCACCCAATCTTAATCATTTACAATTCAGAATTTCTCTTACAAACCAACAGATGAAGGCAAAAAAGCAACACGTATCAAATCATCGGAAACAGACCTGAGTTCATTGAAAAGGTCACTGACCCGGGTTGTTCCATTATTTAATAATGAGTTCTTTTTGTTGAGGAAGCCCTTTGGCAAGGTTTGGAAACGACTGAGGGGGCTGGTAGCAATGGTGGAGAAGGAAGTTTCCTCAGAGAAATTGAGTTTTAGGACCGATCGTCCTATCTTTTTTCATGCCAGTGAGTTACATGTTTTTAAATTTATTTTCTATTTTTAGTTCATATGGAGTAGGTCTATTTGAAGCCTATTATTAATTGAGAAATTCAAAACGCATTATTAGCATTTAGGATCAATTTATTAATTTACTTTGATCATGTTGGCTTTTAGATGGGTAGATTTAAGAATTAGTTTATTAATCGGATTATTGCTTCAGCTGTTTATTTATTCATTAACAACCACTATAAATCACCAACCAACTAACACCTTTCTGCCACATAAACAGCATTGAAAGAAAAACTGACAAACCTTTTGTTATCCTACAACCACTATTGGCTGGTGCTAGGCTTGAACACCGTCTTCGAAACCAACCAAGCTCACAACCCCAACAACCTATCAACTTCAACCATTGTTAAGTCTATAAACGACCATTTCTTCAACCCGCCTAAAATCCTTCGAGCGTTTTTTCATGATTCAGATAAGACCCTTTACAAAGAGGGTTTGTATTTGAATTATTGATTTTTATTCTAAATTCTATGTTCACCCTCTTTGAAGAAAAACCGATTTTAAAAAGAATTTGCCAGATTTATTAATATTTATGTAATTATCAATTTAAATTAGTTGCAAAAAAAGCTTCTAAAATTTGTGTTTTCAACATGAGTGTGCTTATTTTAATACGGTATAATGTGAATAAAAATTTTATTAATTCATCATGAATTGGTTTTATATATATAATTTTTTAAATTATAACAATATAGCTATTTTTTATAGTTCTTTTTTGTTGTCGGTGTATAATAACATTATTTTTATAATTATTATTATTCTCATAATATATTGAAATCAAAAGATTTCCAGACGGCCATAAACGGTCACATCATAGTAAAGTTCTTATCCCTGGTTCTCCTGCTGGACAGATGCAAGGTTTGTGCTTTTATCATCAATTGAGGATGTTGTATTTATAAGTTTTATCAATATTATGAAGGTGTGTATGGTAATGGTTGATTGATAGATGGATGTTTTGGTTTCAAAGTTGGTTCCAACTATGCTGAGAGTAGCTAGGTTTAATCAATTATTTTTTGTAAGGCAAGTATGTTAACAGACTTTGTTTATTGGGTTGTATGTGTATTTGTGACGTGTATTGTTTTAGTCTTTCCACTTTGATCTCTCATTGTATTAATATAATAGAAACAAACACTATGGTTTATTGAGAAACTTAATACACGAAGCTCGTAAGAATATCTTACTTTATCAAGTCACTTGATAATGTAAGATATTCAATAAACCATAGTGTTTGTTTCTATTATAGTGATTTTCGGCTATTTTACGTCTCATTGTATTGTTTTGTGCAGCACAAAGTATCATTCAGAATTTTATCAGAGGTATTATAATCACAAATATATTCCATTTTGTTTCAATTTTTCACCCTTTAGACTCAGAAAGTGATTTTCTTCGACCCATGTCTCTTCAATAAAAACTCCAAATATAAGGTTGCATTTTCATAATTTCGAGGTTTTATTATTATTGCTTGTTTTCTGTGTCATTTTTTCTTAGTAGTTAACTCATTATAGAACTAGACATAAAAAATTTATTATTGGCTAAATACTACCTATGATTCATTATCAATAACTCCAATCCTCAACTTCACCCACCTCACCACAGTCGAGCATGGACATACTGAAGAACTTCTCAAAGATGTACTTGAGAAAGGAGGATGACATAATAAAACACTTGTCCTCCATCAAATACCACGTCACTTACCTGCAGACCTCATTGGCTGAGACGGATTATAGGGTGGTCGATGTGCAAAATGATTTTAAAGATGGCATCCGCTTATCGTTGGTGGGGGTGGTGATGGGTTTGGTGGTGTGTTAATAGATGAGGAAGTGTTGGGAGAGTAGACGTTTTCGTTGTTATCTATTTTTGGTTGTTGTATAGTTTAGGTAGTTAAGGATGTAACTTTATAATTTAATACATCAAAATCTAATAATTCCTATACAAGTGCTATTAAATTTCTATTATCCGATTTCATAACTCTTTCCACACACCTCAAAACATCAAACCATCCAACACCTGTCCCTTCTCTCAAACCATCCAGTCGCTTGTTACAACTACTAAGCCAATCATGGCAACTAGGCTCACAAATGCACGCCCCTTTTTCCTACAAAAATCGTCTGCATAACGTGACCCAGATAATGGAGGAACTTACTTCCAGGGGCATATCATTGGAGATGGAGGGCTCAAAAGGTGTGGGTTGGGTGATGATGATGTTTTTATTGTTATATTAGTTATTTCTTCAATATTATCTCATTATTATTATTATTTCATTATTTATATTATTATCATTATCGTTATCATCATTATATTTATTATCATTATCATGATTATTCTTTCTATTATTATTATTATTATTATTATTATTATTATTCTTTCTATTATTATTATTATTATTATTATTATTATTATTATTCTTTCTATTATTATTATTATTCTTTCTATTATTATTATTATTATTCTTTCTATTATTATTATTATTTATATTATTATTATGTTTGCAGCAAAGATCTGTGCAGAGGACATCATAACAGGCAATCTGAAAGCCACGATGGAGTTGATGTGGAAGATCTGTTTCCATTTCGAGGTTCCATCATATCATCCATATTTTTGGCCAGATTTATTCTATTCACAAAAAATATTTGTAATTAATATAACTCATGTAAATGAAACAAAAAGACTAAACGAATAATACTAATAATAATAAATATTAATACTACTACTAATAATAATAGTAAAAATAATGAACAACAATAATAACAATTAACAATGAATCCACCTATTAAAGATTAAAGCCCTGTTGGACGAGGATATCTTACAAGCAGAACTCAAGCACCTCACATACGTCCTTCAGAACTCACCCAAGAAGGACAACTTCTGTGCTTCTGCCAACATCATTGGTGTGTTTTTGATGTTTTATATTGATGGTTTATTGGTTGGAAGGGTTTTTTTGGGTGTTTAGTTAATTTTTTAGTTAATCACGTTTTTTCTTTTCTCAATACCTTCATTCTTTTTATTGTTACGTCTTCAACTTCATCACCCTTTTTTATTGAGTTTTCCACCGTCATCCATCTCATCACCATCATCATAACCTCATCCTTCTCATCATTATCATCACCATTATTCACAGACTTTAAAGATTTATCGAATAACTTCTGTCTGGTGGCTCTAATGAACTGGTGCAGACTTGTGGGCTGCATGTATCAACTCAAAGTAACTCATAACATATTATACATTAAAATTTAAATATTGAATACATTCAAAGACATTGGTACCAAGGGAATCTAGATAGATAAATAGATACCAACATTTTAAATCCAGTTTAATCTTCATTGTTCTATATAAGTGATATATACGTAAATCACGGCTCTCTATGCAATCACAGATCGTAGATTCAAGCGTGTCGTTCTGGGACGGTCGTGCTTTATGCTACCTGCTACATCACTACTACCCGAGCATCCTTCCCGCCTCTCTCATTCAGAACAATACATTGTTTGCTAATAGGAACAATATTAAGTGAGTTGTTTAATTTGTGTTTTCACAAGTTAGAAATTCATTAGAATTTTAATCCCTGGTTAATCGAGTTCTGGCTTATGTGATATTCAGAATCTTTAAGAAATTTCGTTATAATATAAAAAGATTCAATGAAGACGGCACAATAGCTGAGAACACAGATGAGCTGGATGAGAGTGATTTGTCGAGGAGGAAGGTCGAAGAGATGATTGACAATGAGAGTAGGAATTACCAAGTGTTCAATCAAAAGGTTGTCTTTATAATCTTTTAAGTTCAATAACTTTTTTGAGCTATTTTTTTGCATTTTAATTGGATTGAGAACATTTTTCCTTATTATTTATGTTTTTCAAGTAATGATAATCTTTTTGATTTGTTTGTATAATTATTATTGATCATATATTAAATTTTTTTCTATTCATTGAATATTACATCTTTTAGTAATTTCTTCTTCACTTATCCACCTAATAAGCACCAAAACCACCCACAGTTGACAGTTCTTGGAGGAGTACCCATCATATTATCCTACAAGCCATTTGAGCCTCCAAACCAGAAAGTCATTATATTGCTTCTCTCTTTCTTGTCGAATCGAATCTTTTCTTCCAAGGGATCTCTAAAGGCAACCACATGTTTGCAAAGATGGTGGAAAGGAGTTATGTTACAAAAGGAGGTAGATAAGAGAATCGCCAAGAAAAAAGAGCCAGAACCAGGCGCTATCGAGCTTTTTAAAGGTTCAAGTCTAGACTCAATGTCTCAGAAAAAACAAAATGAAAAGGTTGTGGATCATGATGCCGTTGTGAAGGAAAATGACGTTAAAAATATTGTTGGAAAAAAAAACGATGTAAAGGATATTCAATCAATCAATATTGTTGAGAAAGGTGATGGTGTGAAAGATATTGTTGAGAAGAATGACGTAAAAGGTCTTGTATCAAAGGAGAATGATTTAAATGCTATTGTTGAAAAAGAGAATGATGTAAAGGATGCCGTTGTGGAAGAGAATGATGTTGAAGTGAAGAAGAATGACTTTAAGGTTGAGGATAGAACTTCGCCCAATGGATTGACCCAGATAAATATTGATAAAGCGATGGAAGAGAAAATTGAAAAGTATATTTCAGAAGATTTTAAAATAAAGCTACCGGAAAGTATCAATAATATTGATAATGTCGAGATAACTGTGGTTTCTGATGAACCAGGTGATTTTAAATCGGTTGAACAAAAAGTAGACGAGAAAGTAGAAATAAAATTACCAGAACTAGATTTCAATGAGATCGATAAGCATATCAGTACAGAAATGCTTTCTCCCAGGAACAATTTGATCACAAAATACAAGAAAAATATTTCTTGTGATTCGGTGAGTAACAAGGAAGATAAAACGACTAAAAAGAAGGTAGTTGGGTTTGATAAAGTGGTGCATATTGTTGGTGTTGATGGGACGTCCAACATCATCAAAGACTCCAGTATCACTATGACATCTACTCAAGATTCTGGAAAGGATACCAGTACCAGTGTTATCGATGATAGTGTGACTAAAACTGTTAGTTACCTTTCTCACGACAAAAGTGCCTTGGAGGCTTCGACCAGTCATACTGACAGTTATCATAGTAATACTTCGAATCACCAACAGCAAAGACAAGAGTTCACAAATTATGTGAAAATGTTACTGAAGAGTAATTTAAATAGTGAAAATTTTGTGTTGAGTCATACCGAGAGTGATTCAAAAATGAAAGGCAAGGTGAAAGGAACGATGAAAGAAAAGAATGAAGAGAACAAAGTTGAAGTGGAAAAAAAGATCGATTCTGAAATTGAAATGTACGATGAGAAGAAAGTAAATCAGGAATTAAATTACTTAGATATGAAAGAAAATAAAGACTCAACTGATTATTCTAGCGTCACCAGTTCTATTCCTAAGATATCAGAGTATTTGGAGGTTCTAGAGTCAGACTGTAACACCACGAAAAACCTCAAAGAAAACTATATTAAAGACTCTTATACCCCTAATGAAAACAATATTCTTGTAATGCATGGAGACTTTACTGGGGGAATGAAGATGATGGAGGCAAGTGATGAGAGGGGGGAGTTCGAAGAGGAACTTATGATGATTGAGGTGTTGAAGAATGAATTGAAAATGAGGGAAAAAGAACTTCTGAAACGACTTGAAAGCTCTCAACCCAAAGCACATAAGTCGGAGGATAAAGAATTGAAAGAGGTCAAATCGAACAAAGAGCTTTCGAAAGAATCATTTCCTAAGAGAAGCATTTTAAATCCAATTCAAACTGAAAACTACATTCCGATGATACTGAAACCAACATTGAAAGTAAAAGTTTTCAGAGATATATCGTTGACCAACATTTCAACCACACATACAGACATACAGGGAACCCATAACTACATTATGAGCTCCACCAATACTTTCGAAGGGATATACGCCACTCCAGGTAGCCCCCGAAAATACCCCAAGGCCCTCTCATCTCTTGATTTCACTTCTGAAGCTCGAACTTCCAGCAAGCCTAACGTTGTGTTTATGGGCAGTTCTGTTTTGGAAGTGGTGGATCAAAATTCAAAAATGAGTGCGTTCCCGAGTACAACAGATAGCAAGGTTAGTTCGGAAAAAAGTGAAAACACAATCGAAGATGAAACAGAAAATGAAAAAGGATTGAAACAGGCGAGAAGTAATGTAACAGAAAGTGGTCTTACATCAAGCAATCACAGAAGTTTTACAGAAAAAACCAGTAACAGTAAAACAGCTGATGAAGACAACACTGACAAAAGCGAAAATGATGACGGGGAATTGTCGAAAGATGGGTCTGATCACCAAAGCTCTAGCGATGAATCTAAAACGTCTTCTAATGAGTATTCTAATGAAAAAGAAAAATCTCACACAAAATTTCTTGAAGATCAGGAAAGCGATGGAGAGAAAGATGAGAGTGATTTGAGTGAAGAAAGTGACAGTGATAATAAAACTGATGATGATGAGGAGAATAATCTGATGATCGAAAAACTAGGTGTTCTGTTTTTGAAGCATTTGAAAAAGAAGAATAAGAAGACAAACTCCCATAAGAGTTATGATAGTTCAGACAGTGCCGAAGATTCGAAAGAGGAGTTGGATAAGAAAATACAAAAAAAACTCACCAAGCTTGTTGACATGCGAATGAGAAAACATAATAAAGCGAAAAATAATAGCAAGGTATCAAAAAAGGTTTCCACTAAAAAAAAATTAAAAAACTCTGAAGAAGATTGTTTCATGAACTTGGTCAACAAAACAGTCAAAGACATACTTGAAAAAGATTCTGCTTTTCACACAGGAGTCGAAAAGTTATTCTTCACCAATTTTGAGTCTGCGCTCTTGAATGATGATTTCATAGCAAAGAATATGCCTGACAACTTGATCGAGGCATTTGTGAAGAGGTTCCAGGAGAATTATGAATCGATGATGGTGGTAAAGATTCAATCTGTGGTGAGGGGATGGCTGACAAGGCGCAAGTTTAAAGAGACCGGTGAGTTCACCAAGAGTTTCACAAAAGCACAGTTAAATGAATATAGGAAAAAAGAAAATGATATCGGATTGATGCAGGACTTGGCGAAAAGTTATCTGACGAAAAAGATAAAAAAACAAAAGCTGATTAGCATGTTCCTACTTCAAGCTTTCATTCGCGCTAGTATGCTGGAAAAAGAACAGAAACCTACAAACACGGCGCAGAGTTCAAATATGAGTGATCAGCTCGGTGATGTGATGACAAGTAAGAAACAAGGTTCGATCTTCAAGATACGAGATGTCAATGAGATTTCGATGAATGATGTTGAGGCTGAGAGACTAAGTGAAAACCTGCCCGATGCCATATGAACTGCTTTATATGAAACATATCGTTTTTGACTGCCTTTCATGAACATTTGTATTTATAGATTACCATTTGAAACATGTAGATACCCTGAGTTAGATTCACTTCAATTGTTGAATTTTAATATATTAAACTGATATTAGGAGATTTTAAACTTAGCCTACTAACTTTGTTCTGGCTTGTTTCGATTATTTGTATCGAAAATTTGCTCATGCTTTTGTTAAAATATCTTTGACCTAGATAACAGAAAACTTGTTTCAGCTTTGAATTTTTATAATAATTTTCACATTCCATCAATCGTTTTTCGATAAAAACTTCATGTTTGGATGAAATTTAAGATCATTTTTAAAATAAATTATATCGCGGTCTTACTTACTAATTTTTTTACACACCTGTAGTAACAAATGAAAATTATAAGTGAATGTAAAGAAAACTTGAAAACTACAAGTGAGTCAAATTTTTTTGGTATTTTGTTATCTTAAGGTTAAAGAATGTGGTTTTGGATTAAAATTAAATAAATGACCGTTGGTTTAAATTCCAACGAATGTGTGACCAAATAGGATATAACAAATATAAAAACTCGAAATTTATTCAATTTTTCATAATTCGTGTTTAACAAAATCTTTTGTAAATTTTTGTTAACAAGTCTTTGATATATCAATACAAAAGGACATTTTCTATTTAATCAAATAATTATTAGTTTTCAATGAAAGTCGATGCTAGTTATTTCACGTTAATATTTATCTTAGTGAATTATTCTTTTTATTCTAAAGATAGAGATAGTTATAACTTGTAAGATTTTCTTACTAAAAGCTTCGTGCTTTTTTGTATAATAAATACTTCGCGTTTGTTTCTCATACAAATGTGTCAGGCTATTCTACTTCGTAAAGAAACAACTTAGCATTATACAATCAAACCATATAATGTGGCCAGTATGCCAATTTTGGATGGATGCTGTTGCTTCACCACCCTCAAGAATGGGTCCAGAGCTGCGGCCTTCTTCACCATTGTGAGTTTATAAGTTTTATTTGATTTTCCTATTGTAATACATTAGTTAATTTGAATTCAATAGTGTAATCCATTGTCAATTTCTTTCAAGCCAACTGTAAAAATTTTGGATATATTTTTGTTTTATTTAAAATTTTGACTTTTTATTTAAAAATTTTTCTAAGTAAAACTCAATTTTTATTTACTTGCCTAAGCTATGCTAGCATAGAAACGAATGTAAAACAACGGTTGATGATGATAGCAGAGGTAATGATGATTACCTCAAATGCATTCAACAATCATCAGATCACAGCCATATGCAACTTCATAATAGATGTAGCAATACTTGTGCGTCTAAACATTTTCATAAAAAAAGCTGAGTCTCAAGAAATCTATCTGTACCTTCCCCCAGGTTGGATTTGTAGTTTAAATATCTTTCATGTATTTTTTTGCGTCAATTTTGGTGCCAAAAAATGAATTTCAAATTTTGCTTTAGAAGACTGGCAAGGTTTTTGATAATAAAACAATAAAATTAATTCAAACTTTACAAAGATTCAATTGGTTTAGCTTATTATGAACATTTATTCTTTAACTTCAGTACTTTTTTCAAAATGTATAAAAACATATATTATAGTAAATACATATTTTGAGGCTAATTTTTCACAACGAATAAATATAAGTTATTTCTGAAATATTTCATACCTCTATTCTCTAACAATCACTAAATAATTAATTCAATGAGCTTAGTCGTAGGCCTACAGTCTAGAGTAGTTGATGTTATGTTTAATAACGAACAAATCTCCAATAAAGTGTAATATAGTAATTAATAGTGACTTTCATGCCTTGATTAAAGTTGTGATGGTGATAATGCTGTCAATAATTCAAATTATTTTTGTTTAAAATGTTACAGGAACGATAGTGTTCATGGGAATAGAGTTAGTTTTCAGCATCCTTATGCTTCCTGTGGGCTTGATGCTTCTTGTAGGAATCAACTACGTGGGTTTTGCTAATAGTTTTTGTCTCGGTAGCCTTATCTGCCTAATTTCTATAATTTTTAAAATGTAACTCGTTTTCATTTATAAGGTTTTACAAAAATAAACTAATATATGAAATTTATATTTATATGAAAATTATAGCTACTTTTTTTCAATAATTGTACTAAATTTCTCCCATTAATTGACGTTGAAAACTGTTGATATTGCTTAAAAGTACATTGGAATGTCTCTGAAAAGTTAAAAATAAATTAATTATCTATAAAGCTTAAGCTTTGTGCAATTGAAATTTTGTTCAACTCCAACTTATTAAGCCCAAATTCACTGAAATTAAACTCAGACCCGTTGTTCTAGACAGAGCTTGGCGTGAAAATTTTTTCAAAAATTCTCAGTTTCAAACGACTAGTATTTTATATTATATTTTATGCAAATAACGGCATATGACGTGCCTTGAAATTGTTTTTCTATTTCTGAAGCAATGACTTCAAGTGAGAAGATATTAAAAGTTGCAACAAAAACCTTATTTAAAAAAAGCCACTTGAAAACCCCCTTAAAGATAAAGAATGTTAGATTAAACAAACGATTCGAAAAATGATTTTTTCTCTTATTTTATATTATACTTCTAGGGCCTAGAAACATATGAAGTTTAAACCACTAAAACCATATTCGTTGTTGTATTGTATTATAGAGCAGATTCAGGAAACCAGTATATCTGACAACAATCTCCCATATTTACCACCAACCCCCACCCACTACAGGGTTTTGAAGGGAAAAGGAAGCTAATGTTTTGGTCGTACTTCATGGTGGCAAACAGGTTCTACCAGTTTTTCTTGGGTGTATACTGCATGTCCTGGATCGGTGGACACCGTTTTAGGGTTCATAATTATAATTATTTTTTAAATTTTCATCATCATTTTGATTGTTTTGATAGAAAAATTAAGTTAACAGATTTTTTGTGCAAATGAATTCAATCAAAAACTGACTAGCTTACTCAATTACAAACTATTTGATTTATTAACTAGCTACTCAACTAATTAACCAACTAACTAACTAAATAGCTAATAAACTAACCAATTATCAAACATTGTAGGACGTGTTGTATCCTCTCCCAGAAATCATCATCCTCACTGTGTATTGGTGCATTAACAACCTGGTCCTGGTGAGGCTTTGACTTTTATCGTTGATATTTTTAAAATTGTAATGGTGAAAAATTCTTTGTGAACATATGTTCCATATTGTAGACTAAGCTCATCATTAAAAATTTTTTGAACAAAAATTTTTTTGTGAGAATCAACTAACTTGCTGAATTCTCCATACCTATATGGCAACTAGTTAAAAGTATCAATTGAATACAGTTGGCAGCAATACTGTGTGTTGTATCATACTGGCAGCAGCTAAAGGATGAACTTTTCGGGAAAGAAAAGAAAGTCAAACACTACAATAAACTTGCTAATATCAGGTTGGTGGAAAATTTATTGTGTTAGTGATATTGCACATGTGTAAAGTGTGCTTGTAGAAATGACGCCGTTTTGTATGAGTTAAATTATAACGAAGTTTGAGTGATAGTTTAAACTATTTAACATTGTAAAATGCCTCATCACAAACCTCACAGACAAGCAGCTTTGAGTGGTAGCAATACCCCTTACAAAAGTCTATTTTCTTCTCGGTCCGTACTTACACTAGCTCCCTCGCAAGCATCACTGGCCCGTTGATAACTAGCTTTATAATGACAAAGTATTCTGTTAATTATGTCATATGATTTCCACTTTTTTAAAGCGTGTTTTGCAGATTTTTGTAACTATTGAAGTATGTGTAATGATTATTTATTGGTTAGGATTTTACTTTGGGATTTTTCGATGCTTCTGAATTTTCATGTCAAGTATTCGCCATCATTGAAGCTTTTATACTTTTTAAATCTTTTGACTTATAGAGGAATAGTGCACAAATATATTCAATAAAACATACATTTAATCAAAAAACAATTAAATATCTTAGTGATTAAATAGAATTGAACACGAATAGAATAAATAGTGTGTAAATAAAAGATTCTTCGTTCAATCTCTGTTCAGTTTCCTATAATTATGGCCTGCATAAACCGCAGTATCTTCAAGTTTTTCTTCAATCCTGATGATCTGGTTGTATTTTGAAAGCCTCTCGTAACGACAAGGTGCTCCGCAACGAATCTGACAGGCGTTCAATCCTATGGCAAAATCTGCCATAAAGTTGTCTTCAGTTTCATTTTTTCTATCAGATATAATACAAGACCATCCAGCTTCTTTCACTATGTTGAACAGATCTATTGTTTCAGTGATGGTTCCCAGTTGACTCAACTTTAAAGTAAGGCAGTTACAAGATTTTTTTTCGATAGCTTTTTTGACGATACTGGGATTTGAAGCCAGGAATTTTCCTCCGACCACTTGGATTGATGCTTTTTCTGAAAAAGATTTCCAAGCGGAGTAGTCTTCGTAATGAAATGGGTCTTCGATACTCACAACTGAGTAGTTGATCAACAGCTGTCGATACAACTCTCCTAGCTTGGTGCTGTCCAGCGATCTCTCTGGAGTAGGGAAAGCGCTGCCAATATCCACATCGTAATACCCGTTTTTGAAGCAAGCTGATGCATTCACATTTATGGCTACCTGTAAAAGTACATTTAAACCTTCATACTCAAAGTTTGTATTGAAATTTAAATACTAAAAATTTATCAGACATTCATAAATAGTTTATTGAAAGTTGTTGAAAAGTTGCATAAAAATGAAGTTAACTTTTATAAATCCGGTGCACATAGCTCTTTCTATGGCTTTTTTGACCAGCTCTAAAGCTTCAATTTCGCTTTTGACTGGAGGAGCAAATGTTCCCTTAAGACCTACGCTTGTGTACTGTAGCCCTTGGTTATAAAGATGCGTTTAAAAAAAATCACTTTTATTGCAAATTTCAAGTATTTCTAGTTATTAGTTGATAAAGTTGTATGCAATTACTTGTGAATGCGACATTTTTAATTTTTTTTTAGTTTATAAAACAAACAAACCGTAGTTTTTTGAAATTAAGAACTTTATTTGCTGGTAAACTTCGGTGACCGCTTTGAAGGCTTCATTGAAGCTGGCAAAATCCGATGGAACGAGCATGATTTCCTGCATAAACAACTGGGATCCACTATCGATTCCACCACCTATCACGGGAACGATAGGGACTGGTATAGCAAATTGAGAGATATCGCCATCACTTTTTGCTAATTTTGCTGGAAAAAATTGGTATTTAATTGGTTATGTTTTTTAAACGAAGAATTTTTTATTATGTAAAAAGCTTTTCGTTATCTAAAGATTTTCTCAACTTAGTGTATATTCTCTTACAGCCACTTTTGCATTCACGATATATTACTCATATTATGAGGTAAATAATTAAAAGGCTGACCGATGTGTCGATACAAGGGTACGTTGTTCTTTATAGCTCCCAATCGAGCCATCGCCATTGACACCGCAGCAATTGAATTGGCACCTATAAAAAAAGTTTCATTAACATAATTATTAATACTCATATACGGAAATAATAATCTAAATAAACTCATATTTTCATTCTGCCAGTAAGTATGACTAAAGCGATAGAGTTTGGTGATTGAAGAAAAAATGTTCAATTTATTACCAAGTCTGCTTTTGTCTGGAGTCCGATCTGTTTCTAACAGTAACCGATCAATAAACGCTTGGTTAGTCTCATCTATTTCTTTACCCACAAATAATGGAGCTATGATGGAATTCACTTTGTCTACTGCTCTCAAAACACCCTTGCCATGCCATTGTCGCATTTCATTGTCCCTCAGTTCCACAGCCTCTCTTTCTGAAGTCGAGGTTCCTCCCGGTACAGAAGCTATCGCAGTGTCCCTGTCGTTTCGTACCTCCACCTGGGTTTGATTGATTCTTATGGCATTGCTTTTCAAGATTGGATTTTGGTTATTGGGGGAAACTATTTAAGATTTATTCAATCAAGTTTGGAAACCAGATAAGTCAAAATTGATTTTAGAGAACATAAAGTTTCATATAAAAATACTGGAAATAAATAAAATTTTATAAATAAATAATTCAGATTTTTGGAAGTTATTTAAAAACTAAACATTCGAACTTATAATCAAATGATAGTTTAAAATCTTCTTTATACCCACCTCTAAAGTAGGAACTCCAACGCAATCATAAACCTGACGAGCCTTCAATACTTTGATGGTCATATTCGGAGCAATTCTTAAAGGTATATTATAGAAAAAATCTTTGAAAAAGATTTAAATAAATTTTGAAGTATATCTCAGTTTCTATTATAAGCTGAGTTTTTCAAAACAGAAGATTCTCGTCGGCATTTTATTAAAGCAAAAGGAAAACACTACGTTCTTATTTAAAAGTAAATTTTAACGTTTTGTATTTTATTATGCTATAAACTTCGTTATTTGACGTTTCAAATTGGTATACACAGGTCAATTCTTTATCTAGTCTTTTTTACCAGAACATCTATTCTGAAAACTTTATAAACATGTTTGAAAGAAGAATTCAAAAGAATTACTAAATATGTTAAATGAATATAAACTCTAAAAAATAACAATATAATCTATTGAGTGGATAAAATTCACATAGAAACTGATTAGTAAACCCTATTATAATCAAATTCTGTGTTGTTCTTGACATTTGAAGCAAAAACAATGTTCCTTCCTGCAATTTCTTCAATCTTCAACAGATAATTGCATTTCGCCAAATTCTCTGAACTACAAATTTCAAAGTGTTTCATGACATAAATGACAATATTGATAGTAAATTTTCGTTATGTTTCATTATATGTTCCTAATCAAGCACCCCCAAAATTTAAATAATTTTCAAAATAATTTTTAAAATATCTTCATAATGTTCTTTTCAACTGTACCATAAACTACAAATATAACTCAAATATACTCCCTTCATACCGAGTAAGACCTCCAGAATGTATAAGACCTGCAGACACCCCTACAGCCAGATCAGCAATAAACACATCATCAGTCTCACCAGCTCTGTCACATATTATACTGTTCCAGTTGTACTTTTTAGCTTCAAATATGGCCCTCAAAGCGTCAGTAACTGTTCCTATCTGGCTCATTCTCACGCAGATTCCTGTGCATGCCCCCTTCTCGCTTGCTTTTTTTATACGTTTGTGGTTTGTTACTGTTAAATCGTCTCCTATTATTCCGATTTTTGGGCATAGTTTTCTGAGTTTCGCCCAATCTTCGTGATGGTCTTGATAAAATGGGTCGATTATGTAGTTTAGCTGGTACCTTGAACAAGTTTTATATGAGTTATAAATCAATAATGAATGCTATAAAATCAAATTCATTGAATTTCATCGTGCTAAGTTGATTTCGATTCAGTTGATGTTAAAATCAACCCTGTTTTCAAAGCTCAAAAATAGGAAAGAATTGAGAAAAACAATCATAGATCATCACCTGCCCACAAGATCCGAGTAGCTGTTGATCATTTTGAAGCGGTCGATAAACGAGTGTAAATCAGCTTTGGAGTATTTGAAGTTCAGGTCATATGTGTCGTACTCCTTTCTGTTCGTTTTCACGATGAATAAAGTTGAAACCATTTTATTGAGATAATAAAAATGTACGATGTTTTTTATAGCGAGTTCTGTGATCAGTTAAAGTCTTATGAATAATGAAGAACAGAATGAGTAGATTATTAAAAACATCTCATAAATCATTTAAAATTATTATTTGAACAATTTCAGGAGTTTTTTATAAACATTAAAGTCATTTAGAAACCTCACTTGTACATGGAGGTAGCAGATGCATTGAGTCCCATTTCCACTCTTTTTGTGTACCCTGAATTTTTAATCGCTTCTCCCACCAACTCGAAAACTTCTTCAGAACTATTCACATCGATCGACAAACCTCCACCTTCTCCCACAAAAAATGCTCTAGAACCATGCTTTGACTTGGCTACCACCATGAGATGGTGGAAAACCTCCGACCCCATTTGCATTGCTTCCTTGAAACTTTGAGCTCCAGTTGGCGTGATGAGAATATCTTGAAAGGCTAGGTTATTGCCTGCGTGTTTTCCTCCATTGATAACGGTGAATATTGGAACAGGAATGGTGAAATGTTCATTGGTGACTAAATCTCCTATATGCCTATAAACAGGGGCTCTTCTCTTTGCAGCTCCTGCCTTACATATAGCGATAGATACAGGTAGTAAACCATTGGAACCAAATTTATTTTTATTTTCTGATCCATCCATTTCATTGAGTTTGATATCACAAGATTCTTGTTTTCTCACGTCGATGAGTTCATTTTCTATCAAGGCAGGTGCAATGATTTCGTTGATGTTTTCAATGGCCTTCAACACTCCTTTCCCTTGCCACTGAGTCACGTCTTTGTCTCGCAACTCAAACACCTTAATACACAAAAAAATTCAATAGTGTGGAAATACATTGATGCACTGAGAAACTTCAAAATCTTGATGATTGCAAACAAACTTGTCTATTTAATATATAAAATACTTCTTAAAATCATCATCAAGTGATACAAGACGATCAAACTTTTGTAAACATGAAAACCACCTAACCTCATGTTTCCCTATGGAAGTGCCACAGCCTGCCGAAGCAAAAAACGTACCAGCTTCTGTTGTTAGCTCAACCTTTTGAAGCAATTAATTAAAATTTTTTAATCGGAATTGGTTTTAACATTCTATTAATTCATAATAAATATTATTCTTATTGAGCTTTATTACTAATCGATATGTACAGCGACTTTAATGGCAATCAAAACAGATTAGTTCTAAGAAGCTGTGTGGAACAGGTGATGATAATATACTATTATTATTTAACTTTGTTTATTTACTTTAAAGATCTCCGTTAGAACCAATATAATTTTTCTATCGTTGAAAAACCTGTGCCATACTCTTAATATACCCATTAATTATAATAATAACAAATGAATTATTCATATAGCGCCTCTTACGCATCGTTCAGAGGCGCTCTGCTATAAACTGCTTAAAGAGGAAAGTTTTTAGGTTTTTGAGAAAAATAGGATATTTTGACTGATACTTTGATTATCAAACAAGAGATAAGTCAAGACTTGTGTTAATAAACTAAAAAATCTAAGTAATGAGAAACAAAGTTAAGGACATAATCATATAAATATATATAAGAAAATAAATATTTTAAAGCCTTCGAGTTTCATCATTTTCCTACCAAATCTCAACTACATCTGTAGCATGTGAAAAATTAAAGTAACAGAGGTTCTCATTTTAAAAATTTTTTTTAAAAAATGTACTTATGTTTTATGACAAAAATGGAATTGTCGAAAATATTAGTTTGAATGAAAAAAAGTATCAAAAATATTACCTCAAAAGTATGAAATAAGTATTTTTTTCAACAAACATTTTTGCAAACCATATCCTTTCTTTACCCCTCAATTTATTTTTCATAAAAAAATAAATTTATTATTCTCCACACAACATACCTCAACCGTAGGGTATCCTCTAGAGTCATATATGGTTCTGGCCACAAGGTCATCTATGAACGACATGACCCTAGAATGTAACGTTGATTTTTTTATAGTTACTAACACTCATTTCATTGATATATAACGCAGAGTTGAGGTTGATATATTGAATATCACTGTAGTATAAAGCTATAATGTAAAGTTGACATTATAAAGATGGTAGCACTAATTTTAGTGGCGATGCCCTGCTATGAATACACGAAGTAACACTAATTGTTAGGATAATGAAGCAAATTATTTTAATACATAATTCTATACTTTTGGACTTGTACATTAGTGATATTATTATAGACGTATCAATTTAACTACTATTTTTTGTCTATTGTATTCTTGTCCTGGTCTTACTTATATTCAATCCTTCTCAAAAATGATAGATGATAGTCAAAAAACTCAAGTAATATGGATGAATGATTATAATGATGGTCGACTTAAAATAAAAATAAACATAATAATAACAATAAATTTAATAATGATATAAGTCGGTACCTTATTTTCAAGAAGATCTTTATAAAAAAAGAATAATTATTTATTTTTATTTAATTTCCAAAAGATATTTATAGAATTCCAAACATCACATGCCTACAACAATCAATTTATATCCACGCGCTAAATACATTGACATTTACGATAAATGGACAGTTTGAATCTGTTGGTTGTCGTGACGTAACAACAAAAGAAAACTTAAATAATAATAATAATATTGGAGATCGCATATCGAAGATTTGAACTCAAGAATGAAACTTTTAGTGTTTAAACACCTTTAAGCTTGGTGTTATAACTACAACAATGTTGTGTAGGTCTATTATAATTATATTTGAAAAAAAACTGTTTGATTCACACACAGTGTCCTATTGGTTCAACTAAATCATTAGATTCATTTGTGACTCTATTAGTAGTATCCTTTCTATGTTGATTGATATTCAAATATTTTCAAGTGAAATTCTTTTGGAAAATCAAATTTTATCATTTCGAACGTTTAACATGGCAGAAATAAATATTGAAATTCAATGAATGATATAGTTCGGAATAATCAAAATTATAATTAATAATAATAAATAATAGCTATACAATAAAGATTAATAAATAGCAGGAAAGTAACAAAAACCAATAATAATTCGTTATTAATAAAAACATTTGTCATAAGGGTTTACGAAGAGTAACATTCATCAAAAAAATGATTAGATGCATTGTTAAATATAATACAACCTTCTTTATTCACCGTTGTATCAAAAAATTTTGAAGACTAAGCATTAAAAGACATTTTAGTTTGTGAAAGAGTCCTACATAAACTGGAGAAAGTCATACATCACAGAATTCAACTTGAGTTATTGTATTATCTTTCAACAACGTACTTTAACGTTTGATTTCTGATTGTTACTCTTCGCAAACCTTAATGAACACTAACAATGGCTAGTAACGTAACTCTAATATTGAAACGAGCTTCAACATAAAACAATAAATATTCAAATCAGTCTGGTTCACCAGCAAAAATGATGATGATGATAATTGAAATGATGATAACGATGACGACAATAAATAAAATAGAATATCAAGGGTTGTTCTTTACGCTAGCGAGGCAGTAGAAACCGTTGTTGTTGTTGTTGGTAGTTGCCAATTTGTTCGTAAGTAGTAAGTTACTCCGACATAAGTCATTTGTGTTGAAAACCTCTTCGTAACCCTTTGTCACCATTATGTTAGTAGTATTGCTATTATTATTACTATTATTATTATTATTGTGATAATTGTTGTTGATCACCAGGGAATGAAGCGATGCAGAGGGAGGTACATCAGAAACCCCTACAGAGGAGCACTCGACTTTTTTATGACCACACACCACTACGTTAGACCTACCCTCAACAGCAGTTTTTTGCGACACAACAGCGCCAGAGACACTGGTCGTAGTAGTGTTGGTTGTGGCTGCGGGATTCTCAGCCATGATTCGCTGGCGAACCTCTCGGATTTTGAGCTGCAGTAGAGCTTTCTTGGGAAAAAGGTCCTTGTGGCGTGCCTGAAAGTCACTGGTAGCCGAGGCTGATGGGAACATCGAGCCCTGTTCCTCAAACAACTGGCATACCTGTTCAGTTTATTGTTGTTTATATCACGAATGATTCGTGTTTCTAGGCGAATGCAATACAATAAACCGATAAACAGTATCAATAGATCATAACATCATCATCATCATCCTCATCATCGTCATCATCATCATCATCGCCTTTATAATCTTATTCTAATGAGGTTAGACTTTACCCCATGAATACCCATCATAAAACAATACCAAATTTCTCAAATTTACGTATCGAATAAGCTATGGTTCTAATAAATTTATTAAAACATCCATTAGCACTACTAACATCAACATAAAATTAGATACAAACAACGAAAACATAACTATTATCAACACAACACTTCAACACAACTTAATAATAACCCATTCAACAACAACAAAAATTAAAATCATAACCACAACACAACCAATAACAATTAAAACATAATCATAACCAACACATTATTACAACCATTACAACACAACACTACACACCCTCTGTCTGCGCATGTCAAGCAGCATGCCATGGGTGGTGGTCGATGGTGACTCAATGGGGGTTCTGCCACTTCTTGGAGACACAAAGCCCACGTTGTAACACTCGGATGACACTTAGGTTGGTGAGAGGGGAGGTTGGTGGAATGATTTTGATGTAGGAAGTGAGTGAGAGTTGATTTTGGTGATTTGTATTATAAAATGTAATAATGATAGATAAGTTCAGAGTAGGAATTGATGAAGTTGTTTATGGTGGTTACAAAACATAATAATATAATGAAGCTTGAGATTTAGTGAGAAAATTTTTAATGTTCACGGGTGTTCATAAAAAACAACGATTGAAAATCACTAGTAAGTTCATTAAACTTTTGGTAGTTATATTTTAATTAGTATATAACTACTATACAACTTTATAGAACTAGTATCAAACTATATATAATTAGTATATTACACAAATGCTGAATATATTAATGCCCATAAAAAACAAAAGCGATCATCATTACAGAGGCTTCCCTGTCACGTGAATAAGTTATAACAAATATTTATGCTTTTTGATATAAGCATAAATGGCAAAAAATTAATCAATATGGCGATTTCATAGTCACTTTGTAGTGGGGTTTGCAAGATTACAAAAGGATTTTTAAAGGTTTGATTATGTATATAGATAAAAAAAATGAAATTTTTATACCTATATATTTCTACATACAAGTATTATCGCTACACTTTGAACATCTTTTGCTTCGTTTTATGAGGTTATACAAACATGTATCTGCTGTGTAGAAACTCATACCATGTAAATAGTTGTTACGACCAGCAAAGAAGACAATATAGTATGGATAAGGAGTATATTTAAGAAAAATAATAAATCATACTTGAAAATGTTACTTGTTAACGAAAAGCTTTTTATCTTAATAAAATTTATTTGTGATCTTAAATATACTAATTTTATTGAGGCCAGTGGAAAATCAATGTGTATAATAAAAAGATGCATTTATATAGCACCAAACAACTAAGACTCTAAGCAACTCACTTTTCTTCTCCAAGTCTGCTACCGTTTCAAGGTTGAAACTACTGCCGAAAAAATGTCGATCGTCCACCTAGTGTTTCATTGAAGATATGTAAGTGAGTATAATATATACATAAATTGTCCCAAATAGGAGGCGAGCATGTGTGAGGTTCACAGGGCGCTTCTTCGCAGTTATGTTTGATTATGTATGTATGTATGTATGTATGTATGTATGTATTTATTTGAGTCAATCACCAATAGCCCGAATGGTCGTTTGATTATAAGAACATAAAAATGGCGAGTGAAAAGAATACCCTTGGTAGGTTTACTCTGCTTTACATAGTAAAATTAATTTTATATGACCCTTGGATAATGATGGTTGAATATATGAAAGAAAATATTTCTTCATATTAACTAAGCCAACCAAACATTTTGCGTTTAATGAAAGGAATTTTGTAGTTTTGATTTTTTAGACTTGAAAGACACGACCGTGTTGTTAATGATCAGCCACAAAAACATGTGAAATAAAATTCGAACTATAATTTATACTAGAAAAAATAAAAATGTCAAATAAAGGGCGAACTATGTTTTTTATTAACATATAGTGCAATTTTTGCAAATGGCAGAGCATTGTAGAGTAGTTTTGGAAAGCATAAGCCATCAACCACAACATGTGACACCTCAAGATCACCTCAATAAACATTAATTATTAAACAACGTCTCTAAAACTAACATCAAGTCTCTTTAAATAAGATTTCCCTTCTAATAAACTCTCATTAAACCTACAATTTTCCTCCAAAAATCTTCTCCGAAACTTTTACTCTTTTAACTAATCTCTCTGCCTCCCCTAAACCTCCAACCCACACACAACAAACCTCACCTTATTAACACTCTTGGGAGTTTTGGGGGTGTTGCAGTCAGAAGCCGATAAAGAGGGTAGAGAAAGCATATCAGACTCTTGGTTGTCTGGCAGGTTTGGTTTGAGAGTTAAATCACTTGTATACACAAGTATTATTTACATACATATCTAGTTATATGACTTAAATCTACTTAAACTCTATATATTTTTTCTTTATTCATAAACACTTTCATTCTCAATATTCATTCAAATGACTTATATAAAAATATATTATTTATATATACTCATATTATTCTGCATTGTGACGTAAATCGATGCATGCATGTGTATATTAATTTTTTAGGTTATAAAGTTAAAAATTATTATAGACTTTTTAAGAAATGATTTAAAATTTTTAAATTACTCTGAAGATAATTTTTTCAAAACTATTATTATATTTTCATGAGCGTATCAATGAATTTTAGTGAAATTATCCGCACTTCTGAGGTAATATTTATGCTCATAATACTTTAACCATCAATAGTAACATCACCCACTGAATCCAAAAACAGATTTTTCCAGTTTTAACACATGACTTTCATCCAACTACCTTCAACCAATCAATATTCACCACCCAAACACTTCACCATCTAACCATCACCCTCCTCTTTCCTCCACTCAACCACCAAGCCTCACTCACACCCAACTCACCACCAATAAATATAATATGATTCTTTCTCTTCTTGCGGTATGAATTCACAATATCTCTTGGACTTTTGGGCAGTGGTGTGCGTGGAGATAGGTCAGGGTTGAATTGGGGTAGTTTTTGCATCTTTTCGTAGAAAGATAGATTGGTGGGTGTGTTGCTGGGGTTGGTGGTGATGTTGTGAGGAGTGTTTTTGGTGATGATTGCTGCAGCGTTTGACTTTTGAGTTTTTATGCTTTTATTATCTATGTTGTTAATGTTATTATTATTGCTATTGATTATGTTGTTATTGATGTTGTTCGAATCAACATTAATTTCAATAAAAGTGTTTTTTAACGGTTCGATAGCTCGCCTTTTCTTCAAAATAGTCGACGATGATGGAGGTAATGATAACGATGTTAAAGGAACTTGCAATGAGGAGGACGAAGAGGAGGAGAAGATAAGTGGTGATGATAATGATGAGTAAACTGTCGGAAGTAATGGCTGCTGACTGATGGACTTGAGTGCAGAAGGAATGTGTTTAACTTTTGTGATTTCACTATCGCCATTGTTTTTATTATTTCCAATATTATTTTCGTTATAATTATTATTATTATTATTATCGCTTTTGGTATTGAAATCATTAGTGTTAGCTATATTATTATTTCTATTATTATTATTATTATTAGTAATATTAGTAACACCGCCTTCATTTGATTGCATAGCTTGATTGGAATTAACGTTGGTGAAAGCAGACGCGGATTCTGATGCCTTCTTCTCCCTCATCGAGGTGATGAATGATTTTTTATAACTATAATTCGTGTAGTTCTTGCTGGCGCTTATGTTAATATTACTGTTGGTATTATTATTGATAGTATTATTGGTATTGTTATTGTTTTTATTATTGGTATTATTAATATTATTATTGGTATTATTTAGGGGTTTGTGGAGGTTGTCTTGAAAACCAGCCTCAGTTTTCACTTGCTCTGATGCTGTTTGAGATTAATTAATGTAAAATTTAATTATTATTATCATCATTATTACTATTATTATTATTATAAAGAAACTAATATTTATAAAGTATAATACTTTATACCAATGATTGTGTCATAGAGTTATCGGTATAAAGAATTATGTAGTATTATTGGTATATATTAATATAAAGTTATTGTTTATATTTAAGATATATTATTGCGTAAGATTTTGTCTTACATATGATTTTGTTTATATTTCATTTATCAAGCTATCATTATTATTATTATTATTATTATTATAATTATTATCACCATCATTATGTTTTCCTTGAAGGTATACATATAGATAATATATTTTTAAACTTTATCTTTGTCTGATGAGGCTAAATTTGTCAAAACTTACTATTAGAAAAATAATGAAAATGGATAAAAATTTTTGCTGATGCTATAAAAATGGACATTAATATAATAAAAATATTATTGATATTTTTTTTATCATTACTATATTATTTTTGTTATTACTATTATTATTATTACTATTATAAACTCACTGTGAGTCTTTCCATCAGAAATCAATTGTAGAGAACTGTTGGTATTGACTGATGGAGAGGAATTGAGAGCTATGAGATTCCATTCATGAATAACATGTATTTTTATTATTTATCTATATACCTATCTATCTATCTATCCATCTATCTATCTATCTATCTATCTATCTATCTACCTAGATGTAATTAAAACCAATGATTTATAATATGATTTACACCAACGCCATAAAATATCCGAAATGGTGGTAGCATGGGTAGATAAACAAAGTTCAATTTGCAAAATATTCAATAAATGATTCAATAATGATAATAATACAAAAAATAACTAAGTAATGAAAAAAATTAATAATATATATGAAACAATATATAAATTGAATAAACGGAAAAGCCCAAAGAATATTAGTTGATTTTTATCAATATATTAATAACAATAAAGAAATAAAAACATATTGCAAACCACTGTTACCAAACTACAAGCAAAGTGACATCTTACTTGACTGGTCAGATGCAGTGATGATAGGGTTGTTCGATGGTTGGCATTCAGACGTTTCATCAGAGGTATGTGAGAATTCTTTATTATTATTATTTTTGTTGTTTTCATTATTATTTTTATCATTATCGAAATGGGTTTCGTTGATCGGGAGATGGTTTTCAAAGTTTGGTGTTGGTTTGACGAGAAAGAGTTGAGGGAGGTTGAGAAGGGATACGGCGGAGAAGTTTTGTAGCGTTTTTTGTTGTTGTTGATGAAGTGATTGTAGTTGTTGTGTTTTTAGTTTTTGCGTTTGTTGTAAACTTTGCGTTTGTTGGTTTTGTTGCGGTTGATATGTTTGTTGTAGTTGATGTTGCATTTGTTGTGTTTCTTGTGATTTTTGCGTTTGCAATTTTTTTTGTGCTTGTTGTAGTTGCGTCTGTTGTAACATTCCTTGTTGTTGAAAATTTTCTACCTTGAATGCTTTATCGTGTTGTTCATTGATGAAGCTTTGTAGTTGATATTGTTGAATGATTTGTGGCAATTGTTGCGCTATCTGTTGCTCGATATACCCCTTAAAATCTTCGCTTTTCGGGGTTTTGTTTCCCATAACCAAACCTTCATCAGTGGGAGTCGAAGCAGTGATAGGAGCGGTGCTAGAGGGTGCTTTATCGTTAGGGGTGATGGAGGATACAGGTATGATGAACTGTACATCATTCTCCCCTGTTAGGGATGAGGCTAAGTAACCTACGATTTGCGGCGCAATACTATTATTATTGATATTATTAATATTATTATTGGTAATATTGTTATTATTATTGTTATTGGTATTATTTCTATTTATTAAATTGAGATTTATATTATTATCGGTTTTATTGTTATTATTATTGCCATTATTATTATTACAACCGCTATTGAAATTGGACAGCATTAAATGATAGTTAGGAAACTTTAATAACGTTTCTTGTGCCTCTAATAACGGTGTTTTAAGGCCATTGGTGGCTTGGTTAGCGGGCATTTTCAATACGAGGCCGTAATGATGCGGATTGGTGGTGACTGATGGAGCCGAGCTTACTATTATCATTCTTGGCGTTAATACTGTTTGGGGTATACTGTTATCATTGGTGTCATTATTGATATTATTATTATTGTTATTATCATTATTATCGTTATTAATTTTAATTTTATTGTTATCATTATTGACGGAATTGGTATTAATAATGTTAGTATTATATGAGATGATTTTAACATTATTTTCATAGTTGATGTTGTCGTTATTATTGATCAAAGCAGGAACAATGGTGGTAGGCTTATTCGGTTGTATTTTAACGGGGGAACGTTTCTTAAAAGTGCCTGGGGACCTTAAAGCGATCTTATCGTTGAAGTCATTACTGAACTCTGGGTGAGTCTCTTTAACTTTAATTCGAGTCGGGTTGAATGTTTGCTGTGAAATACTCGTGCTTTTGTTGAGCTCCTTATCTATTGTCGGTATTAATTTAACGTTATTTTTGTTTATATCAACAACCGCATTGGCAGCTAATATTTGGTTTGCCATATGAGAAGGTTCTTCATCTTCATTAAATTTATTTTCAGTATTCAACTTGAGTGATTCATCTTCAGAATCATCAACGTCTTCAGAGCACTTCAAATCGATCTCAAACTTCCCTCCTCCTCCTTGGTGAATAAACACTTTTTTGTTATCATCACCAACCACTTGGTTGGCTGCGATATTGATTATGTTGTTGGGCGCCATAACGCCACCGCAGCTAGTTGATGCTGCTTTCTTCCTGTCTCTGGAGCACCATTTCCAGTCTGGGTGTTGCTTAAAGTGCTCCTCCTTCATCTGAGAAGAATTTTGATGGTGATGGATGGGTTTGAAAAAGGTATTGAAACAGATAAAAATAAAAAGGTAAATAATATTAATAACAAGAATTTTTTGATTTATTATTATTATTATTACTATGAAAAAAAGTGTGCAGTAACGAATAATAAGAATGATAATCTTAATTTATACTTCGCCAATGTGGTTGGGTTCGAAAAATTTAAGTTTATTGAAGAAATTTTAGAAAGCTTATTGTAATTCTAACTATAATTATTGATTTATTTAATATATATAACAGTCAAAACCACTCTGCAAGCAAACGTCAATGAAACAACTGTTATGGTTAGCATAGGTATGTCAAGGCATGGTACGAATTAATGAAACTTGGCATTTTTAATAAATATTTTTTTAAATCTTATCTCATATGATAGTATATGAATCAATATTTCAATACAACAAACTAGAGCTTCAAAAAGATATATTCATTGAATAGAAACACATTGATTCTACTGAATGAAACACTTTTGGGCGTTCAATTGAAGGACATAAGCCCATTATATTCTCACTCTTTGGTACATTCAAATTCGATCTATGCAGATAAATGCATTAAATTTTTTAAATAATTCAAGTATGTTTAAACAATCCGGCATCACCACCATTTCAAACTGCATCTGTCATTAGTGCTGAACCCCATATAAATACACACAGTCAATCAATATAACACAATAATGGAACCCATTAGCGCACGGTTCAACCATCAGTTGACCGCTGTATAACTTTCAAACAAGACAGATCTACTTGAACACATTCAACTCACTCAAGCACACAAATGACCTATGCAGTTAAACAGAAATACAGATAAAATTCTCACAACCTCAAACATTCTTCGAAAAAAAGCTAATCCATACAATCCAAACCTTCACAGACAACACACACCCGCCCAAACCACACGCACACACATTCACATACAACCCCCTCTCTCCCATAAACACACACACACACAAACACACACACCCATATACCCACCTGGTTAGCCAGTTCATGGTACTCTTTCTTCTCATCAGGTTTCAACGAATACCACCACTCACCCAAGATCTTTGATACTGCCCTGTGTGTTGGATTATGGTTAGGTTGTTGTAGGTATTATTGATTATTTTTGATTTTATTTTGAAGCTTGTTATTATTATTACTGTTATATACTAGTATTAATATTGATTTTGTTATTTTTATTATTGATTTTATTGAAATTTAATTTCTACCTATAACAATATTTATAATAAAACAATGATAACCATGACTAAAAAATGAAATCAATAAAAATAACAAATAATAATAACTAGGCTTATTATTATTACTATTATTGTTTTTACAGCACCTGTTATCTAGATTAGAATGTTTCTGATGCACCAAAGGGCGATGTCTTTTGCTGAAGATTATGAAAGCGTTCATTGGCCGCCTAATGTACTCCTGTGTGTGATTTTTTGTGTACCCGTGTATGTATGGGTGTTTGCATGTGTATGCTTATGCATGTGTATGAATGTGTGTACCTTTTTATGTATAAGCTCATTGTACTTGTATGTGCTTTTGATGTATGCGTGCTTGTGTGTGTTGTACAAAAAACAAAAATTGAACTCTCCACAACAAACAATAATCACAAACTAGATTTCTTTCAAAATTCTAATAACTAACTAATTATATTAGCTACAATGGCCTTTTATACAACAGCACTAGAGCACAACATCACAACAACACTACAACACAATATCACTACAACAACACAACAAGCCTACTACCTTTTTAGCAGAAGACGGTAGTCCATCCAACGTTAAATCCTGACTCCTATCAATTGAATAACACCGTTTCTTCTCTGTTATATTTCTTCTGTTGTGTGTCTCTATCACTCCTTGACTTTGTTCTTTGATTTTTTTGTTGTTTTTTGCAATGGTGGCATTAGTATTGTAGTCTTCGTTGTTGTTGACGAAATTGATATTGTTGGCGTTGTTCGTATTGATGATGTTGTTGGTAGTGTTGGTGCTGGTAGTTATATTTATATTGTTGTTGCTACTGTTAATATTTTGATCATTGTTGTTGTTAGTATTATTATTGTTGTTGTTATTAGTATTATTAATACTATTATTGTTGTTAAATTGAGTGGACATGACTTCAAAAACTTCCTCATCTCCATCGTCGTCATCTGGTTGGTGTGTCAATCAAGGTAATGAGAATTATTATTCACAATTATTATCATATAAATAATAATTATTATTTTTATATTAAAAAAAATGATTATTATTATTATGAAGATTATTTTTCTACTGCCACTACTATTATTGCACTATTTCCAATAACAGATACTATTAATACTTGAATGAATCTTTTCATATAGCGCACGAACCCAAGACTAGGCTTGCTAACGAAGTTGATACCAAATATCTTATGACTAACCATTAACAATTGGTTTTGAATTAATGTAAAGAGCATTTTATACATTATTATTCAAGCTACTTCTGGCCCTAAGCGTTAACTAATTCAAGGCGTATATTAATTAGATGCATAAATATGGGTAATGAAACTGAAGACTGATAAAAATAGAATGAGGCTATTTATAAAATAAAAAAGTTATATTGATGAGAATATTGAATAATTAGTTCTTTTGTAACATTCTAGCAAAAAGATAAATATAAAAATACAATAAAAATTTATACTTGAAATTTTTTTTTTAATGTTGAAACGAAGAACGGGAAAAACAAATACAACCACAAATACAAACAAATACAAGCACATATACAAGCAAACACGACCATAAATTTCAAAAATATAACTAAAAAAACTACCATAAAGACAGACACAAACACAGGTAAGAGCAAACCCCAAAAATAAAAAAAACAGTTAAAAACACAAAAAAATACAACCACAGATACAAAAACTGAAACAAACACAGATACAACCACAAACACCCCCACAGATACAGAAACACCAAAGTACGGCATGGGATCCAGGTCACTGTTGAATCACACGGTGCGTTCAAACGGGAGTTATGACCCAAAGCAGTTCATTCATACATTTTCGGATACAATTTTTTATTATTGTCAGTGCAGTGCTTTTTATGGTATTCATTTAGGCTCTTTTGTTCATTCATTGTCACATCGAGCTTTCCCACACTCATTTTTATCTTACACATACCAAAACGTGTTCATTTATGCACTTCTCACATGCAGTGATAAATGAATACGAACAGACGCAATTTAAGGTAGAACACACGTGCATGCACATTAAATGCATAACCACATGCACGCCATATAAACACACTTGTATAATAATAGAAAAAATGTAAAATTAAAAAATGAATAAATTAAAAAACCCAAACACACACACACACACACACACACACACACACACACACAAACACACAAACAAACACACACACACACACACACACACACACACACACACACACACACACACACACACACACACACACACACACACACACACACACACACACACACACACACACACACACACACACACACACACACACACACACACACACACACACACACATACACACAAGCCTAGATGGCATAACTAACATAGCTGACATAACTGAAGACTCAAAACAACATTTGAAAGGCATTCCTTCAATGAATATCTTCACTATGTAGTTTTTCTATACGATTATATTAGTTATATTAACTTCACTATACACAACCATATAGTGTCATAACTATCTATATATATTCATATATTTATTTATTTATATGAATTATTCTATGAATAGATATAGATATGTAAATATTCATAAAATCATATATACATGAATATTTATATATAATTATCATATAAAAATTTATGAATATTTCAAATCAATACCTAATGCATAGATTGATAAAGAAGTGAAAAAATATTAAATACAAAAATAGAAACAGAAGATATGTCATACGACAAAGAAGGTATAAATGCATTAAAATGCAAGTAATAGTTTTATTTATTTTTTTTTTAAATTTCGTGGAATTAGTTGAGGTTTGTTTGAGGCGTTAATTTTTCAAACTCAATAAGATACCGAGATTAGTAATGTAAATAGTATGAATTTTCGTGGAAACACTCATTTTATCTAGATTTAGTGTGTTACAATGAAAAAAGATGATTAAGAATCAATATTAATGATAATCGAAATAATAGTAATAATAATAATAATTATTATTATTTTTACTACTTGAAAATGTAAGTTTTGCTTAGAAAAAGCATAATTTTTGTGTTTAGTAAAATTATTAATACTATTTTTTAACTATTAATAAAAAGCATAATAATAAATAAGTTTTTCAATAGTAGGATAATTCATAACCTTCATCGCCATAATGAGAATAAAAGAAAGAATCGTGATAATACTAATATATGATTGGCTCATTAAACATTCAGATGAAAAAGCCCAATTCTGCCTAGACTTTACCTCAACATCATTAATATTCATCATTACCAGTGTTATGTGTTCTACTAATAATCATTATCAGTGTTGTGTGTAATTAATATATGCGAATCTTATAATTTATATAAGGATTTTATAGTAAAATTTATTATTATAATTAGTTATAACTATTTTTATTGTTAGTTTTATTGAAAAGTGCCGTTTGAATATTTAAAAATTTTTTGAATATTTCCCTAATCATCGCCAAATATTGATAAATAAAAAGTAAACAAACACTGAAATATCAGAATGATTCATAAAAGAAATAAAATGAAAAGAATAGTTACAATAAAAATAAAAATGATAATATTAATATTTGTAAATACATTAATAAATCTTATTGGTAGGCGTTTAAGGCACTTTTCCGCATACAGCAACAACAACACGTGATATTTATAGGACAAAACACCAACAATAAAACTATTTATGATGAAAATATCATATAAATAATAATAAAAAAAATATATAAAAAATATAAGAAAAAAAATAACTTGAATGATTCCAGCCTATACATGGGTAGGCTAAAAATACCCACCAATCACAAAACAATTTCAATTTAATCCTAAAAAATTAAATATTCTTTTATAACTAATTATGTATATATAAATAATGTAATTTACTGATAAACTCATAAAACTATGAAAATGTTCCTAATCAAAAAAAGGTATGTTCACAAATCTCAAAAATATATAAGTACATTTACATTATTTATATTGTTTTGTATCATCTTTTGGCGTCACTATACTTTAGAGTATTTTAAGCTAAACAACTAAAAAATAGAAAAGTGTATTTCTGTGCAAAAATTATCTAAGTCTACATAATTAACAAATAAAAACAACCTTTAAATTTCACTGTATCTTCAACATCTTTTCCCCTATCGACAAATTGGGAGGCTTGGAGGCCGGGTATGACTGAGTGCAGTGGCTTGTTCCATTGGTAGATTGCGTGTTGTGGAATAGTGCTATGCATTACACCGCCCTCATAAGCATTTGATACAACAATACTAGATTTAATGGGTTTATTGTTTTGTGGTAAGAGTATAGGCATTGTGTTGTGTTGGTTGGTGGAGAGGATAAAGGGTAGATTGTTAGAGGATGATAAAGACGACGATGGTACTAACGTCGGTGGTGGTGATGATGACGATGAAGGTTGGAGGTTTGCTGGCTGTTGGCTTCCTTTTTGTTGTAGTGTGCCGCTGAGACAGATGAGAGTTTTAGCCACATCGGTCTCTACAGAGTCGTAACTATTGGCATTTTTATCATTCTTTTCCTGACTCGCTTCGGTGAACGATGGATTGTGAATAGAATGCATTTTGAGGAGGTCTTGGTGTGATATGATGATGTTGTTTGAGGGGCTTGTATCTTGGGGTATTTTACTGACGTCTGTTGCAACAATTTCTCTGGCGTTTGTTGATGTGATTGTTTTGTGGTCCATCAAATAACTGATCACTTCAGTATTTTGGGCGTTGGCCTTACTAATGAAAACTGGCTGTGGGTCTTTATTGTAAGACGAGAATAATGTAATATTTGATTCATGTTGCTGGCCAGAATCGTTGCTGTTAGTGCTTAAGCTACTACAGCTGTTAATACTTCTGCTGTTGTTATTAACAGCCCCAGAAGTCGTGACTAAATCTTCATCATCCCCCTCTTCTTCAGCCCCTTCTCGGGTAGAAAGATGACGAGAGCAATAGCCTTTTCTCTGCGATTCTTTTAAGCATCCAACTTTACCACATAAACGCCTCCATTGTTTTCCATTGAATTTTTTCCTCACTCCATTACCACTTGCCACAATATCTCCCTTTTTAAAGCGTTGATTATTATTGAAACTAGTTTGAGTGTTTGTTGTTGGGCTCTTATCGACAGGTGAGCAGTTGTTAAGAAAGCTTGTGTTATTTCCAAAGAAGTTGTTATGGGTGAGGGAATGGGGTGTGCTGGCGCTAGAACCTGAAGATAAAGAGCTGTTACTTCTGCCGTGTTGGCGTTTTCCCAGTATGAATGAATCGTTTGAAGCATGTAAAACCAATGGAGTTGATGAGGTGAAGCGAGTATCTTTACTTCTACCATCGCCTAACTCTAACTCAATTTCTTCGTCGTATTCATCAGCACAATTCTCAAACGTTTTGTCTTTGTCTTTTGATAGCAAGTTATCAGTTGTATCCTTGCTATTGTTGTTGACAATAATGCCCGGAGTAAAAATGATTCCGTTATTATTTTTATTTTGTGATGCTGTAGCTTTATCCAGCATCATAATCATCATACCTACTCCATTTTTGTTGTCTGGAATACTTTTTACAAGTTTCGAATCATTAAGTGATTCGGTTCTTTTGAGGTAGTCGTAATTAACATGGTTTTGATGTGTGCTGTTAGCATGCAAGCAATTGTCAGCTTGAACAAATGCATGCCCTGGTTGGTAAATCAGTCCTCCAGCCATCAAATCCTCATGCCATGGACTTAATAAAAGCCTTATGTTGGCTCTTGTCAATGTTTTAGTAGTTACTTCTGGATGGTTTAAAAAAATATTAGTCGTGTTTTCGTTGATATTGTTTTTAGCATTATCATCGGTATTTTTTTGCACATCTCTTCGCAGAATTTCATTTATGCTGGTGACCACTTGGAGAAGGAAACTAGGAGTTTGGTAGTTGTCTTTTTGTAGAACCTTTGCTAGAGAGAAGTCTTTCTGATCATGACTCTCTCTGAAACACACATACGCGCCGATCTCCACACTGTTATAAGACGGGGCTGTATCACTGATTACGTCATTACTGAAACCATTGTAACTTTTGACATCTTTATTTTCGTCCAACATCACGCCTATTCGCGCCAACTCATCAGTTTCCATAACTAAACCAGGTTTGTATGTGTTATTACATCTAGCTAGAACTCGATGGCCTTTCCATTCAGAAAGATCTATCTTGTATGCTTGTTGGCGGTTCGGTGATGAGGTTGGTTGGTATGGTGTTGGTTGGTTAGTGGGCTGTAGAGGCTGGTTTAGGAGTAGGGTTGAGGATAGAGTAGAGTGTACGAGTGGTGGTAAAAGTTGGTTAGTGAAAGAAGGTTGATTAGTGGTTTGGGAAGTTTGTATTGCGGGTCGAAGCTGCTGGGTTGATATGGCATGTTGCTGAGATGTTAAAGGTAGGTACGCTATGTTTTGTATCATTTTTGGACTAGCTTTCAGAGGAGAGTTGTTGCTAAGATTGAAGATTAAACTGTTCTTCAGACTACCTGTAGAAGTTTCTATTGTACTGTTCATCGATGTTATAAAAACATAACCGCCAGTATTGGCATTGTACACATGGCTGTTACTATCATCCATCTTCAAGCACTTCGTTGAGCTTTTGAGCATTGCATCATGGCCATCCATGAAATTCTCAATGCGTGCATTATTATTCTTATTGATGTTATTATTATTGATGTTATTATCATTATTGATTTTATTAATATTATTGATGCTATTATTATTATTATTGATGTTATTATTATTATTATTGATGTTATTATTATTGTTATTATTGGAACGTGTTTCATATTTTGAAAAGCAATGTGTCTCAGTGGTCATTATTTCATCACCACGCCTTTTCTTAGGTGGTTTTCTAATGCATTTTGCACTACCACTGCTTGTATTATTGAATATCTGCTTCTCTAGCCAGACCTGATCTGTCTGTTGATTGACCATTGGTTGTGTGTAGTCCATTGTATGTACTGTAGGGTGGTTTTAATGTATGTTGAAATGGTTGGGTAGGTGATGTATCGAAACAAACGTTGTGTATATATATTATGTATTATATATTTTATTTATATTTATATACATACATTAAAAATCTCACATTGATAAATAATTAGATCATATTAATGTTACGTGATGTTAGTGCCTTTATCAAAATTAAATTTTATTTATTCAAACTTTCATTTTTTTGAAAAAAAACATAGTTAAGAACATTGTCAATTGCTAATAAGTTTTTTCCATTGTTTTTTATCAGTGGCAGTTTTTCTTATTTTATGCAAATCTTCCAGGTTATTTAAATTAAATTCAGTAAAAAAACAATATTACTTAAAAATGAGGTTGAATGATAAATTAGTTTAATATTTCATTATTTAAAAAGTAATGAAATGCTATCTAAACGAACAACTTTTAGTGGATTGTTTTTTAGTTTGTAATGAAAGTTCAAAGCATCAATGCTATTTTGGACTAGTTTCGAAAGAAGAAAGAAACAAGAAAGGGGTATGCCATGCAAGAGTTATTTATTGATGAATTTTCTATTACATATCCATTCTAAAAAAAAATGTCTTAATAACAACCATATTTTTTTTGTTTTTCATATTATTATAAAAAATTTATATATATATATATTAATTATATAAAAAATTTTAATTATTTATAAATGTTTTTAAATCTGAAAATCAGTCTTAATAACACAAAAGAGCTTAAAAGACAAGTTCTCTATTTCTACTCAATCACCTATACATCTAGAATACTTGAAATTCCTACCAATTATGGTATGATTACAATATGATATGAACAGTATATATTATATTCTATATTGTTACATCGTATTATAAGATATAGTTTCGTATAGGATAATAACTTCATGGTATATTATATGATAAAACGGTATATTATATTATATGAAATTGAATTGTATAATATTATGATATGAAATTTAATATGGTATGTGGCATGAAGTTAATAACAACAGGGAGAGGAGAAAAATTTGGTAACATACGCTTTAGACAATGACTTAATGGTGATGACGACGACGACGAGAATGATGAACAGAAAAAAAAACAAAAAAAAAGATAGACTAAAGAGAAAATAAAGAAAAAAAAATAAAAAAATATATAATGGAAAAGACAACAATGAAGATAGTAATAATGAGAATAATGAAGAAGATGGAACTAATGATGACGTTCAAACAAAACACACCAAGGCAATCAGCTGCAAATTGCTGTAAAGCATGAAGACGATAAAAGAGGAAAAAACAAAGCGCGCCAGGCACTTTAAACTAACAAAAACATGACATCACAGTTTCTTTGTCGTCTTGAGGCCATTGTAGTCAAATTTAGCTAAAAATACATGTGCCAATGATAATAGTGGTAATAAGTATTATTTTTTATTTTGATTATTAGCATTATTCGTATTATTATTATTAATGTTATTATTATTATTATTATTATCATGAATTAATTAAGGTTTTGTACCAATAATTAAAATTAAAAGTTATGATGAAAAATTTGTATCACCAATTAAAATTTTAATGCTGAATTTAATAATATTGAGAGTATATATTACATTAATCAAATTTAATTCCTAATTGACTTTAATAATAGCAATATGAGTTCATTTAATATTATTTTAACTAATTAAGTTCTTATAATACAAACTTCAACTCACATATAATCTAATACAAAAATTAATAATAAAAAATCAATAAAAATAAAATAATAATAATGTATAAAAAAAACAAAAAAAATCAATAATTATCCAATAAAAACAACTATAAATAAAATTCTATATAAGAAATATGTACAAGCAATGGTTTAAACTAAGTTAAATGACATATCCACATGGCGAGGTAAGGTAACCTTAGGGAAAGCTTAATGAGGGTTTGTACCAATAAAATCTACATTAGTCTCCACTAATTGTGGCTTCCATACTATTCAGTTACATCATTAGCATGCGTTAAATTTCAAACAATCAAACGATTGGAAATCTATCACTTATTCAAACCTCCAGCTCTCGTTATTAAACTCTTAATCAAAACATTAACCTAAGGGAGAAGGTTAAAACGCCTGACGGTTCATATATAATGATATTAACTTGAAACAATTGGCTTTAACCAACATGAATATAACAATATTAACTCAATTTTAAAAACTAGCTTTTTACCATTTAAATATAACACTTCACGTTTGCATAACCTAATAATATACCCTATCAAAACATTAAGGGCTAACACGTGTTGAATCGCTCATTATAATCTAATTAATATCTTATAAATGCTGAACTGAGTACCACGGGCGTCAGTGTAGAGGTTGTGAGCTAGTTGTTGGAGCATGTGACGATGTTTTAAATATATATGTGGTGGGTTGAGAGGTTATTAATGATGATGATGATCGTGACAATAATAATAATAGTAATAATAATAATTAATACTATTAATATTGTTATTATTGTTATTAATGATATTTCCATTGATATTTTTGTATGTATGTGTTAAATATGCTGCTTGCTGAAGAAAAACAAAATTGAATAACCATCTTATATAATGATTAAGGTGAGATGCGATAATTTGTTATCAAAACTTCTCAAGTTAACGCAACTATAAGCATCATAATTAGTTAAAGAAGATAGATTGTATTGAATGGAAATTGATTGTATTTTAAGGTTTTTATTGTACTTATTTGTACAATGCTCTATCATTAATAACAGCATTAGGCAGTTACTAAATTACATTATATTGTATGTATAATTATAAGCGTCAAACGCTCGAATGTTTAATGCAGGGTTCGCAGGTGCCTTATCAGTATTGATTGTTTTAACACACCTGCCGGGCAACCCATATTTTAGTAACTGACAAGTGAAAAAGAAAATTTTAGAAGTTAAACAAAGATCGTTGAGAGAATAATGGCGATTTTATTTTAAATTTAATTAAGACGATAAAAACTTAAATTTAAAAACCTCAAAGTTATCGTACTCGGTTGATGCTAGGAGCTATATAAATTATGTTTATTATTATTATTATTTATTATTAATATTATTTTTAATAATTATTATTATTTATTATTATTGTTTTTCTTTTTGTCGTTTCCGTAATATTATTTGGCATAAGCCTTTATTAAAAATTAAAATTATCCACGGCTTTATATTCTGTTATAAAATTGTACTAACCCGTGAACTTTACTCATTAAAGAATATTTTTATCAACTTTCTATACATTACGCACTATAAAAAGTTCATTAATAATACCAGAAAATAATTAAAATTCAATACAATATACACCCATATATAAAATACTCTATCAGTTATGCTTATATATAGTGTTCTATCAATACTTGTGTAGTGTCAAAAAAACGGAACGTAATGAATAAGCATAACAGATTAAAGTCATAATGAATAATTGAAAAGTCCTAGAAACTCCTCATAGTTTCAAACGCTTCTTATTATACAATCAAGCTTTTAGTATGTATGATTCAATCATATCATAGGTTCATGATAGTGTGATGAAGCTTATGTTTAAAGAATAAGTTAGTTAACATTGAATAGTTCATGAGTAGAAAGTGTAATAGTAATTGAATGAGTTTATATAGAAGGTTAAAAGATAAATTATTTAGTATTAAAAATTGAATTTGCATGAGAAAGTTAGTTCAATTATAATAGTTGAAATGAATGAAATTATCTGAATACCCAAAATAGCAGATTAAGATTATTTTGATGGTTATGATAGTTTCAATTGAAATTTTTATTACTATTATGATAGTTACCATGAAATAATTGTTTGAAAAAACATATTACTATATGTGATTATAAAAGATAATTATGGGTATTAATACAAGTCTTTTAAAATATCTAGTTTAAATACAAGAATTACTCATGTATAACTTAATTCCATTCATTATTAAACCTATCAATTATCACTATTAAACCTCAAATTACTCATAATAATTACCACTGTAACCAATATCATTATCAGGCGGCTAGCTTTTGCATCAATATCACTAGTTATCATAACATTCCACTGTTTAATCACGGGCGCTTATTAATTATTTTATTTAGCTTATTATATTATTATTATTTTCAAAAATTATTACCATAAAAATTATTATTATTTTAACTATTATTATTATTCAATGATCTTTTTTTGGTTTAATGAGCCAAAATAAATAATTTCATGATAAGTTTTTAAGTTAAACTATAATTTCGATAACTCAAACCTTTTAATTAAACGCTGATGGGATAATGTTTGACTTATCGGAAATTATAAGTTTTAAAACAAATTTATCTTCAAAATTCATAATTTAAGCTTATTAAACCGAAAAATATTAAAGAAAAAATACAAACATGTCTGAAAGAATATTCAATTGATGATTGTTTTAAATTTTGATTGTTAATATATAATATAAAACTAAAGTGTTTTATTTTATCAATAACATTTAATTATTTATTCAAGTTTCATAAAATATATTTTACAATTATAACCTTTTTTGTTGAAATATTTTTCATACGCATTATAAAATACACGCCTGTATTAACGGGCCATTGCAAAATAGGCTTACATCAGCTAAAATATTAGGGCATGCCGCTTCATTATAAGTGCTCATTACGATTATTGACTTGTAAAATATGAATTCATACATTGAAGTTTGTAATATATTTAATGATTTTGATGAATTTTTCTCATTATTACAACTGATTTTATTGCTATTATAATCATTCTTTTTAAAAAATTAAAAGCTCTTTGGTAGAGGGATAGGTTTAATGTAACGGAAAAAGAACCTAAATTAATGAAAAATGTTACTCACCAAGCTGGGAAAATGTTCACGTTTACAGTATGAAAATGTAACGTAATATCAAAAATCCATAGTATAGTCCGTCAATTATTATAAAACATTTCTGTATCATGTTCAAAATCTCTCATTAACCACATTATTTAACTGAAAAATAATTTAAATAGAGTTTATACATTCGATATAAATTAAGAACAATCCAAAACGTACCTCTTTTTAAGAAAGGTTCTTCTCTTCGTATATAAATCAAGCAATATAACTTCAAAGTATGAATATATAGAACTTAAACTGAAGATGTTTCTATAATATAGATTTTATATATATGTATGTATGAATTATGTAGATATATATAGAAAAAACTAGACAAAACACTACAATCATACAGATCCGTATATAAAATATGTACGTGGGGTAAGCTGTGTGCATTTCATTGATGCTTTGTTGAAAAGATTATTTATCAAAGTATTAAAAAATATTATTTAAAAAATTAGTTTGAAAAAACATTAAAAAAACGTTTTAAATTACTTTAAAGTGAACAAGAGAGTAATTTTTATGTATAGCCAAAAATGTATAATTACATAAAAATATATAAAGTTCGATATAATAAGCTACCTAAATATTGGTTTGAAAGTTATGAAATAAATCTGTTTTCTAATTAGTTATAAAACCATTATCTTCTTAATGGTAAAATTGTAACATAAAATAGAATGAAAAATATCAGACGTATACTATGAGAGCTCATTAATATTCATGAAGCTGTGACGACCAATGGCAGAGCAGATAGGCTACCCTGGATATCTAGACTAGGGATTCGCAGAATCCGTTCATAATATCATCTGAAATAATGTATTACTCATTAATTATGCAGTGTTTCAATCAATTAGATCATTCTGTTACACCTAGCTGTAGTGAATTTTTTCTTTTCAAAGAACAATCCTCATTTAAAAATTAACAAAAAAGTTTAAAAACTGAAAAAAAATATCTGTAAAAATTTTATACACAAATACTGATTTCAATGTAAAATCCAAAGTTCACACTGGAGGCTTAATGAACATTCTAATTAAATATACGTGTAAAAAGTAAGTGCCGAGATGGCTTAGGAATAACGAATGAGAATCCAAGGCACACTTAAAATCTATTCTGAAAACCTGTCTGAATGCTAGTCTTGAGCTGACAAAAATATTTTAAACAATTTTATCGTTCAATATATTTTATGTGTTTTCCAGTTGTTTTGGTAACACAATTGTGAAGATAACATAGATTATCCTCAAAATAGATTTTATTGTGTGTAAATGTACCTCTTAGGATATGAAAACACGTAAAGTTTTTATAACATCCACTTCACTCAAAACATTGAACTCGAAAATCAAAAATAAAAAACCAGTAATGATTTAATAGATTATTCTTTTAAAAATTGTTCTTTGTTGTATTCAAATCCAGCATCTGCTTATGATGCATAAACACCATTAAATCTAGCGTTAATCAAACCATTTAGCCTGAAAGCTGTATATCTATTTTAATTCTGCCTTAATTTCTTTTTTATTTATTTTCTAAAAGCCATTGATTTTTATACAATCAATGACAGTGGCACCATGAAATTGAATTTATTGGAAATTGACGAAGACTTTTTGAAAATTTTCAATGAAGATAGTTAAACAAGCATAAAACATTTTATATAAAAAGACAAAAAAGTCCTATCAACTATAACCTTTAAGCAACTTACATATCACGATTATTCACATTCCTTACGCCGATGGCATTGATAATGCAACGAGCATAATTAAAATCACTCACTTTAAGGCGTCAAAAATAAGATTTCATTGCCGAAATTCGCAGAAAAGAATGTTAAGAATGTAAAAACAAGCGTTCATAATCCATTGTTTGACAACGGTAATAAACGGCTATAAAAAGACTAAAAGATTCCCAACAAAATTCGTCAAAGTGATTAATAATATAAATAACAAGCTTATAACTTATGTTTATTTATTCAAAATTTCTCACAGAACGGGCGTGTATTGTTGATGTTAATTAAAAATATATTCTATAAATAAACCTTCTCTCATTGGTTCAACGTTTCTTTCATAATTTTTCTCAATGCTCATTGGTTATCGTACAGCTGGAGTAAATATTACTCCAATGACCCGTTTTTATTTAGGTCGTATATGGGATTAGCCATTTATCCCAATAACTTTGAGATAAAATGAAATAGAACAATTTAATTTAAAAAATATGTTATTTATTTATATCTTTTTCTATACAAAGAATTTCTTTTGGTATATCAATTAAAATTTAAAAAATGTTTCTATAGAAACGATTATTATGGCTACCGAAGAAACTACCGAGCGATTCTATTTTGATAGTAAGTTCTTTTCAGATAGTAAAATAATTTGAAAATATTTAATAAAGTTAATTTTAATTTCAGCAATCAACTTATTATTTTAATTTTTTTTTTATACTGAAGATGCTACTTATAAATATTTTTTTGTCTAATCCTCTTTAGCCAAAGTAAATACTGCAAATTATTTGAACACTAAAAGTAATTTTATACTTGATAATGTTACTTTGTTAACGAAAAGCTTTGTATTTAATAAAATTACCTTTAGTGTGCAAATAATTTGCAGCATTTTTTTTCTATATGCTATAATAAACTTAAAAGTTAGCATGTTTGTCTGAACAACCTAATATAAGCAATTCATTTATTTTTAATCGAATCAAATTAATATTATTCATTATTCTCTTCAAATTAATAAAATACTGTTTCAACCCCATTACTACAGATATCACTCACGCTCAATTTATTTATTGATCTGATTGATTTTCATTTTAAAGAATGTACACTGAGTGAAGATGAGGATGATGGGGTAGATTATGATTGGGTGGAAGAAGATGCGGGCGGGAGCTCTTTAGGTTATTTTTAGCTGTTATAATGTAGTTTAATTAAAATTATTCAGCATGTGAAGGTAAATCACCTTTGAAGCCCTCAGATAATAATTCTAACTGTTTTTTCTTTCATTAAACATTAGTAAAGTTATATATAGCTATTTGAACGACTTGAGATAAATTAAAAATAACTAAAGAAAAGTTGTTTTAATTTCTATAGCGCCTCTTCGTTCCGATCATATTAAAGAAGATATTATGGTTATTAATATGTTGAAGAAGGTTTTAAACTTTTCGATATATTTATGTGCCAAAGATGAGTCATCAACATTTTATCAAGTCGCTTCTAGATAAAACTTGGGACTAAAAAATTTTTTTTCACTTTCATGAAACCTCATCTTAAACATGAATCATTCAATGAATGAATCAAACCAATACATTTTCAAGCAAAAAAACTTTAATTTTTAAAAATAACCTTTTTTTTAAATAGTTATTAGCATTGCTTTGAAATTTCTTAGATAACAACACTGAAATTCAACTTGAACTAACTTACACCATTAAACTTCATTCGTTAGACAACTATGAAGACCTCAACAACATAGTGAAGAAGCTTCAGACGTGTGTCATAGATAAAGAAGTCGAGGTGATAACTGTTTAGTTATCATAATATTTTCACAACTATTATTCATAAAGCTCGTTGTATTAATGCTGAGTTCCATCGAAACCATAATCTTACCAAGGTTTTAATTAAATTCAACTTAAGGTCTGAATTACTTGCTTGCAAGTTAATCTTGTGATAAATTTTGCACCGGTTTTTGAAATAAAATTCAGTGTTTTGTTTCATACAGTTGTGTTTTCCAGGTTATTGCTTTTTTTAAGTTTATATAAATTACTTCCATCTATTTTCACCAATACATGGATAAACAATTTTATTGTACTTTCTCAGAAAATGAAAGAAGAAAAGCCTAAAGTTACCTTATCCTGCAAGCCAGAGTTACCTGAAGACTATATACGGTGCATATTACTATGACATATTACTTAATGATAAGATTTGTAATCATTAAGATTCAGGCTAATACTGATCTATTGAATTGCTACGTTCAACATTTTTATTGTATTATTTATTGATGTTTTTGCAGAAACTTCTTTGTAGGGATGCAGATGCAGAAAAGTTTGGACGCTTTCCAACAAGAATGGTTTCTGATGGAACAAAAAGTGAATTTAATAATAATTATATCAAAAATTTCTGAAAAACAGATTGGTATAAATTTAGGACTCGATAGTTACAAAAATTTATTTGAATATATAAATGATATATACAACTTAGCTAGATAATAATACTTACAAATATTAAACGTTGAACCATCTGATGCTTTTTTCTTCATACAAACCTCCCCTTGACCTTTCTCCACAAACTACTACCTACCCTCACAAGCCACCCACCACAACTCAACAACTATTAACCATTTACCTTATATGTTATTCTATAAAGTAATATAATGAACATGAAAACGTAATAATGCCCTAAATAAAATGCTAAGAACCTTGGTGTTTCCTACTATACCATAGTCATTTGTTCTGCCCATCACCACATAAAATAAACTTTCTTAGTTATAAAGAAACTTCATCACACACATCTTCATAATCTTAATGACCCTCACATACTCCTTTTCTTCCACCATCTACTACACACAACCAGACACCCACCCATCCACTACCCATTCCCACCCACTATCTATTTACCGACCCACCAACTCACCCCCCACCCGCCTCTCACACAACAGAACATAGTGAAGCCCTCAGACTTTGAAGGCGTTGATGACTTGTATCTCTGGAACATGCAATTGACCAGGATGCTCATAGATAAGAACAAGGAGGTAGACAAACTCAACTGTATAACAACGTTAGTATCATCATCACCATAACTGTCGTTGTCTTTATGGTCGTCTTCAACTTCGTTTTACGTCCGTTTTAATGCTAGCATGGGTTGAACAACTGTAAGCATCACTTATCACTTATTTTTTTTATTATCATCATTGTTTTAAGTTTTTTTTAAGCTGATTTTATGGTTGATTTGTTTTCCAAATCTTTTTTGCTAGTGTGCGTTGTATATAATAAATGTTCCAATCGTCAATATTTTAAGTACTTGCGCTTCAACATTCAATATAGCTCAACTAATGATAAAAATCTCTGAATTATATGAGTAATAATCATAGCCGTAATCTTCAATCAATTCAAGAGCATATAACATGGACTATTGTATTTTATACAGGAAGTGTAAGGAACGGATGCAAAAGCTGATAAAGGAGAGGGACTACCATAAAATGCAGCATAGGAGAATCACACAGGTGAGAAAATGAGGATTAGTAAAGCATAAGATTTTATTTAGAAGAGAAGTATTGTTATATGGACAAATGAATTGTTTAACTAACTAAACATGAATAGCTATCTCAAATGGCTCTATAATCAGAAAATGAATCAATCGATAAACAAGTTAATAATTAAAGACTCAATTTAACAAATAAAATAATCAATTGAACAGTAAATCAATATATTACTAACTAATATATTAATTAATGAATCTATTAGCTACTCAACTCAACAAACCCAAAATCTCATGCAATAAAGGAGAAGGACAGACTAAGAGTTGATCTGCGTCGGTTGGCATGCTCCTGTTCCAGCATGGAGCCGGTGATGACAGCTTTGAAGGAGAAGTACGAGAAAGCCATGAGAGATCAGTACCTTTGCAAAAGACAACTAAACCAAACTAAGGAAGAGCTTGTTGCCATGATAGGTGCGTTGGGTTTTTTTTTACTCGGTTTTGTGTTTGATATGTTAGTTCTCGTGTAATTCATATAGTTCTTGTTTTACGCAAGATTTAAAAAAAAAATTTTAATTATACATGGATAGTCCATGACATTTGAAATTGTTACACTGCTAAAGAAAAGCTTCGTACTTTATAAAAAAAACGAAGTGCTCAACAATTTTTTCCATATATGTTCTGACTTGTTTCCAGTGAAGAAGTACAGCATGGGAACGATAGACTCTAGTGATCCTAACATTAACATGAATAACAAAGATAAAACAGCCAAAAAAGATCATAATAACACTAACAATAATAAATTGAATAACAAAACCAATAATAACAACAATAATAAGTATATTACAAATAATAAACCTAACGGCAAAGCAGAAACAAGGAAACCATCAAATTTGAAAAATAAATCAACACTCAACGAAAACCGCTTCCAAAAAACACAAGACCTGAGAAAAAACAAACTTGCTCCTATGAAAAACTTCAAAAAATTCTCCGAAGAAAATGAGTTGAAAAATGAAAATAAAAACAACGTTAGTGGTAAAAAAGATGGAAACTTCAACAAGAACTTCAATAGTAGTGGGCCCTCTGTTTATGTGAGAAATTCTTTATTACTATTTTGATGATTATAATTATTTTTACGATAATGATTCTATATTTTTGAACATTATAATGCTAAAACTTTTAACTTAATTAATGCTACCACTACCCTCACAACCACTGCCTCTTACGCTTCCCACCATCATCACCCCGATTGATAATATCATAGAAAAACACTAACTAATATATCCATAATCACAATATTTATATATGTACATTTAACACATATTAATGCTACCACTACCCTCACAACCACTGCCTCTTACGCTTTCCACCATCATCACCCCGATTGATAATATCATAGAAAAACACTGTAACTAATATATCCATAATCACAATATTTATATATGTACATTTAACACATGAATAACAAAATCATCACTGCCGTCAAATTTTCTACCACCCCAACCACTACAAACACTCACTCCCAAAGGACTCAAAGTTCACTAAAGACTCTAGATACAACCCAGATCTGTCGAGAGTGCAGCTACCCTGCCCATTCTTGCTCAAGAACGAAGGCTTCACGCAGGCCACCATGCTTGTGGCGCATGACCAGACCATAACCAGGTGGGTGTGAAAAAGAGAATGGGTGGATGAACGGTTTAGTTGGGTTTTAGAGTTAGTAAGTGGGTGCTATAAGATTTCAATTGGATGGGGCTTAAGGTTCGATTTCGGGGGGCTTAGTTGATGGGTGATTTGCTGGTTACAGAAGATAGATCGATTTTCAACTTATTAGGTATGTTTGAAAGTTGCAGCAAATAAATTATTTATAACTTGTATATCTTTTGAGGGCTTCAATAAAAAAACTTCAGATTAATACTTTTGAAAATTTTTCTACAACCACCAAAAAATTTCAAATACAACTCCTTTATCAACCACTTCTCACCGCAGCATCAAAACCAGAGGAGACTCTATGGTGACAACCAGTGATGATATGTTGTGGAAACTGTGGTCTCTGGAAACTTTTGATCTGCAAGTGCAGGCGCATGGACACCTTGACTGGATATCTGACTGCGATATCGACCCTTCGTATGTTACATGGATTTTATGGCTTTTTAGATGGTTTTTGTTCTTATTCTGGTTTTTTTTTTACTTATTTTGGTTGTTTCGGTATTTTTTCGTATTTTTAATTTTTTTGATGTTTTTCTGCTTCATTTTTTTTCATTTTTCTCAAAAAGATTTGGAACATTTAATAATAAAAATTCAAAAACCAGCATACCTTATTATAATATGATATTACTGCGCCAGAGGGTACCGTTTGGCTACATCTTCGGGAGATACCACGGTGAGGATTTGGGACCTTAACGAAGGCATGTGTCTGCATTCGTTCATGAGTCATCGAAAAGCTGGTTGGTGGCAGTGAGATGCTTCAAGTTTTAGTTATGTAGTGTTATAAAAGCAAGTCAGCTTTTGAAATATGTTTCCTTAAGTTATTTGAAAACTGGAAAACAAGATTTGATGACGTCTATGATTATAATGGTGCCAGCTGCAAGCTTTTCAATATAATAATGACTACGTTGATAGTAGCATCAACTCAAATAGTCCCACACATTCCAACATTAATAAACAATTGGCGTTTTATATTTCTATTACTCCTGTTATTTATTTATACAATACGACAACAATTCTTCCGTAGTGTGGGGTGTGTCATGGAACTTTGGAGGGGACTTCGTAGCTTCATGTTCCTTAGACCATACTGCCAAACTGTGGGATCTTAACAGGTGATGATTGTGGTTATTATATGTATTTTTTAGTTATGTATATGTTTGTTGGATATGTGTGCGATTAGAGTGTATGTTGGAAGTGACGATCTATTTTGTTCAAATTAGTAAAGCAGCAAAAAGTAGCAACAACAAAATTAAATTGAATTTTTGAAAAAAGTTTTTGGTTGCTTTTGAAAACTTTAGAAGAATACAATTATTAGATACATTCATTCTTTTTCAATTCCCAACAGCCACACCATCATCACAAAAAACTGACATCAAACAACCAAACCCACCACTAACAAAACCCTTATACAACCCCCAGTTTACGCTGCAAGTACACCTTGAGAGGCCATAGTGACTCAGTCAACTCCATCACATTCCTCCATTACTCCAACATCCTTCTCACAGGGTCTTCTGACAAGACCATATGCATCTGGGATGCTAGAACGGTTTGGTGCTGGTTTTTTTTTTGGGAGAAAAGGGGTAAATGGGAAAGGATTTGCTATTTTTGTTTGTGTTTTAAAGGGTTGTACGTTGGTTTTAATCACGTTTTTTTACAGGTTGGTTATAAAGTTGAATTAAAAGTTTTGGCCCTTCAATTTGTAGGTTCAATAGAACTAACCATCAATAAATCCTATATTAACTTTATATTATTATAAATGTTATAGTCAATATTTTCCAATGTAGTTTTTTATAAATTATTAATGAAATTGTATTCCAAACCTTAAAGTAAGATTGTGTTTTATTTTAAGGATGATTTTTAGACTAGCTTGTTATATCTGTAAATATCTTCCCATTGTTCAAACGAATACTTTTTATAAACCGTTTTTTTAACCAAATATTGAGCTTATAAGCTAGCTATTTATTTGAAAAAAATAACTAAACTCACCCATAAATAACCACTCAGAACATCTGCGGAGGAATTTACAGAGGACACAGGCATTCAATCAACAGCTGTAATTTCTCACTCAAGGTAATCTTGTATGATGTTTAGAAGTTTGACCAGCTGAACTATATGAGTCAACAACTCTTCAAGTTATGTTATTCAAATAACTTAGGGCAACTTCATAGTATCATGTGACAGTGGTGGATACATGAACGTATGGGACGTGAGGCAGAAACAGATACTGACAGAGATGGTCTTCAAGCCAGAGTCAGTCCTCACAGCCAGCTACCCTACCAACAAGGCAGCTATCGCCGCATCAGCTTTTACTATCAAGTTGGACTGTGTTCTTATTTATGATGTGGTTTTGTTTATTCTTAGATGCTCTCATAAAGGTTTTAACTGGTCACCAGACCTCGGTGATCATTTGCTTAAATTTTGGTGTTCAACTGCAACGATTTTGTAACAAATTGAGAAACATTGTGCTACGATGTGGTATCATTTTATTGTTGGTTTTTTTCAATTACCGCCGTTTTGAGTATTTCTAATGTTATTTTGATACTAGTTAATTTTAATATTAGTTTATTGTATCAAATGTCTTCTATTGTGACGATTTAAAAAATTTTTGTATTTATTACAAGCATGTAACTTGAGTTTTCACCAATATGCAGATGACACAAATGTATTCTAGCTGTGTCCATGGTGAAACTGAGCAATTGCAGAACAGATTGTCGGACTGTGTCGATGAGATGGCAGCCTGGATGGAATCCAATAGTCTTAAACTCAATAGATCCAAAACTGAAGCTATATGGTTTTCTTCTTTGAGAAAGGTGAAAAGTTACCGACCAAACAGATTAGGATACTGGATACCTTCATTTCATCTTCAGAAAGTGTCAAGAGCCTGGGTGTTTTCATGGAACGAGACTTGAGCATGAACTCACATATAAGTAAGATGTTGCAAGCAGGCTTCTCAGCTCTCAGGCAGATAAGGTCCATTAAGAAGTGTCTTTCTTATGAAGCGTTGAGGACCCTTGCTGTTGCTTTGATTCTGAGCAGAATAGATTGTTGCAACACATTGTTAGCTGGGTTACCTGAAAAGCAGCTGTGTAGAGTCCAGTCTCTTATCAACACTACAACCAGGTTAATTACAGGCACAAGGAAGTTTGACCATATAAATCCAGTCTTGAAAAAGTTGCATTGGGTCAAAGTTAGGGATAGATTAGTTTATAAAATATTATTACTTATATTTAAATGTAGGCTAGGATATGGTCTAAAATATATATCGAAAAGACTCATACCTATCTCTGAAATACCTGAAAGGCGAAAGCTTAGATCTTCGGACTAAACCAATTTATACGTCCCTAAGTCCAAAATCTCTAGTATTGAAAAGCGTAGGTTTGATTTTGAAGGTCTGAGTTTGTGGAACGGCTTGTTGAAAGGCTTAAGAATGGCTAGGAAAGTGAAGGACTTTGGAAAGGGGCTAAAAACTATTTTTTTTTTCAAAAAATATTAAGCTGTTATAACCTATTATTATATTAGAATATTTTACACATACCAAGTGATCTTGAAACTTTCTGGGTTAAACATCACTATAATAAACCTCGTAAATTATTATTATTATTATTATTATTATACTTTTTTCAGGTGTGGTTTGATATGAGAATTTTTAACAAAAATTTGATTTATTATTTAAAGAAATATTTTTATTTCAAAATTTAAAAAGGTTCATAAAAAAGTTATTTCATTTTATTATAATACAGCCGATTTTTAGTAGAATAATCTCGAAAATTTAAGATAAAACAGCCAAAAACTGCCACACAAACTTTGCTAACAAATTCGCCATGTTTTTCCTTAAAGAAATAAACATATAAATATTATTAAAGCCTCTTACGCTCACAGGCGCATAGAGCGTCATAGTAAACAACAACTCGCCAAAAACTACCACAAAACTATTTACATATTATTCAAAGTATTATTAACCATATAGATTATATTAAACACGTTACTGAAAACTATCATAACAGGCCCCCAGCCAGCAAAGCTATTCCAGGAACTGAGGTGTGTTGTAACCAGTGTACCTTCGACCCTACTGGCAGTGTGGTGGCTGTGGCTTGCAGTGACTCCATCATTAGAGTGATTAACCTTGGGAAGCATGAGGTGAAGGGGAGAGGTAGAGGGAAAAGCGATAGGTGTATAGTGAAGGTTCAATTTTAAACTTTATTAGTAGTTAAAACAGTAAATTGAACGTTAGATCGTCTTTGACTGAGATTTCGTTTCACAATTGATAAGTTTAGCAGAACATTTTGAAAATATCATTAATTAACAAATTCTTCTCGAGAAACTTAAACTCAAAGCACTATAGCTTAAATAATTTTTGAAACGCATGCAAGGTGTACAATCTGCAAGGCAACGAAGACTCAGTGCAGTGCCTGGCATACGATTTAAGTGGCGAATTTCTATTGTCTGGTGGCACAGATTGCACTGTCAGATTGTGGAAGTGATCAAATGGGGCTTAATCTAATTTGCGTACTGATGGTTTTACACGATTCTAGATTAATGTGCTCCTAATGGGATATTAATCTGTCCTTGGTTTTGTTGGTTCACATCGTTTTGAGAAATTTATTTTTGCTAGTGTTGATTGCAAAAAATAATTTAACCGCACAATACTGATAATGATTTGATATATATTTTTACTTATCGGGTATTAAAGACGTTAACCCAGAGAAATTTATAGTTCATTAAAGGATTCTAATGCTCTGCTGTTTAAATTTGGTATTTATAAGAGAGTTTAATATCTTACCAAGAAAATCAGTTGATATGATGGTTTATTGTCAAGCTTATAATCTATCGTTTTCATTCAACATCTTAACGTTGCCATGACAATATGGTTAGATATTCATGTAATGTTGAGATTCAAGACAATTTTCTGTGTTTTGGTCTTCCATCTTAATTTATATTTCATAATAACGTTTATATAGAATTATTTTTGAATTTTTATTCAAAATTTTGTGAAAACAATAATTTACAATTGAAAATTGATATTAAAACGATGATTTATAAATTGAAGAATTAAAATAATTTATAATTTAAAAAATAACGAAGTGTTACCAGTTTTTAAATCGATATTTACAGTTATATACACGTTAATTAAAGATAGTTTCATATAAATTAGGAAAAATTAATTCAATAAAAAGCTTATGACTTTTGTAAAAAAACCAAATTCAAAAAAATCAAGTTTAATCTTTAAATAAAACTTAATTGAAAACTAAACAAGAAACAAAACGAAATGAAATATTAAAGCTGATGATTATGATGAAAGCTGTTTGGAATCGAATGAAACCCCAAAACGGCATGATGCTTCTCCAACCCACCAACACAATAACTTTGTGAGAAAATTCCTGCCAGAAACACAACCAGCATCACAAAAGCAACTTTTTCGGTACTCCAAGGATTGTCCGAAACGACTTTGGAAGTTGGCACTCAGCAGCAACATAACCAAAGAATTAATACAAACCTTCATAAACTGTAATACCAACTACATATAGTTATTTTGAGATTCTTGCAAAACCATCATTTGAAAATATCATCTTCAAAATATCATAGTCATAGGAAGTAAAAATCAGGGATACAGACCCTATGTTTATAATTGGAACACCATTATAAATAGATATTTTCCACACCATAAATCATGTCACAAAGTTTCTGTAGTAACTTTCAAGTTTTCTTAATATAGTTTTAAGCTCAAATGTCTAGTAATCACCACAAACGAGTAATATTCACTAAAAACCTATAGAAGCCACCATAAAATACCTTTCCCCATTAGAAAAGGTAGCATTTGAATAGGACGAGGTGGATGAAAACAAGGTATAAAATGACAAGCATTCTGTTCTGTGGAACCCTATAACGGTATGTTGTGCCAAGTGGTATTCTGATGATGAGGGTGGGTGTGGTGAGGATGGATGTAGTGGTGTTGAAGGTAATGATGATGATGGTGGGTGGGTCGGTGTTGAGAATGGTTGCAGTAGTGTGTAATATTGGATGAAGTGGGTGAGGGTGAAGATGGCGTTGTAGATGGTAGTGTTATGTAGATGTTTGAGAAATATGAATGTAGGGTACTTGAAAAGAGATGTTTTTTGTGCGTCTAAGCAAATGAAATGAATCTTTATTATTTAAGCTTTATATGAATTGATGGGGGTTGTATTGCAAAGTTAAAGCAAACCTGGTTCTTTGTCCAAGTTGTGCTAGTTTCTTTTGTAAATTTGGTCCTGGAAAGAATTTTAGTGATATTCAGTTTAAAAATCTTTATATAATTTTATTAATTGATTGCTGCTATTGATAATAGTAACGATAATACGAGAACAGTAAAAATGAAAAATAATGCATTAAAAACAGATTTAAAGCACAAATCTTCCTTAATCTTTAGTAAAGACCTAAAAAAACGATAAATAAAAGAATCCCAAAAGAAAATGAAACCACAATAAATAAAAACAATGAAAAACTAAAAAAATATTAAATAAAATAAAATTAATATAAAATCAATTAAATACACAGAAAAATACCCCCCGAAAGACCTATAAAGGAAGAGCAAAAGGCATAAAAGGAATCGAGTGACGTCGATAAAGATGTTTTGGGCAGAGGACCTGTTTCTTGTATGCTCGCCATGTTTATCGTCAAGTGGTCCTTCTGGCAGTATTAATATTCTTATTGTTTTTATTATTATTGTTTTTATAATTTTATCATGGAGCTTTTCAGAGATACCATAATATCTCTTCAATGACAAATTTCTCCCTTACCTTGATGTGTTTCTTGTTGACTTCTTCCTGGAACAAAACCTGCAGTTTCCTGTGGTCTTCTTCTAGCGTTTGGTATCTATTGGAGATTGAGTAAGTATGAAATATTGCTCATGAGGCAAAGAAACTAAGTCTTCTCCTTTACGCAGAAACCATTGGTCTAAAGTAAAAAAAAGATGAGAATATAAAATGAAAAGTTCTTGTTAGAAGTTTTACAAAAAACAAAACAAAAGATTTGCTAAAAAAACTATATTTTTTAAGAAATTGTGGAGAAAAAAAAACTTAGTCTCAATCTTAATGCAAGCAGCAACTCAAATTTTTAATGAAAAGACTGTATAAAGGTTTTGTAACCAAAAACATCAAATAAGAGGAATTTTTAATACATTTATTGAAAATCGGAAGCTATAATTTTCGATAAGTTTAGCCTTATCATAAAACGTTAGCGAAATAAACAAAAAAAAAACACAGGTTGCATTTTAAAAATAACTTGATACGATCTTGATAATGTAAGTTATTTTTATATACCAACCATTTTTCGAAATTTTTTTTTTAATAACTTTAATATTTTCTCAGAAAAAAAATTTGAAATTTTTGCATTCACTTAATCCTTATATATTTTGCCACCTTCAAGAACTGAACTTACTTGCTCAATGGGACGTTATCTTCTGCACTTCTGTTTGCTAGTTCAGCCTTCAGTTGCTCCTTTGAATGTTTTCAACCGTTTGTCAATATAAAGCAAGTCGCTTTGAGTCATTTAAAATGTAAAAGATCTTTTAATTTTTACACTACTGATATAAAATTTATATTAAATTAATAATATTATTACTGGATTGATTTTATTTGTTAAATAAAACAGTAGTCTTTCAAATCAACTTTTGAGTTACATGGCTACCTTATCAACCCAATATTCTTAGTGGATTGTCTAATTTCATTCAATAAGGGTTGAATGTAAAACACATAATACATCACCGTTGGGTTAAACTCTCTACTTTTGTACTGTGATTAACACTAACTCCTAAGTTTTATGAGCAACTAATTATTTCATCATTGAGGCATAAAATCCTTTAAAAGCTATGCAAACCATACCACTTGTTGTTGAGAAATGATGGTGTGTTGTTGAAATTGTTGATAGAGTTGTTGATATTGAGAGTAGAACTCGGTGAGTTCTTGTTCTTTGCTCTGTAGCTTTTGTTGCAGTTCTTCAGTGTCAGTGACCTTTTTTTTAGAAAATTTTCTATTTCAGACTGAAGATTTGAAGCTGTTTAATAGAAGAATGTGTAACAAGCAAAAATACGATTTTTTTATTAGTGAAGTTGCTCTATACGACAACTTATTTATATTAATTTGTCATATCTATATTTATAATGATTCGATAGTTACGAGACACGTACAGCCGTATAAACTAATAAGATTAATATATATTAAAATGATAAAATAATGGAAAAACCAACCAACCTGGAATGTTTTCGACGTAGAAGCGGCGTCTATTGGGATCTTGTGTTGGTACGTTGACAATTGTTTTTTCAAACCATCTATCTCATCATTAAGACTAGCAATTTGTGCCAAGCTTGAGTCTTCGTCTGCTTTACTGTTGGCTTGTTCGAAAAAGTTTTGGTTTGCGGTTATTAAACTGTTGTTGTGTTCCAGGAGCTTTTGGTTCATTTCAGTGAGACTTTCTTCGTTCAACTTGCTTGACTGTAGGTCTTTCATTAAGTCTCTCAGTTGATCTTTCAGGTTTTGTATGAGTTCTTGAGTCTGATCTTCAACGTCAGATTTTTTTAAACTTTCGTTTAGAACTTCAACATTGCTTTGTAAGGCCATATTTTCTTGTTCCTGTATCGATAAATTGCTGTTAAGTGTGAAGATTTGTTCGTTGAGTGAAGCGATGGTTTTATTTTGAGCTGCCATTTCTGCCTTCAAATCTGATATTTGATTTTTCAACAACACCACAGTTTTTTCTAAATTTTTCTTCTGTCCTTCCAGCTGCGAGTTGATAGCTTCGTAACTGGAGAGATCATTGGACAACAGTTGGTACTGAGATTGGAGGTCTTGCAACTCGTTGAGGGCTCTTTGGGTTTTCATTTCACCTTGGGATTTTTGCATGTTTGCTTCATTTTGGATTTCTTTCTTCACCGCTTGAATTGCTTCTTCATGTCTTTCGTTTATTACTTTCTGTTCTTTTTCCAAGCTGAGTTTCTCTTTTTCTAATAAGGCTATTTGGTCTGAAAACTCTTTTATTTGATCTTTAATAGAACTCTTTTCGTGTTTGAGTTTTTTGTTTAACTGTATTATTTTAGCTTCGTCTTGTTTTATCTGTCCCTTCATTTTTTCTTCAGAATACTTCAACATCTTTATATTTTCTTTCAGTTTTTCTACATTATCTTTCATTTTATTTAATTCTCCTTCGTGTTTTAATTCTTGTGCTTTGAAATTCGAGTTCAAATCTTTAAGTTTTTCTATTTCATCTTTCAAGCCACCCATTTTGGCCAATTCTTCTTTCAGTACTACACATTTTTTATTTTCGTCATCTAGCTTAACTTTCAATTCTTTTTCAACATCATCTTTTTCTCTTTTAATTTCATTATACTTATTGAGCAGATCTGTTAAACTAGTTTCATTATCTTTTAATTTCTGTTCTATTCCCAAGGTTTTTTCGCTTGATTGCCGTAATCGTTCTACCTCTATTGATTCTTGCTGCTTTTGTTGCATTTCTAAAGCACGGGAAGAATTCTCCAAACCCTGCCGTAATTTCAGAAGCTCATCTTTAGCACTATTTAATTCTTTTTCCGCATCATTACGCTGATTCATAATGCTATTCAATTCATTAGTTTTGCTCTCAAGTTCACTGTTTTTTTCAGCCAATTCTAATTTTCTGTTTCCAACTTCATTTTCCAACTCTTCTAAGTTAGATGTAAGATTTGCATTTTTCGAAGTCAAAGTATTTAATTCTTTTTTGAGCTCAGCAATCGAACTCTCTTTTTGGTTGGATAATTGAACTTTTTTCTCTAAATCTTCAAGCTTTGAACTCAAAACTTCATACTCTTTTTCTTTAACTTTTAATTGTTCCTTCAATAAGTGATTATTTTCTTCGATACGTTTTGAATTTTTTTCATATACCTGTATCTCGTTCTTAAAATTAAGGTTTTCTTTTTCGAGATCATTTTTAACAACTCCGAACAACTGTGACTCTTCGTCGAACCTTTTCTTCATGTCTGTTATCTGGCTCAAAGCTGAGACCAATTTCTCTCCCGTCTTTTGTAATTCTTTGTTTAAAATTTCTCCCTCGTCCTTATATTTTTTTATTTCTTTGTCAGCTTTCTCAAATAATTTTGCAGAATTTATTTTAGCTTCTTCAGCTTTTTCTTCTAGTTCCTTTTTTTCTTTATCAAGGTTGTTTTTTTCTGCAGTAAGTTTTTCTAGTTTCTTATTTTTGACATCAAGCTGTTTTTTAATTTCGATAACAGCTTTTTCGGTTCCCTCACAACTGTCTAATAAAACATCCATTCGCTCTTCTAACTCTTCTAAATTATCTAGACCCAACTTATCTTTCAAATTATTAAGTATATTTTCCTTTTTTATTAAATTTTCTTTAATTCCTTTTACATTTTTAACTTCTTTTTCCAGCTTTTCAAAAGTTTCTAATTGTTTTTTATCTTCAGAAATTTCTTCGTCCTTTTTCTTAATCAATTCTTTTTGTTTTTTCATCACAACCAAATATTTTTTTAATAAAGCTTCCTTTTCTATTAGTATCTCTGATATGTTGCTTGTATCTTCTTTTTTAACATCTTCCTCCTTCATAACATTCAACTTATCTTCATTCGTCAACAATCTTTCTTTGTATTCCCCAATTTCGTTTTTTAATTTTCCATTCTCATCGTTAGATTGGGATATTTTAGTTTTTAATTCGTAATTTTCATTCATAGATTCGGTTATTTTATGTTTTAACTTCTCATTTTCAACGTTAGATTCAGATATTTGAATTCTCAATTTATTGTTTTCTCCAATAGAATCAGTTATTTGGCTTTTTAAAATATCATTTTCTTCTTTAGAATCGGAAACTTCAATTTTTAACTTATTATTTTCTTCTTCAACTCCATTCAGATGATTAATTTGTGCTTTTAAGACGATAATTTCTTCATTCAAGGCTTGTTTTTTACTCTCAAACGTTTCAGAAATTGATTTGATCTCTTCTTCCAACTTGCAACATTTTTCTCTAAATAAATTTAGTTCAGAAAAAAGCGATGAAGTTTTCTCATTAGCGTCTTGTATTTCTTCAGCTAACTTATCATTTTTCACACTTTCACTCAGATTGCTTTCCAATCGACTCTCTAAATGTTTTATGGTCATTTCATGCTCATTTTTAATCTTCTCAGCTTCCTTTACTAATAGATGAAGATTTTCAACTTCTTTTGAAAACTTTTCATTTTGAACTTTGATTTCTTCTTTACTTGACGATAAATCTTGCTGCAGAAGTTCAATGCTTCTATCTTTTTCTAGGTTTAATTGCTCGTTTTTCACCAGTTGATCTTCAAATTCAGAAATATTTTTACTTAATTCATTTAGAACATCATTTAATGAAAAAGTACTATGTTTTTTTTCGTCATTATTCGAGTTTCCTAATTTCACCAACACTTTTTGATTAATAAGATTCAATTTTTTTTGCATTTCTTCAATTTCAAACTTTTTCTCTCCTTGTTTCTGTTGTCGATCGATGAACTCTTTTATAATTTCTTCTTTTTCTTCTAACAAAATATTCAATTTATTTTTCTCATTTTCATTATCACCACAATTCTCTTTCAACTTGATCTCCTTCTCAACTAAAAGTTCAATGTCTTTTCTCAAATGTTTAATTTCATCGTGTTGCTTTTTATGGTCTGAATATGTAGCTTCAAGTTCTGTAGATAATTCTGTTATGCTTTCTTCTTTATCCTCCAATTTCTTATGGTATTCTTTTCTCAAGTTTTCTATTGTGTTTTTCAATTCAACCTCTAATTTTCCATTTGAAATTTTCAGTTCTTCATAATCTTTGATTGAAGATTCAACTTTTGCTTTTAATCTTTGTTCACTTTCTTGAAGTTCTACTTTTTCTTTTCTAAGCAGATCCAAATTTTCCCAAGAAACTTTTAGATTCAATTTTAATACCTCGATCTCTTCATTATAATACTCAACCTTCTTATTATAATCGCTTTGTAATAGTTCATATTTTTGAGTTAGCATTGATACTTCTGCCTTAATCTCTTCATCGTCTCTAGACTCAAGTATTTCTTCAGGAATATGCAGTAAACTTTTAGTTGTAACAGATTCATATTTAACATTTTCAATAGAAGGGTGTTGGGATAAATTAAAAGAACAGAGGGTGACGTAGGTGGAAGAAGTTGGGTCTGTGAAAGTTTTTGAAGAGTCATCCACCCATAATTGCACTTGATCTTTTTTAATCAGCTGGCTCTTTTCTAGTTCACACAACGTCGATGTCAAAGATTCAATATTTCTAGACAAATCTTCAATTTTTAAATTTTTACTGTTTATTTCTCTTTCTAGTTCTTCACACTGGGAATTCTTTCTTTCGACCTCTTCCATAGAAGAACTCAGCGATTTATTTAGAACCTCAATCTTCTGCCTCAGTTCTACTACTTCTTTTTGCAACTCAACTCTGAGACCTTCGTCAGCATTATTTTTCAACTCTTTAGTTTCCTGGGACATTTTCTCATGATCGACCAGCATCAACTGCAGACTACCCTTCTCATCCTCCAACTCCACTAAACGTTCCTTCAACTCAGACACTTTCTGTTTCTCCTGTTGTGTTATCGAAGTATATATAAGATTTTGCATTATAAAAATGTCTGTTGTTGAAAAATCAATTAAATTTTATTTAAATACATAATTTTGATAAAATCATTATTCAGAATTATTTGGAAAAAAATACATCAAATCTTTCATGAACATAATGAAGAAAACAATATAAATTATAAATTAATTAACTGCCATAAATAAAATTATTTAATTATAGAACCTCATTGAGTTGCTTTTCAAGGGCCTTAATCTTAGAAGTAGCCAGGCTTTTAAGCTTGGACTCCCCACCATCGCACATGGCTTTGTTCTCAAGTGTTTGTAGCTTCTCTTCAAACGCCTTCCTTTCGTTCTCAATCGATAAGAAACTTTCATTCAATTTAACTTGTAGAGCTCTGATTTCTTCTTTTAATTTTTTGTTTTCTTCAATAGTATTATCTTCAGTAGTTTTATTTGCTTTCTTTGAATTGTTGTATTTTTCTATTTCCTCTTCTAAATCATCGATTTTCCATTTCATTCTGTGGAATAATTTTCGATTCTTTATTTGCGAAACAATTGAAACAACACAAAAATCAAAAGATAACCAAAATTAGTAAATCGAAAATAAAAAAAATCCTAATCATAAATAAGAAAAATATTGAAATAATTAAATCTATCCAATACAAAAGTGATCAGTAATAATAATAAAATAACCACTAACTTGTCTAGTGTAGCGTTAAGCCTTTCCTCCCTCTGAGATGATTCCTTCACTGAAGTCCTCAAGATGCTGATGGCCTGTGATGTAAAATGTTGTTGTACATTATAGAAGATAGATAGATAGGTAGATAGATAGATAGATATATAGATAGGTAGATAGATAGATATTTCTAAGCACACGAAGGTTGAAGTTTATAATGCGTGTGTTTTAATTGTCCTTCTTTATGCTAGTGAAACTTGGACCACATATAGCAGGCACCTTAAACAACTTGAGCGTTTTCATCAACAGTGTTTGCGTAAGATTCTAGGCATAAAATGGCAGATGCACATCAGCGACACCGAAATACTTGAGATGGCAAATATCGGTAGCATCGAAGTCCTTATTTCCAAACAACAGTTCAGATGGAACGGACACTTAGTAAGATTGCCCAACGAACGGATTCCAAAGCAAATATTTTATGGACAACTTACCGATGGTAAAAGATTGGCTTACAAACCCAAAAAACGATTCAAAGATTGCTTGAAACAAACCTTCAAAAAATGCGGCATAAACTCCGAATCATGGGAAATACAAACGCAAAACAGGTTAACTTGGACAAGTCATTTTTGAAGCAACCGTTCGTTTCGAGGAAAGCAGACGAGAACACGCTGGGCTTAAACGCGGTCTCTGAAAAGGAAACATCACTGAGCATGTAACAGAACTAACGTGCGGTCAATGTGGGAGACCATGTTTGAGCAGGGCGGGTTTTCTAAGTCATTTAAGGTCCTATCGACGTCGTGTTTCTTTGGCCAAGCATGAGAAAGTCAGCTCAGTGCACACTACTCGTCAAAATTCTATCTGCCCAATGCCATATAGCAATATTTGTAACATTTGTGGCAAAATCTGCAAAAGTGTAGGTGACATGAAAAGGCATGAAAAAGTCCATATTTCTAATACTCTCACTCATCCATCCCAAATCTTTTCACATATGTGGCAATTGTGGGAAGGTGTTCAAGTCCTCTGCGGGTTTGAAAAGCCACCTTCGAGCCAAAAACTGTTTGCAAAGCAATGGCAATACTTGAAAACGAGTTGCTGCCAGCAGCTAGAAAGATAGATAAATAGAAAAAAAAAGAAAAGAAAGAAAAAATGAAAAAAAGAAAGATAGATAGATAGATAGATAGATAGATATGTAGACATATTGATGAGCTACTTGGTCTCTGGCACTGATAACAGCTTCCTTTTCTGCAACTAACTCCTTCAAATCTACAGCACCTGCCTCCATACTTGTCAACTGCTCCATCAACTCTGTAAGTGTTTTAAAACGATTTATTCTCAGTACATTAATGCTCAGAGATAAGGTATTTGTTTAGTGAGAAAGTCGACCATTAGGTCACTCCTACAAGGGGTTTTAGTGACAAAAATTGATGTTTTACAGGGTACTACTGAATGTACCGCTTTAATATAAACTTTGAAATAATTGATGCAACAATGGTATGGACCTAGTATGTTGCTGTCTTTCTTCGCCATTTGATTGACTATCTCTTCCATTTGGGTATGCTAAATTTGCAATAGATTTATACCAGTTTATTAGTTCTAAAATAACAAAAAATTGAAATATTTTTATAAAATCGTATAAAGGCAAAAAATAAAGATTTATGAATAGATAAGAATTAAAAAACAGACAGATAGGTAGATAGATAAAAAAGATATCTAAATTAATATATGAAATATTCATAAAAAAACTGCCAATATGTTTTAAACAAGAGCTGTTAGCATGCTAGATATTATTATAAACAACACCAACTTGCGATGTGTTAACAGATGTCTTTTTATCATTTGGCTTATCTTTCTGTATCTGTCGGTGGCAACAATTATTTTATAAGATCAAAATTGGATTTTTAAAAATTTAAGTTGGTCTTAGGTAACCAAATAACTTACTTAAGTAAAATAACATAAAATGAAATATAACAAAAAACATGATCAAAAATAAAATACCTTTTCAATCTCACTTTCCTTCTTCTTCAGAATCTTATTCAATATAACCACCTCTTTATCACTATCAACAAGTTTCTTATTAAGATCTTCAATTTGGTTATCCTTCAACATCAGCTGTTTCTTCATCATGGATATCTTAGCCCTCATCTTTGCACTCTGACTTTTGGGATCTCTCACTTCACTCATTGAACTTTCATCCGAACCTTCTGAACACTGCAATTTGGATGGTGGTTGTTGTTGGGGTTTTCGATAGTGGTGTAATTTAAAATGGTTGTTATGTTTATGGAAAAGTTGTTTTGTGTCTTTAGTGGATAAAGTTATCTTATATTAAATATATATTGAAATTCTCACCCTTTCAAATCCTTCATTTACTGCTTGTTCTGCCTGTTTTGTTGCACTTACTAATTGAGATTTTGCTTTCAATTTGAACTTTGTGAAATCTCCTGCCATTTTCTGTTATAGAAAAAAAATTGTAATTTTTTGTCTAAAGAATTTACTAAATTTTTTTTTTATTTGGTTTTTTTGTTGCAGCCATGTCAATGAAAACTTCTTACATTTTAAAATGGTTGGATTTATGTTTAACTTTTTAAAATGATTAGATTGGTAAAAGCTGAATAATGAACCTTAAAATCACTGTTTTGTCTTTTAATCAATTCTTCCTTTTCTCGTATCATTTCTTTCAAAAGTTCTATTTGACTTGTTTGTTCAGATAGTCGAGTTTGTAAATCATCTACTGACATGTCATCTATCGTCGTAACTTCACTTTCATCATCCTTTTCAAATCAATGAAAAAATAAATTTGACATTTTTTAGTTAATTTCCATTGAATAAAAAATTTTTAATTATTTAGTATGTTTCATGTGTATTGCATTTCCTTGTGACATACCGTTCCTGTGACAGCATTTGCAAGACTTGAAGCAAACCCCCACATTTTGAAGTTTTCTTTTTATATAAATTTTGAAATGTTTTTAAATTATATTATATTTATTTTATATTTAAATCAACATTAATCTACGTGTAATGCTATTGTTTACTAAATCCAGTGATGGCTAAAATGGAAGGTAAATTTATTAAGTATCTAATTTATTTTCACTAAAATTCTAACGTTTTATTGTTTTTTTAATATTAAGTTTTTTGGTTTCTTTTTGGTTTTTTCAAAATTCTAGCACAGAAATTAATTTTAATGAGAGTTTTACAAATCATATTCAATAATTTGAAACAAATAAACTAAAATATATTCAGTATGTTAAAAAAGTGTGAAAAAAAAACTTTAATCAATAAGTTTTTTATTTTTGTTAATAAAATTCGAGTATGGTTTATAATTCAATTTTTTTTCATTAACTTAAAGAGTTCAAACAAATTTTTTATCTAATTTGTATGTTTGTTGTCCAAAATAACAAAATTGAAATTATTTTGTGTTTTTGGAGCTTAACTCGAATTGCCATAGCAATGAAAATCTATTTTTCCAAAGTTTCGGTATAAATTATACAATGTCTTTAATTACAGAGCTAGGTGCCAACGAAATCACTTTTAATGCAAATAAAAAATTTCAAAAAGATGAAACATCGAAAAACGCATCATTATTTCTCGACGTTCTTCCAGAAACTTCCAAAGCTGGTGGCGATGCAAATAGCGGTGTGTGCATTCCAAAACCTTCCGTAAATACTTTAACTTTTTCAGACGGAGTTGATGGTGATCTGTCAAATTCATCAATTTTTTCTGAGCATGGGAATCAAGCTAAGAATGTTTTAGTTGAAGAAATTCAGCCTGTAAAAGGTATATTATAAATACTTCCAAAATTTTTATATTTTATTTTTTATAGTTACGTTATGATCAGGTGATGACATAGCTGGTATTCGTGAGAAGGATTCTATGCGAGAGATTTTCAATGAAACAACAATCCATGACCAAAGCAAAGATAGAAATGAAACTGAATCTGAAAAAAGCTTTAAAATTAAAATTTCTGATGTTACAGACAATCAAAAGAAAGAAAACTTGGAAACTACTATGGGAAATGATTGCAATGGTACAGAAGAAAGTGAAGGAAAAAAGAAACGAAGAGATTCCCAACCGATAACTAAAAGAATACTGACTGAAGAAGAGCTTAACAAGTTTCCTCGAATGACCAAAGAATCCTTAAAACAACTTTGTAAACAACATCGTCTCTACCAAACTCCCTATCTCAATGACATTCTTTACCTCCATTTCAAAGGTTACTCCAAGATTGAAAACCTCGAAGAATACACGGGCCTTAAATGTCTTTTTTTGGAAACTAACGGTCTTTTAGAAATTTCAGGCTTAGAAAATCAAAAAGAACTCGGATGTTTGTACCTTCAACAGAACTTAATTACGAATATCGAAAACCTTCATTATTGCCCCAAACTCTGTAATTTGAATTTAGCTCAGAATCGTATTTCAGTGGTTTCAAATTTGTCATGCTTGCCTAAATTAAATTACCTCAACTTGGCAAACAACTATTTGGAGTATTACGAAGACATTGAACACTTGGCTGAATGCCAAGAAATTAACGTCCTTGACCTTTCCAACAACCGCCTTGAAAACCCAGACATTGTTGAGATATTGAGAAAAATGCCAAACTTGAGAGTTTTAACACTGACTGGAAACCCCATCGTCAAAAAAATGAGCAACTACAGGAAAACCCTCATCATCAACCTTCCAAACCTCAAACACCTAGACGAGAGGCCAGTCTTTCCTGTGGAGCGAGCATGCACCGAGGCTTGGGTTAGAGGAGGAAGGGAAGAGGAGAGAAAAGAAAGAGAAAAATGGAATCAAGCTGAAAGAGATAAAATAAGAAAGAGCGTAGAAGGTTTGGTGAAAATGAGAGAATTGGCAAAGGCTAAGAAAGGGAACAAGGACAACGAAGCAATTGAACGAGAGGGCAGACAAAGTGCTTCTGATGGAAGTAACGAGGAGCCTCAAATCAATAATGAAGATTCTTCTAATCCAAATGAGTCTTATATAATTGATGATGTGGCCAACAATAATGATAGTGTTTTCAACAAAAATTTAGATGTTGCTAGCAATAATGATGATGTTGCCAACAATAATGTTGATATTGACAACAAAAATGTTGATGTTGCTAATAAAAATGAGACACAGAATGATTATACTTTGAAAGAACTCAATGAGAATAATGATACAAACTATGAAATAAATGCACCCAAAACAGAAGTTTCACATGAACAAAAACCAAAAGATTTACCCGAGAATATAAGAGATATTAACAAAGACTCAGACAATATTTGTAATGTAAATTTGAACGAGTTTAATGAAAATACTGAAGAGTTGACGACTTCACTTTCTGTTGAGACTCAGGCAGAAACAACAAATAAAACTGAAAAAGCAACGATTTCAATAGAAATTGAGGATAATCTTGATAGCAACTTTGAAATGAAAGGAGAAGGACTTTCCCAAGCATCTGAAGCCATATCTATTGATGAAATACGAATTGAAATGGAAGAGGCTCCTAAAGTTGATGAAGTTGAAGCTCGTGATAATGATGGAAGTTCTAGTGTTTCTGGGTGCTATAACCCGAAGGGAGAGAGTCTTTATAAGCATGTAATGATGGACAATGATGATGGTGGTGAAAAGAAGTCGGAAGGAATGTATAAAATGACTGAAATTGATGCTGAGTATGAAGATATTGATGGTGTGGATAATAGCGACTCTGACGTGAACGATGGTGAGGATAATAGTGAAGAGGATGATGAAGATAATAATGAAGATGATGAATATGATTATACTGAAGAAAGCAGTGATGATGAAATTGTCGATAAAAAGAATTTCGAAATCTCAACAACTGAAAAACACCCTAACGAAGAAAAAAATTATTTAGAATTTTGTGAAGAGATAAATAAGGATTTAGAAAAATGGAAGAGCAAGAATATGAAAATGTTGGAAGAAGAAAAAGCAGGTCTACAAGACCTTTTCAAAAGGATGGATTTAGATAGAGAAAAATTGACAAGTAGATACGAAGTTTCTGTTGAGGGTATTGGAGATAATTTAAATAACAATTGCTCAACGTTTGATGATGATAAACTGGAAAACAATTCGGATGGGAATCTCAATTTAGAAGAAAATAAAGATAAAAAAGCTGATAATGTAAATTTTCTTGAAAATAATATGAATAGAAAATGCAAGAAAACAGTCGATAAAATTGATTCATACGTCACTGAGGATGACAAATGGCATTTAAACTCATGTGAAAGAATAGATGGAGGTCGAATAAAGGGATGTTCAAATGGAGAAAAAGGCGAGAAAAACACAATAAAAAAACGTAGAATTTCTGATGGGTTGAAGAGAGATTTAAATGAAGAAATCGAATATAAAGTAGGTGTTGATAAAAAAATACAGATGAAAGAAAATGCAAAGATGATTAAAAGCAACGAAGAAGATGATGAAAGCAGTGAAGACAGTTTTAAAAGTTGTCTTGATATAGTATCATTTTCTGCATAAACTTTTTTTTGATGATATTTTGCTATTTATCACAAAATAAAACATGTGCCAGTTATCTTTGATTGAGGCTTTTTTTGGCAGAAGTTAAGCATTAAATTTTGTGATAAATATTAAAAAATTTATAAAGTTTAAATTATTAGTTAAATGAGTCATGAAATTTTTTACATTCAGTCTTATGAGTTTTTCTATGGTAATAGATACAAAAATGCTAGTGTATGTATGAAAATCTACGCAACCAACACGATACATGCTAAAATATAAAACATTGCAAACATATTGCAACTAAGGCGAAAATAACAAAAAATAATACATTAAAAATAGAAATAAAATATAGAAAATAATATAATATAATAAAAAAAAAATTCAATATAAAAATACCAGCAATACAACAATACACGAACATTAATATCCGATGATTAAGCTATAGAATCATATTCAACAGTCTTCCTTTATAAATGACTGTGAAAAGAGGCTGCCTTGATTTATTATTCTGATGAATGCCTTCTTTTTCATGCAAACCTCAGTCAATTTTATTGTCTATTTTGCGCCTTTTAGCGCTATCTAAATTCGTATTATTGGTTTCAAGGTGTTATTTTTAACTTTGTTATGTGTTCATTGGTTTTATAATAATGATTCTTGTGCTTATAGTGTTTATTATGTTTAAAATAACTATAAAAATATTATTTTACTAACAATAATAACACTAATAAAAATATAAATAAAAACAGTTCTAGTCTTAATATCATTTTTTTATCGTTATTTTGTTATAATTGGTATAGATATATCATCGAATCATCATAAGCTTAATATTGTCATATCAGTTCATCTATTATCTTTCCACTTTTAGTTATGTGGTAACTTATTTTTTCACTTTTTATTGACTCCGAGATTACTTGTTAACGGGTTTATTCAGTCTCATTATAAAACAGTCTTTTTTATTAGGAATTAACTCGATATTATTTCGCTAAAAATAAATCTTTTATTCTCACTAAATATTTTTAATTGGCCATGAATAAATCTATTTTTTTTCTGTTTAAAGCTTATTTCAACTTTCTTCAATTAAGTTTTTCTATAGTTTTTCAACTCGATTAATTTTTAGAGATTGTTCCATAACATGGATATAAGTTTTTTCTAATAAAAATAATTTTCTTTGCCATGGCAAAATGCTCATAACCACAACACATCAAATACATTTGAAGTTCACTATAGTTTTTCGAAGAGCCGTAAGTTTTTAAATATAAAAAGTCTGTTAGGATTTTATTGACGGAATTTTTAGCTCGATTCATGAATAAACGTGTTTCAAAAATTCGTCATAATTTGAATTTTCTGCTCATAATTTTCTATAAAATACTCCCAATTAATGACTTTAAATTGTTGAAATTTGGTTCTCTAGCACAAAAAGTCAACAGTACTGTTCATCCTAATTCATCTGCTTTAAAAATTGTAGATGTGGTAATATTTTTGACAGCGACTTTTTGAAGATATTTTATTCAACTACCCAACCATATAAGCCTGAGAGTTTTTACAACGCGTCATAATTTTTAAATAATTATTTAGCAATTTATTTCAATCTTACATCATTACGATGGTTATTTTTTTTCAAACTATTTTTATTATTTTTATTTATTTTTCAAAAATTTTCATTATTATTATTATTATTGTTCTTAAATCATCATCCTTATTTTTATACTATCTTTTTTGAAATAATAAATATCGTTATTATTCATATTTTAAGGATCTGATTGGGGGAAAGCGTATACATTTAAATCATTTCCTTCGTAAGGCTTCTCAAAACCTTTCCCCAAATTGTAAATATTTACTTTTTTGAATTTCACGGTATAGGTAAGTAATATGCTTTTGTTTTTTTTTTTATTTTTATCTTTGTTTATTCATTTTTTGTATTGATTTTTATTTATTTTTTTATACTCATATTTTTCCAAGTTTTTCATATGTATTTTTTAATTTCTTTTTCGTGTAGTTTTTTATTTATTTCTTGTTATGTTATTATTTTTTAAACATTTATTATTATTTTTATTTTTTTATTATTATGTAATATTTAAATTTTATCGTTTTTTCAATTTTCATTTATATTTGTTTGTTTGTTTGTTTTTATTATTTTTTTATTGTTGCTGCATGGAACCCTTTATCGGCCGTATATATATCACAAAACCCAACCAGGGTTGCGACTTAAAAATATCATAAATTAGAAAAAATATTTTTAAATCGTATTCAATAATAATACCAATAATAACAAAAATTAAAAATAATTTTGATGAGAAAATGTTTATTTTAAGAAAAAATATAATTTAATAATAATAATAAATAAAGTTCTTTTTTACGTCAAAAATGAGATTCTCGTATGAAACTATTATAACTATATCAAGCGCCTTTGATGCAAGCTGCATTTATAAAAATGTGGTATAAAAACACAATCAAAAACCTATTATAAACAAACTTATAAAATACCGAATTATAAAATACCAAATTATAAAATATAAACTTATAAAATACAAACCTATAATATACAAACTTATAATATAAATACTTATGAAATACAAACTTATAATATATAAGCGATTCCAAACTAAAAAAAGGATGGTGCTGCACTAAGAGATCATGATTTAAGAAGACTTCCAAAATTAATGTTTTTAATATACGTTTGAAGAAGGCTCACGCTTGAGAGATGTAATTTGTGTATTTTTACGTGAAAAATGTATGTTTTATGAGAGGTATATGAGAAAAGATGTGTTTTTGATTTGTTTTTGTTGTGGTGCTTTTTGATGTAACAAACTCATTTTCATATAGTTTTGGTTTTGTTTAAGATGAAATTTTTTTTTATTTAAATATTTAAAATATGAAATGATTTGAAATTAAAAAATGGTTGGTAAAAAATTGAATTTAAGTTGAGAGATGCACTCAAAATCTGATTTTCAAAAAGCTTTTCATCTTCAATTATTGATTTTTTCGATTTAAATTTCCGTGGAAAAATTTAAAAAAATTGTTTTTTAGTATGCATTTAATAATATCGACAGACTTTGAATTGTTATCTCATATTTTTGACCAGCATAGTGACTTTGTAAAAAAGTATTTCTTAGGCCGATAAATAAAAAAATATTAGTAAAAACAACAAAAATAATGAAGAATAATTTTCACTGTAGTATTAAATTTTTAACTGATGTTTTTTCGCATTTTTCAAACCCGTTTTTTTCTGACTTGAGGCATATGTGATAAGGTTAAAAAATAAAAATGAAGATTTATTAATATTAAAAAACGACTGAAACGAAAAAAAACTTTGAAATTTTTGAAAAATTTGTTAAAAAACATTCGAGAAAAAATAACAGTTAAAAAAAACATAATCATAACACTCATAAATAAAAATGTTATATAAAGCAAAATAAATGAGTAGAAAAAAATTTCAAAAAAAACAAGAATTCAAAAAAATATCAATGAAAAAAAGTATGAATCGTCAAAATATATGAAAAAAGCTTATAGACTTATAATAAAACACCAAAAAAATATCTTAATTAGCTTAAAGATTGGAAGTTGATAGGAAATCTGATATGAGCCTCCAAATGTATCGGCAAGAGGCTGTTCACTCTGGCAATGATGATATTTTATATAGGTCAATTCATTGTTCAGATTCTGTTTTAATAATGGTGTACAAAAACTATATAGGATTGGACTTAATTTGATTTAAACTGAAGAGTTTAAAAGTGAATAATAAAAATAAAATAATTAAAAAAATCGAATAATAAAAATTAAATAATTAAAAAAATCGAATAATAAAAATTAAATAAATGGAAAAATGAAAATAATTTTAATGAATGAATAATGGAATGAAACCGCTTATAAAAAAATTTGAAGCGCACATATCCACCTGCCAAACTAATTGTGTCAAGTTGAACGCATTTACATCTTGAGAAATGTTCAGCTAGTAATTGTTTTTGATTGGCAGTCCTCAATGCTGGAGGTTTAGTTAATGGAGTTTTTAGATTGTTTCAATTAATTAATTGATCACTAATGTTTTTTAATCTGGGGGTAATGCTCAAAGGATATTTTTTATTTATCAAATACTAATTTTCAAAACAAAAACACGCCGTGGTTATAATCTTTTTTATATTTTACTGAGCTTTTTGATATTGTTATTTTGTGGAAATTTTCTTTTCACCCGATTCAAAAAAAAAGCTTATGCAAGAATTATACCATTTTTCCATTGTTTTTCAATTAAAGACCACTATTATATTTTCATCATGCTTTTCTTATAATATGATTAAATCAGCTTTTTATTTTTTCCATAATCATTTTTTACCTATATTGTTATTTTTATCACTGCGTTTATGTTTGATACTAGTTCAAAGACAACGATAAGAAATAAAAAGAAACTTGCAATAATTTTTCAATTTCCACTCCATAGCTCTAAGTACCTTTATTTTTTATAAATTTGTTTAAGAAATTATATAAAGAGAAAAGATGATTAGGATTGATAGTTACAACTATTGTAGGTTGTATTAGTGATGTCATTTCAAACAAAAAAAAGAGTAAAACTAGCAATTTAAATAATGAATTTAAGTTGTTTTTATCTAGAGTTTAAATTTTGTTTAAAAAAGCATACGATAAAACACTGAATGGAAACCCTATATAATCATAGATAATAACTTCCATAACCATAAAAAAAATATATAAATAATAAAAATGATAAAACTAAGAACAAAAAAAAATAAAACTAATAAAAACACTTGAAAAAAAACTATGATAATAAAAATGATAGTGAACACAAAAATAATAAATCACCAATAAAAATAATAATTAAGAACAATAAAATAATATAAAAAAACAATAAGAAGAATAACAATAATAAATTTCGAATACTCATCATCGGTCTTTATTCATAACAATCCATTCATCTTTTACTTCTGCATCTTCCCATTCATATTTACGAATGCAGCATATAACATCTTTTATGAAAATATAAACATAGTATCATCCAGAACAAATATTATTATTTTAAATTATAGAACTATTTATAAATATATATTTTTTATTGATTTCTATTATCATTTTTTTTTACGAATATATATTTTTTTTTTTTGAAAAATTCATATCATATTTCAGTATTTTTTGAGAATATACATATATCAAAATAATTTCAAGAAAAACTCATAATAATATAGTTTTATTCATGATTCTATATTATTATGCCATCACTATTAGGTACTAAGTCTATCTTTAAATTCACCTATAAGAATATATATCATTCTATATCATCAGCAAACTGATGATATAGAACGTCGTGCTTCTGTATGATCTCGCTAATAGGAGAAGTATAAAGAGAAAAGAGTATGGGCCCAAGAACAGAACCTTGAGGAACACCAAAACGAAGGGAGACAGGGGTAGAAGAAGAGCAGCTTATCTTAACAAATTGCTTGCGTTCGGAAAGATAGGACTGAAACCAGGATAAAGCAATGCCAGAAATGTGAAAGTAGACTTCAAGGATATGCAGCATATTTGGATGATTAATGGTGTCAAAAGCTGCTGAAATATCTAAAGACACTAAGACGGCCGCAGACCCGGTAGCACAGATATTGCGGAGGCTGTCAGTGATGTACAAAAGCGCAGTTTCCGTTGAGTGATGTGAGCGATACGCCGACTGGAAAAGGTTGAAGTTACGCAGTACAGAAACATGAGAGGATAATCTCTTGAGAACAACCCTTTCTAAGATCTTTGAGATGGTGCTGAGGTTTGAAATTGGACGATAATTGGATGGTTGCATGGGGTCTAGATTATATTTTTTCAGTAAAGGGGTTATCTGCGCCGTTTTGAATGAAGTTGGAAAAATACCCTGTGAAAAGGAAAGAGCCGAAAGTTTGCATATAATGGAGGCGAAGATGCCGGAAAACTGCTTCAGCAGGAAAACAGGGATTATATCTAAAGGTGAGGATTTATTTGGGAGAGAATTGATCAATTTGATGATTTCGTCAACACTAGGAGGTGAGAAAAATGAGAGATTTGATTGATCACTGTCAGTTAAGGAGGGCTGACAGGGAAGATTAGTGATCGGTAACGAGCTATGAATCAACTCAATCTTAGTCTTGAAAAAAGCGCTAAAGTTTTCAACAAAAAGATCATATTCCGCAGAAGTCCGTGGAGGAAGTGGAGGATACCTGTGAAGTATGGAGTTCGCCGTTTTCCAAAAGGCTTTGGAGTTAGGTGTCGCTGAAGATAGCGATAGATTAAGATAATCAGCACGTGACTTGTTAATGGCGGCGCGGGCGAGTTTAAATATATATAAGTATATATACACAATTTTTTTATTCCTGGAAAGCATTGATGGAAAACAACTGCCATGGTTGAAACACGTTCATAACCAAAAATAAAAACTCGAAAGTAATTGAAACCACCTAAAAAATAGAGAACTGGAAAAACTGACAACATTAATTAACTAGATAAAAAAGGTTACCAATAATGGAATTCGCTTGATTAGGGCTTTTTCAGTTGAGACTAATGTATATAAGAATTTTTTTAAAATTTATTCAGAATTATATTGTAATGATAATAATAGCCATAGTAATAATAATAACAATTTTAATACTAATAACTATATTAATACTAATAAAAATAATATCAATAATAAAAATAGTAATTACCACGAAATGTTTGAAGATACAGAATATAAATAAAATGAAAAATCTCTAAGTTTATATTCTATGTAACAAATATTAAATACAATATAAATATAAACTTTTATTTTGCACGAAAAATAAATAATTAAAAAAAATTAATTAATGAAAAAAAAAAATAATAATAGAATATAATAATTAAAAATAAAAATAATAAAAAAAAACAAAAAAAAACAATAAAATCACATTAAAACAAAACACTTGCGAAACGCATGGAGTTTAAATTTTATATTGCATGTTCAACAACTTGCAAGTTGTAATACAAAAACTCATGCGACCAATATTACCATGGAAAAATGGCTAAGTAGTTATACAAATGTTTATATAATGGAGTCAATTATTATTAAACTTCTATGATAATATCATAAAATCCTTTATGAGCGTTTATTTTTGAGTGATTATTGATGAAGCATTATGAACTTGTATTTTTGGTTTTGGTATTACTATTGGTTTTGTTAGCTGCTAATGATTAAGTGATACAAGGTTTTTTTTGATCGACTTTCACTCTCCCATATAGGGGTTTTGTTAGCTTAACAGATGTTTCACAGGGCGCTACTCCTTGTGTGTATGATAGTCGGCCCGCGCGGGATTAAACCCGGTTACTTTAAATACTAGTCTAATGCTCTACCAGCTGAGCTATGCGGACCGATAACATGTTATAATAAGCTAAAAACTGGGAACCTTATATTTGTTGGAGGAACGTTGTAAAAACTTCATTTAAGCAAAATTAAATTTGTAAAATATTTATTTAAATAAAATGCATCTAATCAAGTTTTCTCGAAGCCTTCTCGGCATTTTGTATATTTATTACTATAATATTGAAACAATTCAATGTTAAAACATTATGTTCAACAGCATGAATTTATATTGTTTTTAATAAAAAATAAAATGAAACATGCAAATGATAATGCCAAATAACCTAAAAAACCTCAGCAAACTTTGAAGACTTCTGCGTTTTTTGCATACACTAAAAACACTCGCGATAGGAAAACATATGTAAATCCTAATGCTTTTGTATAAACCGAAAAAAATATAACATGTATAAAATGTATAGCAGAAAATAAAAAAAAAGCTCGTTATCGGTGAGAATTAATTAAAATTTTATACTGTCATTTTTATTTTTGTTATTAATATGATTATTTTCGTTACAGAAAATATAGGCATAAGAATAATAAAAAGTGGTGTCTTGAAAACTTCACATGATAATTATAACTTTTAGCACATCGGAGAAATTCGTGAAACGTCAATAATATTTAAAATTTAATTTTTTTGTTGTTTTTTTTATTTTCATTATTATTATTTTTCATAATTATTATGCTCATTTTTCATTATTACTACTATTTCCATTTTATTATACCAATAATAATTTAAAAAATATCAAGCAATAACTGAGGCGAAAAAAAAGGCACCATGAAAAGAGACCAAGGGATAATACTGGTTAGATTAATGGTTGCTTGCAATTGTGATAAGAAAACAAGAGTTTTGCCTCGTTTTATCTTCTAGACTATTAGTTACCATAAGACGATTAGCAACGTTGATGTTAGAGTTAATGCTATTGATATTATTGCTGGTGATGATAATGATGCTAATAATAAGATTTGTTAAGGTTATGATTGTTTTTAATAATATTTTTTTTCGTTTTTTAATCTTATATATATATTATTATTATTATTATTATAAAACTGATATTTTTTTTATTACCAAACCAATAAAAATAATAATAAACTTATAATAATACTAACGATGAAGAAATTCAACTTTATTCATATAATTATTACTACAATTAGTACCAAAAAAAAAGATTATTCATGAAAAAGTTCCCTATATATTAATCAACAAATACCCTAAATGCATTTAAAAATTATTTGTTCTTTAGCTGATAACTCAGTGTTCCTAATGCCACAAATATATAAAGAGGTGTTAATGCCAGTTGAGGCATCAATTTTTATATCCCTGTTAATATAAGTGTTAACAAGTAATAGAAAATATAGGTCTTGTATGGTTTATCCTACTTCTACTACATCGGGTGTGATTGCATTAATCAAAATTCAATGGAACTTTCACGTGGATCCAAACGTGAAGTTTCCCAGTATGAGATTTGAACTTTTTGTTTCACAAGCATGCCTCAACATTTCTTATTAGGCATCAAAATGACTAAGAAACTACATAAATAACTAAATAAGAATAAAATGCCTGTATACTCAATAAAATTACGCAATACATCTAAATACCCACAAAACTCCTTGTTTAATACGGCTTGGGTTACAAGACACCTATAAAAATTACAAAATGCAATGATCTGAGATTCATAGTGTGTGTTTGTGACCTCTTTTTTGATTGCATATCAATTTCCGCTTCACATATCCATGTCAGTTGTCTTATCTTCAGGCGATCTGAACGTTTTTCATGCTGCCACTATCAATTGGGTCTTCCGAATTGATCCAATCAGCCTTCGAAGTCTTTGGAACACTACTTTAATTGAATTTGAGACATAGTTTTTATAATAGTGAAAAAACTGTTGGCAATTTGTACCCAGTAATTAATAAAACAAAAAAACAGCGTTTATTTTAGTTTCCAATAGTTATACTTAATAATATTGAATTTAAAAATAGAACAGCAAAGTTTAGTATCAATATTATTATAAGTATTAGCAGCATTCACAGTAGTAATAGCAGCAAAAGTTACAGTAATAGTGAAGCATACTAGTATTAGTAACAAAACTGATACTAGCAGAAGTCACGGTAACATTAGACGCAGTATTAATCGAATGAGAGGCAGCACGTGACCTTAGTGATGAGTGACGTAGAGACCAGAGCGTGACTTTGGAGTGACTCTCGACAGATGATACTTTTGTCTCTTCTATGCCACCTCATATTTCTTTTGCTTTTATTATTTAGGCTTTTGTTTTTTTAAAGGTTCATTGTGCTTTTTTTTGATGGTGATTTCCGTGTTAGTATATTATTATTTGATTTTTTTTCATGCCGAATTAAAAAATAGTAGTTTTTAGCTATTTTTTAAATTTTATTATATTTAGTCTAAAAATAAATGCTCAAGGATTACTTTTGGTAATCGGCACAGCTTTCAAGGGATAAAAATAATTATCAAAAGCTTGTTACTTTTCGCTTTTAGATTTTATACTAACTGAATGATGGAAATGTTTGCCTATCATACGTAATAGCAAAGCGCAGATATTGCACTGTTTTTATTGTAACATAATAAAAGTCCAGAACTAAAGCGAGATTATTATACAAAAATAATACAAATTGCCATGAAGTTTCGTTTAATAAAAAAAATAGTTTATCCGCTACTACTGCCAATACTTATATTTTATGCCGATTTTTAGAATATTTTTAAAATTATATATATCGTTTTCTCGTTCATATGCCTAAAATTTTCAACTATGGAACTACCGTTCAATCTAATCATGGTTATAAACAACTTTTTATTCGATAAGCATTTTGAATTTTTAACAATTGAACACTAAATATTAGACTCAACATTAAAAATTTTAACATAATGTATTTTAAGCATGTAATGCTATTGATTAAACCGTCAAACGTTTTGATTAGTTAAGCTCATACCCTCTTCAAGGACACAGACAGTTTTTGCTTTTATTGGAAATGACAAAATGTACGCTCACCATGACTTAATATTTATAGATGAAATACAGTGTTCAAATTATTAAAATAGTTAACTCAGTTTTCTTGCAAAACTTTTCTTGATCGTTTCCTGTATAAATCTACAAACTTGAAAGTTCCATAGATTGAATCGGAAAGTTTTAAATAGTTTGAACTGGAAATTTTCAAGAATTTCAAACTTATAACAAACATAGTTGAGGCATTAAGATTTTGTCGAATCACTGAAGGACATAAACAAACAATTGTTTTGACATGTATGTAGAGCTTTATATTAATAAATATGGAGGAGTAATGCGCTCTTTTTTGAAAATTTTTAAATTTAAAAAAATTAAACACCAAATTTTCTACAAAAAAAAACTAAAAAATATTTCTTTAATAAAATTCCATAGCAAAATCGCATAACATTAAAATCCTGAAATTCAAAAAATTCCATAAAAAAGGGTGAGAAAATCACTAAATAAACTGATTAATTATACACAAAAAGCTGACAAGTAAAAGTTAGTAGCCAAAAACAATATAGTAACCATCTTACCATAAGACAGATAGACACAAATCATCTCAAATCATCAAATTAATGCCAATAAACCCAATTAAAAAATAAACTGATTGTATCAAGGTCCGAAGAATGACTATTTTAAGAAAATATAAATAATGGTCAAAAATTATCCTAAATATTGCTATAACTATCATATATGAATTTTTCATTTTATCTATTGTATGTATAATATAATTATCATGT